>WSQC01000033.1:0-369193 GCA_013248845.1 Passalora sequoiae
GGGGAGGGCCTCTTAGTGGGGGGGTGTAGAGAAAGAGAGAGAGAGAGAGATATATATATATATGTATATACTACCTGACATACTGGTACCGGACCCTTTCCACCGTATATCTTGCCTGTTGGTTACCTAGGTAGTGTCGAAGTGAGTGGGGAAGAGGGCGATGATCGCTTTGTGGGTGGGTGGGTGGATGGGTGGATGGGTGGGTGGGTAGGGAGAGTGCTTTGGGGGATTGTATTTGATGTGCTTTGCTCTACTCTACTCTACTCTACTCTACTTAAGGTACACTATGAGTTTCTCATTTTAGAGCTATCAGCTGTGCGTCATTTACAGCGCTACGAAACGGTAGAGCTGACTCGGATTTCCGGAGATTCCTATACGGATTTTCTGGCGCGCACGGCTACATACAGTACTGAAATTTTGTCCGGGATTGGGACGGCGGCTTGTCGTACTACTGATATGAATCTTCGGCATGCGGTTCGAGTACAGATGGCGGTGCGGGGAGTGAGCGTGGATACTGGGGCTTGTTGGGCTTGGAGCGCTACTGTAGCGGGAAACGGTGTGTGGTGCTGTATCGCCTAACAGTGTGACTCTCGGTCGTAGCGATTGGGCCGTTGTATAGCACTGCCCTTTTCGACTACTGTAATCGATTATGGAGGCAGCTACGACGTCGTAGACGACGACCGTTGGATCGAAGCGCTGCCTCGACGCGCTTTTTAGTATACTTGCTCAAGGTACGGCTGACTGGGACATTGAGACATTGATTCTGTCCATACTATCCGAATATGCTATAATATTACAAAAACAAGCCCTCCCGTATCGTCACACATATCAGAGCTTTTGTGAGACCCGCTCTACTCTGCTCTCATGTCGCATCGCCGCGCGTCCTAACCCCATAGTAGATCCCCCCGTGTCCAAACCACCATATCGACACCCGACATCCATTTTTAAAACTCATTCCCCATATCATTATCCTCATTCTCACTCTCATCCTCCCTATGCAACTGCTCCGGATCCGTCTCCGGCTCCGCAAAGATAAAAGGTTTTCCGTCCTGGTCGTCGCCGACTCGGTTGCCGAAAAGGCGGATCAGGTCTTTGACCGAGTGTTTCTTCTTGCTCTGATCTTCCATGACCGCGTCTGAGAAAATGGTTTATTAGTACAGTATGGGAAGTGCTGTGGAGTTTTGGGGCGCGTCGGGACTTACCGATTTCGAGCTGCTTTCGTTCCTTCACTGCCATCATCGCGGCGTCGATGCTGTTGTTGATGATGAAGCGCTGTGGAGTGTGTTAGTAACCGCGTTGTAAGGTCTTGTATTTGTTTTTGGTCTGAGCACTTACCGTCATTATCGTCTCCTTCGTCTGACCGATTCGGAAAACGCGGCAGAAGGCTTGCTGTTCGATCGCTAGAAGTGTGTCAGTGCTGCTGAATATGACTTCACGATCGACTTACCCATATTCCACCAAGGATCCATGCAAATGACCTTGCTCGCCATAGTCAGATTCAGTCCCAAACCACCACACTTCAACGAAGCGAGCATGATTTTGACGTCTTTTTCCGGATCAGCAAACTCCTCGATGGCTTTCTCGCGCGCGTCGTGCGATTGCTCTCCAGTATATTTGACGAAAGCCCAGCCTTCCGTCTGGCATACTTTCGCGAGGATGCGTACGACTGGTATGAATTGTGTGTAGATCTGATGCGCTTCGTTAGTATTGCACTCCAAGCATAAACGCGTAGACTCTGCTGTGATAGAGTGATGACTGACGATAATCTTGTTATGCTCCGACTCTTCAAGCCAGACCATGACTTGAGCCTTGCAAGCAGCAGTCTTAGCCGATGGCAAGATTTCGCCCTTGAGACCAATCCAATCCGAGGCCTCATCCTCCTTACGAGTACTCTTCTTCTTGCCCTTACCCTTGCCGCCACGTGGACCATCGTCATTGACCGAGGGTGAGCCGCTGCCGCGGAGACTCTCCCAGCGATCGATGTCGATGTCTTCGACGGATGAGTATTGATCACCGCACTCGTTGCAGCGAGCTTGATCGTGTCCGCGGCGTGCTGCGAAGTGCTGCATGCCTTCGACGCACTTCGTGCAGTATATGTGGAAGCAGGAGGTGACCTTTGGCTCGTGCGGCGGCTGACGACAGGCTGAGCATCTTATTCTGTCGTTGATGGCGACCCATTGCTCGCTGTTCATCAGCTCGTCCATGTACTTCCGGAACCGGTAGGCAGTGGCGTGCTTGCCGCCCATGGCATCTTGTTCTTTCGTGATATCAATATCGATGATGGAACTCTTCTTAGTCTCACTTGATGTGAGCACCGCATCGCCCAGGCCAGCTCGAATTTCCTTGATGCCCTTACTGTTTGCCAACACATAGCGAAGATTGAGTAGTGTCGCTGCTGTGTCGTCGCTCATTTCGTCTTCATTTTCCATAATCTTGTTGAGCTTTTCAAAGTCTTCGCGCTCTAGGATATCAAGGATCACGCCTTGAAGCAGTAGGATGTGGCTGCAGAGCTGACGGAGTCTCAAAATCATGGTCCAGACGTGGCCATATTGCTTCTCCAGTCCACCTTCTGTCCTCGAGAAGGAGTTGATTCTTGCGATCATGCGGCTTTTCACCTAAACAAAAGGACGTTAGCTATCTTCAAACATCACGTAGCAGTACCTTGGAAGACCCTGGTGAAGTTCATGCAGCAGCGCGTTGTGTAGTCGTGTCTCACGCCATGTACTGCTGTCAGACCCACATCGACACGACCTCTGGCTTCCAGCGTGACTCACAATTTCGTAGATATTTCGCTCGATCTCGTTGAAGTCTAGCCACACATTGTGCTCCCTCGGGCGTGGCAAATCCAGTAGACGTGCATTGAACAGCGTGTCCACATGTGTCCGGCGGATCATTATCTTGCGGAGGAAGACGTTGAGTCGGTCCAGGCCTTCTGGATCGTCTGGCGTGCAGAAGTTTTCCTTGAAGGTCTTGTAAGAGCCAGTGTAGGGCTCACGAAGGAACTTGAAGTACGGGTAGAACTCTTTGATGGAGTTCATGATCGGTGTGCCGGTAATTGCCCAATGATGCTTTGCATTGATAGCTCGCACTGCCATACTCGTGTGTCCCTTGTGGTTCTTGATCGCCTGTGCTTCGTCGCAGACAATACGATGGAATCGAACACGGTGCAGGATGCCTTTTGATTCCGCGAAATGCTCGCGCCACCAAGCATCTTTCTGCGCCGCGGTGGTAAACTCAGCTGGCACAGCGGCCTTCGGATAAGACTTGGCAACCTCGTGGTAGGTGGTGAGCACGATATCACACTCGGCCAAGATAGCCTCTGTAGCAACACCGGCATCGAGTCGAGATCCGGTGTGATAGCGTATGATGTTACCGAGGCCGTGCTTCCTATTCTCGCTGGCCTTGCAGCAGTGCTTCTCGATCTCGGCTCTCCACTGTGTGACCAGCGCAGGCGCAGCGACTATCAGGGTGGCTCGGCTCTTGACGCTTCTCTCTGGCTTGCCGTTGACGATATTCGCCAACATGGAAATAGTCTTGCCGAGACCCATTTGGTCGGCAAGAATGCCACCCCGGGGCTCCTTTTCCGCCCTCTCGCGTTCGCGCATGAAGGCGACACCGAGGACCTGATAGTGCTTCAAGCTTGTCTTCATGCCTTTCACTGTCCAGTTGCCCGAACCATCCTTGGCTGGTCTGACGCTTCCGACGCCAGTGAACTGCTTGCAGGCCGCGTCCAAAGCACGCTTGTCACCAGTGGCAGCTCGCTGATCCTCTTCTGGTATATGAGCAACCAGATTCTTCAGAGCATCAGCACGCCGAGTTGTGGGTGCGAATGAGGGCTGCTCGCGGAGTCTTGCAGTCTGAGCAGCATCTTCGAAGACGTTGTTGCCAAAGATGCTGGAGACGTTGGTCATGTTGGGACCCTTCTTCTGAGGGCCGCTCTTCTTGGGCCCGTTCTTGGCTTTCGAGCCAGCAGGTTTGCCACGTCTGGATGCCGGCGGCGGCATATTCCGTCGATTGGCGGTGTTGATGATGCGATCCAGCTCTTCGTTGGTGTAGTCGTGCCCGGTAACCTTGCCCGAACCCTTCTTTGCACCACTGCTAGCAGGCTTCGCCCTCTTGCGAGGTCGACTGTCCATTGTCGTTTGTGTCATCTCACTTTCCATATCAGATTCAGCTGGCCGCTTGCCTTTCTTGCGACGTCGTTTCGGGGGAGGCTCTGAATTATCATCATCACCGTCGTCGAAGACCGCACGGGCATCGTCTGATTGGACAAACATAGCGCTCTCATCGTGCTCTGGAAGACCAGGCGATGGCGCATGATCGTACTCACGGTCGACATCTTGCTTGCGCTTGCGGGCCTTTTCTCGGGCTTCGATCTTCATGAACTCGATTTCTTCTTCGATCGACATGGTACCATCATGCTGCTTGCGCTCATAGGCTTGCTTGATCTTCTTGAACGCGTCGTCGTCATCAATTGCCTTGGTCCTCCTAGATTGCGAGGGAGGCGGCGGCGCGTCGTCAAGCTCCGATACTTCAAAGTCGTGAAGATCGTCCAAGCTTTGCGCAGACGCTGCAGAAGCGGGTGTCGAGGTCTCCTTTGCCTGGAGGCGCTTCACAATCTCGCGCTGTATTGCTGCGGATTCTTCTTTCGTCGTGCGGTTGGTACCGATTTTGGTGAATAGTGAATTGCCCAGATCGAGCTGGTGCGTCGCCGCGGGCGCTCTTTCGACAGGCGCTGCAACGTCTCCGCTGCTGACCGGAGCGTCCAACACGTTGTCGAAGCCTGTCTTGCTTCGAAGCACATAGTTGGACTCTTGGTCGGGCTGGGAGAAAATGTCAATGTGCATCTCGTCCGTGGCAGGCTGTGTACGTGGCGTCGCATCGTCGCCTGGACTACCCATGCCAGTTACGCTCTGCGGAGCATGTGAGTGGTCATGCCGGCTTGTGGACATGTTGTGCTCGTGTTGCACGTCTTCGATGGACGGCTGTGGTGGTTCTTCCCCGTCCATGCTGCAAGATCTGTTGCTGATGGTGTGGAGGCTTGTTTACGGTGTTAATAGTGGTCGAAGGTGGTATCTGCTTAGTGAAGAGACCTTTTGAGGTGAAAGTGGTGATGCGTCAATGGTCGAAGAGTATGAGGCCCTAGTAGAGGCCGAGGGAGGCTTATCTAGATCCCGTAAAGCGATCTGGCAGCTCACGTGCTTGCCCTTGCCAGTTTTTTGAAGAAGAAGTGAAGCTACTCCGCATCCCAATTTGTGACGAGCGTGGGAAGCGTGAGATCGATCATGCGCAAGCTCAAGCATGAAACGAATGAGTTAATTTAGGCGTAGTGAACGGGAGAATGCCGCATCGAGAGGTAGGAGCGGCGCGGCAAAAGTCAGAACTGCTTTCGAATGCTGGTGATGAGCCTGTACTAAAATGAGCAGCTGGCGGCGAGCGCAGATGAGTCGCATGCGCAATGCGCCGCCACACCTAATCACGCGCGAAACACTGGCATGTTGTCTCATAAGTGACCGATGTCTGACAACGCGGAGAATATTGGAAGAATCATCGCTGTTGGAAGAGGCAATGCTGCTTTCTTTTCGGTCTGTGAGCCTGGGCATCTCGCTAATCGTCTGTCACCCTCAACCATATGTCAAGGTGAATGTTCTCGGCAAGGCTGCCATTACCGAGTCTGAATACTTGTACACAAAAAAAGGATGTGAGCGACGTTCAACCAGCAACGTCCCCCTTCGCTGGGTAGAACCAAGCCGTGGTCGCGATGATTAAGTATCTAAATCGCGTGTTAGCATTCACGATTCGTGATATGGCGACATGAACACTTACAAGATCATCAACATCATGCCCTCTAGCCAATGCGACTTTCCATCTCCAATCAGGTAATTGACAAGCCAGATGGAGAGAACCAGAATGACGACCAGGAAGCCATCGAAATCAAGATTGAGTACGGCAGGACTGCCAACACCGAACCAGCTGAGCAGCACCATGATTGGCAGTACAAGTAATGCAATCTGCAGACTGGACCCGACAGCGACACCTATCGAGAGATCCATCTTGTCCTTGATGGCCACCGTGACAGCCGTGGCGTGCTCGGCAGCGTTTCCGACGATCGGCAGCAAGATCAGACCGATGAACTCCTGCGAGACCGATTGTGCGACTTCGTTGATGGCGGACACCATGTACTCGGCGCACAGTGCGATGAATACAGTCGAGATGGCCAGCGTGATGACGGCACCGAGTCGGCTCAGTGAAGGAGTCTCCTCTTCGTCGGGTGCGTCTTGCACCAGATTCTCCTGATTGACGCGTCCACCCGCGGTCGCTGCGCCGCTGGCCGCGCCGATCATGGCGATGCCCTTGTTCGCTTCCCCGGCCTCCTTCTTGCCTCGGGGCTTCTTCGGCGTTTTCTGACTTGGCTCATTGTACATGTCGACGTGTGTGCGTAGCTGGAAGAGCAGGTAAGAGGCGTACACAACAAGCAGCATGACCGCTGTGCCGCGAGAGCTGGGTGTGACACCGGAGTCATTGTCCGCGAAGATCTGGAATGCTGTGGGAATGATCAGACTGCCGATGGCGAGCGCCAGTAACGCTGCCGCAGTTTGAGCGACGGTGATATTGAAGTGCTGTTCCTTTCGATTGATTCCGCCCAGGAAGAAACACATTCCCATGACCAGGAGCAAGTTCGAGAGCATGGAGCCAATCAGGGATGTCTGAACGATCAGGACTTTGCCCTGCGTGAGCGCGATGATGCTCACAATCAGTTCCACGGCATTTCCGAAGGTGGCGTTCAGCAGACCACCCAAGACTTCTCCAATGTACATGGCCAGTTCTTCTGTGCTGTACGAGAGAACTGCAGCCAGTGGAATGATGGCAATGAAGTTGACAACGAATACCACGACCTTGTTCACGCCCGAGTATTCGAGCGCGATGCCCACGGGCACGCAGACCAGGAGGATGTTTATCCATGACAGGAAGACGGCCTTCAGCTGGCTCATAAACGTGAGCTTGGGCCGTTTCTTCTTTTTCGAGCCGTCTGTTTCGCTTCGCAAAACGTTCTGCTCGTCTGGATGTTTCTTGCCGAAGGCAGAGAGGAACTTCCTTCGCTTTGTGGGTCTCGCGTTCTCTGTTGCAGCCACCTCGTCGGCCTCGTAGTCGGTTTTGGGCCGCAGTTCGCGATTCGATTCGCCGTTGGTAAGACCATCGTCTACAGTATCTTGACTCGTCGACTTCTCCGTCGTGCTTATATCGCCCCTTTCGCTAGACGGGCCCTGCTGCGGGAAAGTGACGGACTTCTCGGGATGCCAGGGTGCATTCTCCTCGTCGTACTGTGTTCTCCTGGCGACGGTGACGGGGGTGGTAGGATCGGCGGATTGTGTGTGTCGTATCTGATTCTCCTCGTCGTCGGCGAGACCGTGCCTCGCGTGTGGATTCCATCGTTGTGTCGGGCTCCAGAATGAGGAGTCGCCTTCGTCGTTGTACCATCCTGCTCGTCGCGCCTGGCGCTTGATCTTATCTATGCGGAAAGCGCCTGTCAGGACCATTGCTCATGGCGATGAGGGAAAGTGGTGGAGTGGAGACGGTAGTACGGAGATACATACGCATTACTGCAAGAAGGAAATGCCTGAGGAGTGCTGCGGTCAGCACGTTTAGCCTCCAGGCTCAAGGACTGGGAAGTGGCTCCGCTTTCGAGCCCAATCGAGTTTAATCGAGCTGTAGCAGTCACTCTCGATGCGATGGCGTACAATTGGCTGGAGAGCTATGTCGCAGCTGCACAGCACGTCCGAGCTGATGAGTGATGCAGACAGGCGAAAGGGGTGTGTCGGTGTGTAATGTGCGGTGTAAATGGCTTCGGGTGGTGCGCGAGGCAGCGTGATGATGAGGCTCATTAACAAAAGTAGTGAAGCGAGTTCGCGCCAGGATGGGCGGCCTTCTCCTTTTGATTAAAAAAGTGCAGTGTTTGGATGTGTGGCAGTGTGGCAGTGTGGATGGAGAGTTGTAGATCGCGCGTGTGGCTGAGTCGGTCTGCGATCGCCGTGACCAAACAGGGCAGGGAAAGTGACTTTTCGTGGCAGCAGCCGACGACGCAGTTGTGGCGTTCACAGCGCTTCGGAGGAGTCTGTCTTACGTCCAGCAGCTGCATTCGCGCGTCATCAATAATCGGACTCTCCCTTACTTACTTCCTTCACTGCTGTCACTTTGGAATCAGTCCATAGGGAGTTTGCGTAGGGTTATAGCAAGGGAACGCAGGCGGATGGATGGTGGGCGGTGCAAAAGGAAGATAACCAGTTCTGTGGTGATGCCAGCGAGGTTGATGCGCCGCACGTCATGATTGCTGTTTGTCGGGCAACAACCTTGATTTGCTCCCAACTCTGCTCTGCTCTGCCCTGTCTGCTGCTCTTGCTGTCACAACGTTAAACGACTCGCGCTATGTTTTGCAGATCGCTCCTCGTCATAGACAGCGCATCTACTTCTCAAGCAGGTGTAGTAGGATGTACATTACAGAAGGAAGGTCAGCTGTTCTAACTTGGCTGTGCTACGATTAAGCTCTTCGATGCCGCGACATCGGTAGAATTCAGTGTTGTAAAACTGTCAAGGATCTTTCTTGGCACAGCAACGAGCAACCAGCAACGAGAACGAAGGCAGGAGCCGAAGTATATCGCAAGGCGCAGGTCGAGAGTGGGAGATGCCATCCATGATCCACCAGAGCCACGACATCTCAGCTGCGAGCTTCATGCAGGCCATCAAGAAGACGAGATGTGCAATAAATGCAAGCATCTTCTTGGCAGAGACGGAGATAGAATCATGATGCTTGTATCGATAAGCTTCACATCTCTAATACGACCTAGCGTCACCAGCCACAGCAACACCACCACCACCACATTTACTCCATCGTCTCTCCCTTCTCACCCAAATCCTCCATAGCAAAAGAATCAAAACTCCAAAGCTCATCCGTCAGATCAAAGTCCTTCGACCAATCCGTGCTCATCACATCATCCACCGAAAACGTCGTTCCCTCAATCGTAGAATCCCACTCCCCATCCGCCTCTGCCTCAGTCGTCACCTCAGCACCAAGTTCAGGCACAGTCGACACTCCAGATTGTACACCACCACCCTCCACCCTTTCTTCCACCTCATCATTCCCTAGTATTCCCACCTCATCAGTCCCTAGTATTCCCACCTCATCATCCCCTACCATTCCCACCTCTCCATTCCCCTCCACCATCCCCGCCAAACTCCCCCTCGGCCTCGGACTCCTCAACAACGGCCTCCGCCCATTCAACCCCGCCTGACAATACGAGCACCGATTCGGCAGAACAATCCGATGATCTCCATGCACCACGGTCCAGCATGTCTTGAGCAATGCGCCCGTGCGACAGGGTTGGATGGGGAGGAATTCGCCGTGGCCGCAGCTGCACCAGATGAGTTCTTGCGTGCACATTCCCGTTCTTTCCCTCGCTGTTGTAGGTGTTGCAAGGATTAGATTCAAGCTGGGGAAGGAAGGAGGGGGGGAGGGAGGGAAGGAGTGAAGACGGGATGGTAGGAGGGTACCTGCACTGATTTGGAGAACTGCTGGACAATCATGCGGGTGGATGTTTGTATGTACACGTACGCACGATGCCATGTGATGCGAGAGACGATGTGATTGTGAAGATGTGAGTCAATTATGAGATTTTGATTTTCCCTAAGGCAAACAATTCTCTGCGCTCGCCGCCACGCCATCGAAACTAGAGCGCCTCCTCATCCCGCTTCTATAAGTGTTATACTTAGCAGCAGTCATCGTCCGCTACCGCCAATAGTATCCGCGATACATGTATCTTCCAACACCCATTGCTTGCCTGCAGGACGGGCATGGAAACGGCGCGATTCGTTCAAACTGGAGCCAGGGTGGATGACTGTACTGTACGATCGAGTGCAGACAGGTATATCGAGTGGTGGTCGGCATTATCGGAAGATGAGTGACGATACAAATAGAAGACTTGTAGTACTGCTCTCAAGCTAGTCATATATCCATATCAACCATCCTCTATGAGATGGCATGCAGATCTCCCTCGATATGCAATATTGCCGCTCCAGGAAAAGATCTATAAATCCTCGAGATTCAAGATCCATTGTCCTATCAACCTCATCTCACTCGCTCTAACACGTCACCCACCTTCATTCTCCACACACACCTATACCCAACACCTCCCCCATCACCCCATCACCCCCGCATACCCATCCCCATCCCCAACCCCCGTCGCTCCCAAAACACAACTCGTAACCGTCCTCGTCCCCACATCAAACACCGTCTTCCGTCCCGGCACACATTGCTACACGCACCACATTAGCCCACCAAACCTCCGTCCAAACCACAGAGAACACAATCATCCTGATGAAAACATGAAAAAAAAAAGAATCACTCACCGGCCCCGGCCCAATCGCGATCCTCCTCGTCGTCTTCGTCGTCAACCGCTCACACCCGTGACAATCGATACTGCTCGTATAGGTATGGCCAAAAATCGTCGTCGTGCAGCCCGTCAAAGCGACGCCGGCGGTGACGACCAGCGTCGTGGGACAGTGAGGTTTGGGGGCAGGAGTGATTTGTGTTGTTGTTGTTGTTGTTATTGTTGGGGTGGGATAGATCTGTGCAGTGGCGAGGGTGGCGAAGATACTCGAGAGGAAGAAGGTGGTAGTGGTGAAGATCTTCATGATTCGTGACAAGGATTTGGTGGATGTGGATGTGGTGCTTGGCTTCAAGGATATCGTGGATCTGCTTGTTTGTCTGGGAATGATGAGGTAAGGACAAAGGACTCCACTCCTTGCTTGGATGGCGAGCGCGTGAGGAATGCACCTGGCAAATGTTGAGCTTGAACAGCTCATGGTCCTTATAAACGGTCTCTCACGTGCACGCATGGCGAGGAGGATTCCCACCGCCAGCACACAGTCGACTCGAGCCCTCGCCCAAACAGCGCCATTGACGACGATCCTGCAGTTGCCACGCTCGATATTCCTGGAGAGGGATGAAGCCCTAACGTGTTATAGACACTATAGTGCATTAGCAGACCCAAAGTAGCATTCCTCGTGTTGCCCAACCAGGATGGACCATGTATGCTTAAGTGCATATACGAGAGATGACGGAAGGTGAGGTTTCGGCCAACAACTCTGTTCGGGCCACGACTCAGCAGGGGAGGATCCGATGTCACGGTATGTTAACCCTGCATAAGCAGTAGTAGCAAAGCCTAATGATATGCTTGATAGCCCACCAGCGCCTTCGCTAATATATATACACAAAGGTACCAACATTGCTTGCGTACAAATTTCGTGAAACGTAGGCTTGTATCCTATGACAACCGAGTGTACCTCCGGACTTCGACAGGGCTGGGCTTCCTCACTTGATAAGATAGTCGTCCGCTGGGACTCAACTCATGCCGATGTGCCGCGACTTCCAAGCCACCGAGCTCGAACGGCTGCACTTGCGTCCTCACATAATGTCTGCCTCCGGCCTTCTCATTCGTCGCGGCCATGACAGATTGCATATACGCCGGAGTGCCAGGTTGGCTCGACTGAGCTGTATCTGTGCTACTGGCGGCATCGGATTGTTGTCGTCGAAGGGAAGGGTGCGTGCCGACGTAGTAAGGTGGAGCAGGACGGAAGCCACTAGTGTCGTTCATGTCGTCCGGCAGCTTGTACATGAGCTTCGGCGGTTTGCGTTGATGCTCGCGACGCCAGAAGAAGAATGCTGTGACTGCAGCGAACAGCAAAGGCAGGCCCAGACCG
Source organism: Passalora sequoiae (assembly GCA_013248845.1). NCBI lineage: Eukaryota > Fungi > Ascomycota > Dothideomycetes > Mycosphaerellales > Mycosphaerellaceae > Passalora > Passalora sequoiae. The sequence continues at coordinate 11,755 of WSQC01000033.1, forward strand.
AAGCCTAGACCGGCCATCTGCGACGATGTATACAGACCAGTGGTGTTCGATGCCGCTCCGCTGCAGTTTGTATGTGCTGCCATGCTACTGATAGTCGGCCCAACCAGTGCCTCCACTTGCGCAGGTCGTAGTAAGAATGATCCGCCCGCCATCGTAAATTGATTCGCGGTATTCCTGCATGAGTTGCTGCCAATACCACACGCAAAAGTGGTTGGATCGCCAGTACCGAGGCTCGAACAAGGCATGATCACTGTCTTGCCTCCTGCATTGGCTACGATTCTGTTAGCGATCGCCTACTGTCCATGCCATTGCCATCACATACTAGTCCTGCAGTGTCCGGCACAAGCCTCGCTCTCCCAATTCTTATCCGTACACGATGCCCTCGTCACGACTCCCGCGCCGAAACACAATCCATTATCCATACAATACTCGTTCTGTCCACAGCACGAACTTTCGGTGCCGGTCGTCCCGCAAGGTACGTCGTTCGACAGGGAGCCATCTGGAAAATAGCATTGCTGCGCAGATCCCAAAGCAAAGAAAAGAGTAGCAACGGTGAGAGCCCGGCTGAAGCTGGAAAAGAGCGTAGTGGTCATATCGTGCCAGACCGTGGCGGTAATCCCTCGTGGGTACTGTACTGTCGCTCGCGCAAAGATCCTTCAAAAAGAGCGTAAAAGGTCATGCATCAAAAAGAGAGGCTTTTCAGACAGGCGCCCAACGACAAGACAAAAAGATAGAGTGCTGTCACAACCCTCACCGTCATGCCTGAATGAAAAGGGTTCAACGTTAATAATGGAATAGAATATAATAATGACTTACCAGTCTGCCCATGCGGTGCAAGAACAAAAACCTGCCCCAAGCCACTATTACCCAGTCCAGCACCCTCCACACTAAAGCCAGTTGGCGCGCGCGGCCATGAATAATGGCCATGGTATAGCCATAGTCCCCTGACTAATGAAGACAATACCGCATGGAGCATCCGGCAGCTACGACGAGTAAGTTGGTAACAAGTCGAAAGCATGTGCGACGAAAGTGCCCTGTGTGGTAAGGAGATGAGACGGGCGGACACCAAAGTCTACTCGCGGGCTCAAGTCAGACGACGGGACTATCTGAGGTGGGTGTGCACTGAAACACGGAACCGGCCACAAGCTTCGCATACTGTAACGCTCGATAGCCTGAGCCCCCGCAATCCCAGAGGGCTTTCTATTGATTGGTCGATTGCCCCCACGGAATATCCTCATTCCCCAGGCACGAAGGACAATAAGACCCGTCTCAACATCAACGTCGTGCGAGGGTGCGAGGGTGCGAGGATGGTTCGCGTCGTGTAGAAGGACTGGAGAAGTTCACGCCAAGGAAGACGTCTGGTGCACAGACGACCAGCACAGGCATTTTATTTGACATGTTGGACTTGGAGCAGGCATCAACATGGTCATGATAGCAAGATATACAAGGCAGCCATTAACGTTTACCTTCCAAGACAATGCTTTTCACCATCACTTGAGTTACCTACAGCTACATGCGCTGTGCTGTGCTGTACTGTACTGTACTCGACTACTGCCTACCATTCCAAACAACACGTTCCGCTTTTTGGTATCATGCACAACCCACATACACAGCTCATCAAACACAATCATTCATCCACAGTCTCATGTACAAGGCCGACTGGAGCAAGACAGTAGTGTTGGACAGTGTCGCTCTTCCGCCAGCCATTATTACGTGGGTGTTGCTGGTCCCATCCTCTCTTGCATGCTATAAGGCGCAAGCACCTTCTTCGCGTTACAGATTCGCCACGCCAGGTTTCGCACGTTTCCGTCTGCCTGTACCACCTCGGGCGCGAATTCTATTCCGAACATCTGCTGCACCGCGTACACGACCCGCTTGGCGTATTTGCCCTCACGTTCCAGCGTAGGACCAAAGGCCTCGTCGACGCTGCGAGGCGCCACATCCATGTCGCGGTCGAAGCAGTTTTGTACCACGGGGAGCAGTGCCTGTTCGACGGCGTTGCGGACCATGCCGTTGTTGTGATCAATATCGGCGTCGTCGAAGCGGTTGATCTTGACCTCGAATGGATGGGAAATGGCCATAACGTTGTACTTGCCGTCGTGATGATACCGGAATTCGAAGACGCCTTGAGTCCACCAGAGTTTGTCACCGGAGAAGTCTATTTCGCCAGCAAGAACATCCTTCTCCTCACCGTCATGACGCTCTGCAGCAGACACCCTCTGATCAGCGATCAGTACACCTTTGTCGGCTTTCGAGTGGTCAAAGACGCCAGAGTTGGTGGCGCACCATCGTCCTTGCGATCCAATCTTGGTCACGTCCCGAGATACGTTGTCGCCCACTCTATAGAGGCCGATCCAGTCTTTCTTGCTGTGGTTCAGAGGTGCCGTCCACTTGACCTTGATCGGCGCACCGTACTGGACGACAATGCGCTCGAAGCTGTCAGTACGCTGAAGAGGTGTTTGTCCATTCTCTCCTTCGCGACCAGTCGGGCCCACGTCACCCGCCTTGGCGCCGGGGACAGACGTGTCAACAGATAAGGAGTAGTCTTTGGGATTGTAACCAGCTAGATCTGGAGCGATGCGGGTGACCGTAAGGCGTGCTGGGAACTGCCTGAACAATGTGCTCGAGTCCTTGACCATACTGTTGAACCCAGCTGCGAGCTTAGGTCCCGCAGCATCGATGAAGTCTTCAAGTGAGTCCAGAGTCTCATCGAGCGCTCTGTCAACGCGACCTTGCCATTGCTGGAGGGGTGACGGAAGAGAACGCTTAATGCTCTTCGACACGCCAGACTGCTCGCGAAGACCTTCCTGATACAGCTTCTGCATGTGTGGCTTCTCCACGAATTGGATGAAACACAGGGTGAGAGTGTGGCTGAGAAGCGCGAGAAAGAATATGGCTTTGCTCCAGGTGATGATGGCTGCGCCCCAAACACCAGCCAGACCGATGGTGCGCTCCGGGTTATTCAGGAAACGGTAGATGCCATCGTAGGTTAGTTTCTGGTTGCCCTGATCGAAGAAGAAATCACCAAAGAACCAGCCGAATTCACCGAGCGACTCATAGATGCTGGCAATGGTCCAGATTTGTAACGATATCAGTGCTCCGCCAAGAACATGTCTTAGCAAGGCACTGCCGTAGGTCCAATCGTTTGGTAGGCCTGTGACAGATCAGTACAACGGTGTTGACGATGAGAAGAAGCTCCGACCTACCATACATCTTCCAGGCGGCACAAACAAAGCTGGTGTAGCACATGGTCATGCTGATATGATACAAACCCTTCCACTGTCGCCAAGCTTCTTCTGTGCTCTCGCCATACTTGACAAAGTGACGTGTCCACCACTTCTTGTTTGATTGTCTATCCAAGATGAAGCCGATGCCAGCAGAAAACCAAAGCCGCCACACGACGGCATTGAACACGAACAGAGTTTGCCATTGCCATGTCGATGGCGCCAGAAGTGCAAAGCTGTACATATAAAGTTGCATGAGGATAACCGAGACGTCTGTGACGCGATGCAAGTCGATGTTCTGAAAGCCGACCAGGTTGTGAACTGGAGATGGCTGGTTCGTCGTTGCAAGTGGTGGCATGCCATTGATATGACCAGCGCTCAGCATACGTGTCTGGTACTGTGGTCGCTTCGGCGGCGAGTCGGGAACATCGTCGGAACGTTTGACCGGTGGAGGAGAGTTATAGACTCTGCAAGCGGATTAATAACAGATCCGTTCCGGTATTGATGTAGAAGCAAGACGTACCGGTCAATGTGTGGCGACTCCACGACGGCAAGGAATGCCATCTGTGCCGCGTGGGCGATGATCGAGATAAACAGCACCTTGTAGCTTGCTGCAATCATTGCGATGCCGTAAAAGCCAACATATCCGATGGAATACATAGGGTGAGGTGCAAGGTCGTAGACGCCGTCGAATGTCAGGTCCTGATCAATAAGGAAGAAAAAATCGCCCCAGAACCAAGCAAAGTCACCCACGACTCTATGAGCATCAAGCTTGACCCACAGATTAAAAAGAATCAGTGCCCATCCACCTACCCATCGGGCGACCGTCATGGCTATCTTTTCATTCTCAGGGCGGCCACTATTCGCAAATGCGAACAGCACGAATGCAACGAAATCAGACATCAAGATCAGGTCGACGACACGGCGGAACAACAGCCACGTGTTGTACTCGAGGGGTGCTTCGTCAAATTTATAGTCTTTGGGAATCTTGGTTTCCATCTCTCGTTTGATGAATTGGTACAAGGCTGGGCGAGGATTGCCGCGTTCGGGTTTTTCGAATATCCTCGTCTTCTTGGCCCATGCAAAAAGTAGCTTGTGGTGGGACTGGTTGTGGAGGAGCCATCCGATGCCAAAGTTGTAGCACCATCTCCAGAAGAGGAAGACAATGGCAAAGACCGGGACTCGTAGTTGCTTTGGGAGAAGGTACATCAACAGCACTTGGCCTGACAATGCTGCAACGATAACAAGGTCGGACACGTTCTTGGACAGAGTTGGATCGAAGAGCTGTGACACCATATCGTCGGTATGAGGCACAGTGAAAACTACACCGGGCACATATCAGCGCTGCTGTTTGGGTTAGAGGTTCGCGAGCAATGGTATGTTGGATCCATGTTCTACCCTGCCTAAAGGTATAGCTAGCACGAACACTCGCTCGTTTCCACTTTCTGGTCGAGCAGTACTCACCCGTTCCGTCTGCAGTTCTGCCGTATGTCTTCCTGTCCTTCTCATCTTTGTGCTCTGCTGCTTCCCGAGCGTTCAGCGCGTGCACGGTCTGCTGTGCCTACCAACACCGGGAATGTCAGCAATGGTTCATTGAGACGGTCGTTACCCAGCAATTGTCCAAGACGTTCCTGCACGCACGCTGGGTCTGTGTAGCACGTTACTGCCCCCAAGGCAAGAAGGTCTAACCCTTGGCCACACTTACCGTGTCTACCGAGAGTGCTTTCTGAGGTATTTCTGGCTTTTGTGACATTCGCTCTCTTAGTCCGCTGGCATCGATGCCAGGCGGCGCTCCGTTCGGTTCGGCCATGATCGAGTCCTTCCTACTCATTGAATCCAATTGTCGTCGTGTTGAAGAGACGTGGAGTGTAGCAGAAGGTAGAGACTGCCTACAGTGTTGAGTGGATCGAAGGGTAAGGTATATTACGCATATGCCATCGGGCACGCAGGCAAGGCAAGAATAAAGTTCGAGCGATGAATGAGGGGGCCCTCGAAAGTGTGGAAACAAAACAGTAATGGTGATGCGCCTGCGAAACAAAATGCTGCGCTCTGCTGTCCTGCAGCAACAGCGGTAGTTAGGTTGCAAGCCTGTTGACCCGCCGCACTCGCAGTGCAGCTCACCACATGCTTGTTCATGGCAGAAAAGTCCTGGGAATTGTTGCTGTTGCCTCGGCAGCGGCTTGCCGACAGCACTTTCTCCGTCACCAACACCCTCTACGTCATATCGTTCTAGAACTACGTGTACCTCAGCATCTGGAAATTCACGTCCAATTCACTTGATTATACCACTACCGAATATTCTGCACGCGCACACGTAAAATCCTCGAGAAAATGCAATGTGCACTGCAGGTTTTGGAGGGCATTATAACATGAGACACAGGCGAGTTGAAGCTTCCGTGTACCTGAGTATATGCGGGCTGACAACCCATTGAAGCTCAGAAGCCGACTGGCCAAGACGGCTTCGCAGCATCTCCTAGCAGCACATCGATCGAGCACGTCGTTGAGCCATTGATTTGCCTTCATGCTGCAACATGACGAGCTCTGGTCGCATCATGAACTTTCAGACCATACCGCGAGCCAATTCACCGCGTAAGTCCGGCCGGTCCCATACGACTACGTTTACACAACGCGAAACATCTGGTCAAGCATAAAATTGTAACAATCTTGCTCGCAGCGCACTGCTTTCCGCTCTCCGCTTTTGCCGTATGACCTTGAGCTCCCCCAGCGACTTTTATTGAGCCTAGCTGCAGCTGAATTGCCGCTGACACGAACATACTGCCAATCATCAAGGATATTCTAGTCCGCACCTGACAAGCTTGCATGGCATCAAGTTGTGCATCGTTGAGGCTGCCCACTGCATGAGTCGTGGTACGTGCTACGAGATGTGCCCAATGTGCCCCATAAGTCCATGCAGACTACATCGATGTCCCATAAGTCCATGCAGACTACAGCGATATCGACTAGCCGTGAAGCATCACTTCTCTGATCCGGACGTGAACCGGTATTGAAGTATCAAACGCGGCGGGCCAAAAACGTCGATACTGGATAGTATGCCAGACAGTCACTCAAACTCATAGTGCTCACAATCTTGAAGGAATTCCTTGCATCAGATCGATCACAATACCCATCGACGACCCGCACAGTGCCATTACTCCGCGCGAAAAGTACCCGCGGGAACCTGGAACTCATGCATCGGACATCTGCCGAGCCAGACTGAAGCCCAATTCTCGTGGCACACTTCTCGGCTCGCAGCGGCGCACGAGCAGCAATCACAGCAAGAAGAATCAACACACGATAACACAAAGTACTCATATCTTGTTGAGAATGTACAACCATATCACATAAGCTGTGCATATGCTGTATATCACATCGACCAGGTGAGGTTGGAATAGGCTCTCGCACGTACCCAAACATGAGTACACCGCTCTTCTTATCCAAAAAGAGACATACTATCCAGATCCAAGTGAATAAGATCCAAACGCCAGTCTACTCTCCATTTGATCAGAACCTGCTGATCTTGGCATGCCGTCGATTTTCTGAAACTTCTGCCCATAATCTTCGCAGGTCCTCGATATGTACACAGAGCTGTGAAGCTTCCTATCTTCCTAACGCCAGAATGTATCAATAGCAATGCATGACCAGACCCGGAAAAGATCTCCCACTATCTCGTCGACTGCCCGGCAGGCTCACCGCCTAGCGATCACCTACTTCGACTAATGTTGACGCTTCCGACGAGGCTCGCGGCCTTTCAACGTCGCCGGGCTGCTCGCTCACCACCGACCTAGAAATCCTCACAAAAAAGCAGCAGATGACCAAGCCGATACAAGCAGAAACAGCTCCATAGATGAACGCCGACCGGTATCCCCACAGTTCCTGCCTCGCTGCCAGATCTGCGTACTCCGGCCACTGTATTGCTGGCAGATCGGTCGTGGTTTGGGCCTTTTTCGAAGCGATCTCCGAGATCGATAGAGAAAATGACATCGCCAGGTTGACCAAGATCGACGAAACGGCACCTGCCAATCCTTGATAGCGCAGTGGCTGAACAGAAGAGAGGAAGACGACCGAGACCGTGAAGGTGAGATCGATGCCGAGAGTCGCGCAAACCATTGATGGCATGACGTATGCCCAGTAGCTCATTGGCAGTGGGCACAGTGCGAGCAGTAGAGGTGCCGCGATCCATGCGAAGGCTGACACCAGAAGCAAGGCCATGATAGGCACGATGTGAAGTAAAGCACCTCCAGCGATACAAAGTATCAGGCCGCCAACCGCTGTAGGAGTGTACCAAACAGCAAGGGTGATGCCTTGGATGCCATCTTCTGTGCCCGTCGCATTAGCGCTCTGGAAGAACTGCGCAGATTCGTATAGCCAGACGCCGTAGGTGGCATAGAAGCATAAGCAAGCCAGCGAAAACGACGCGGTGCTCTTTGGCCTGAAGAAGTCGAAGGGAAGGAGAGGACATCTGGCCCACCACCCTTCGACCCAGAACGCGGCAACCAAGCTCGCTAGGCCACAGAGCAGCGGACCCAGCACCATTGCCGACGACCAGCCAGACGCAGCATATGGCTCAACAGCCAATGCATACGCCACTAGGATCAATCCACCCGTAATCAACATCGCCCCAACCCAGTCCATTTTCAAGCCAAGCTGCTTCCTATCGGTCCGATCCTGCGGCACCGACAAATAAGCCGTTCCAGCACACAAAAAGCTCAAAACCGCAGCGATCCAGAAATACCATCCACTATCGCTCTCGTCCAAGGCTCCAGCCACGAGGAAGCCACCGAAGAACCCCAATGGTGCACAGCCTGAATAAAGGCCCAGAACAATGTTCTTCCTCGGTCCTTCGGGGTAAATCGATCCCACCATCGCAAACGTACTCGGTATAAACGCGGCAATCGCCAATCCCTGCATCGCCCTGGCGACATCGAGCAGAACGCCCAGGTCAGCAAAGCCCGCGACCAGAGACCAGATTCCGAGCCAGAGCACACCGAACATGAATGGAAAGTAGCCGCCGTACATGTCGGAGACGCGGGCGAAGATGAGGAGTGTGGCGCTGAGGATCAGAGAGAGAAGGGATGCAGGCCAGAACATCCCCATCGATTCTCCTGCGGAGGCGGTGGAGTGGCGCGCGATGAGTTTGGGCAGTTCGACGGCGAAGCCGGAAATCATGTATTCGGCTAGGAATTGGGTCATTGCTATGGTGAAGCAGAATCCTACTTCGGCGATGATGTGGCGAAATCGGTTCTTTGGCTGGGCGGGGATGTTGAGGATCGAGGGTGGCGGTGTCAACAACTCTGCTGGCGTAGAGATGCCGGACTCCAGACGACCGGAGATGCATTTCTCGTCGGAAATGTCTACGTCCGGAAGCGTCTCAGGTGGTGATGTCAGAGCTGGGTCGGGTTCATACTCGGCCTCCTCACAGAAGGAATCATTTGGTGACTGAATGAAAGAAGATGCGCGTTTCCATTCTGCTTTCTCTTCGCGATATGTGATGAGGCAGTCGAGACTAGACAGTCTGGAGAAGGAAGCTCTGGGCTTGGGTAGACGTGCTGTGGAAGCTTGGGAAGAGCTGCGGGATAGCGATGGCTTTTCAATTGGCTGTTGCAGGCCTGGAAGCTGCCAGACGTCGTTGGGTTGCATGTGAAGTGGAATTGCTGGCATGGGTGCGATATCTGTTGGTGAGCTGTCGACACCTCGGTGCATTGATCCCGATCGTGAGCAAGGATGGCTGCGCGGTCTGCTGGTAGCATTTGATGACTGAAGCTGCTCTAGCGACGCGCGTTGATCAGGGCTTGAACGGCCGGCCTTGCCTCGTGAACGTCTGCGCTCGTAGCGAAGTGAAGAATGTCGAGTTACCGGCTGCGAACGTGCAAGTCTTGATGCTCGGGGAGCGGGTCCCATAGCAGTGCCGTCCAGTGAGGTGTCGTATATGTCATTGGTGCCGGCCGTTGCGTGATCAACATGCACGTGAGCAAACAACACGGCTTGTGAAGGCTGTTGCAAGGCAGTAGGAGCTTGAGGCTGTTGCGAGAGTTCGGATACGGGTATCAGCGGTGCTCGAGTTGATACCATCGGTGGTTCCGGCTGCGAAGGTGGGAAGTAGTTGACATTCCGCGACGATCGTTTACTGCCAAGATCTGAATTTGGATGTGGTCGTCGTGGCGGCAATGGTGGCGACTCGTTTCGTAGACTAGACATCGTGCTAGATAGTTGTCTCAGATCTGATGATGTTGCAAATCCGAATCAAGATCACTGCAACGAAGCGGAAGTGAATGTTGACATATGACAGCTTGCGCAAGGAGACATGCGAACAAGGGATCTATTAAATCTCTCAAGAAATGTATGCCCGGATCTTGGGGACGAAAAATTTGGTTGCGAGACCCAAATGACGCATGTCGAGCACGTTTGGTTTGTGTCTTTCTCATGTACGGTTTGCTGGCTGTAGGCATTCGACCAGGATAAATGCAGGCAAGGGAGCTCGGGAAACGAACGCAGCATACCAGTAACATGGCGACGTGAAATCGAAGCCTGTCAAGTGCATCCCATTCACGAAGACCCACAGTGAAGACAGGCGTGAACGGCTGTCACGAGGCGATAGTTTGGGCCCAGCTGTTACAAAGGTTCCAGGCGAGGACAGTCGGTGCGACGTGGGCCTCAACAAGCGGACTCGCGTACCGCGTTCACTGCACAACGTCTTTCACCTCATGTGTTGCAGGAACAGCGAAGTGGACGCAGTACGAGAGAGAATGCCAGGTGGCAGAGCGCCACAGAACCGCAGCACTGGAAATTCCCAGCACGTATCCGTTTCAGGCCCAGACGGAACAGCAAAAGGCTGCATGGAGGCACTTCAAGCGGTTCCAGAAAGGACGCGAGACTGGGATTCCTGCTGCATCCACGGCGGGAGCGACTTCCGCTGAGATCGAGACATCGGTATAGCCAGGTCACTGGGCGACGGATCGTATTCGACGGGGCGTTGCAAGAGTGGTTCCTGGGTGGCGATGGTCCTATTATTATGATTGAGTGTGTAGTGTGATGCTGGATACGGTACGGCGTGTCTCAAGAGATGTCCTGCCGAATTTGACAGCGGAGCGCTTGCAGGGTGGTGTCTGGTATGTACGACTGCCGTGTTCAATGTTGGCACTGAAAGCTGCCTACACGTCCACGTAGGCATAGACCTACCTTGTTAGCTAGATCATGCGTGTGGTTGTTGGCTGCTGGCTAGGTGCTTCGGCTGCAGAAGCGTTAAATCTTTGCAGATGCAGATGCAGATGCAGGTGCCGCTGCCGCTGCCGCTGACGCTACCGTGTTGCAGGGATGCTGTCGCCAAAATTGGAAGTCGTACAAAAGAGGGAGCGGTCGCATTAGCTTCATCGCCGCTCTGGATCGTGGGGACGGTCGCCGAGCCTGGTTGCAGGTAAAAGCATAATAAATCATTGATTAGTATTGCGGCTGCTGCAATTACTCAATGGCGAAGTCGGAACGTGGGAGAAGGGCAGGTGTTGTCCCAAGTCAAGCTGATCAGCAATGCATTAACGTGTGCGAGGTGAAGCGACGTATTTTAATTTGCTTGCCCGCGCCGGCCAAGAAATGCCGGCGTACGACTTGTAGTATCTCAATTGCATTCCAATTCGACTTACAATCATCTCCAAACAATATCCCGCTACGCCGTCTCAGTAGTAGGTTCCGCCTCCTTGCTGCTGCCTTTGTTGTTTGGTGCACTTCTCCTCCTGGACACTGCCCCGGCACTCATTCCTCTAGCATGCTCCTTTGCCGCAGCGAGGTGGCTTTCGATAATCTGAATGGCATTGGCCGAGTAACAGCGCTTGTGCGAAGAGCTTGTCGCACTTTGAGCGCCCACCTGGGTGCTAGGAGACGCTGGCACCCTCAGCTCGCGCACTTCGTCCTTCTGCTCCGAGCGCGACGAATTGTGGCTCCTATCCGGCATTATGAACTCTCGAGCATATGGGCTGTAGACTACCGGTGACATCATCTCGTGTGCGTAGACATGATCAGCACTATCGAAAAGCTCTGCACCAGCATCAAGACCGTGGATTTGTGGCTCGTTGAATCCACTATCGGCAGTGGCGGTTGAGCCGAACGGCGAATCAGATGGACGTCGCTCATGCAGCATCGATAGGTCCCAATACTGAGGCTGTGTCTCAGCATGGCTGCCGGCACTTGCGCTAGATCGATGGAAGGGAGCCGACCACGGTGTCGCTGCCACCGCACTATACGGGGAGAACAAATACGGTGACGGCGGAACATACGCCGTCCAAGGCGTGACCGGAGTACTGTAAGCGCTCTGTTCGTATGACGCGATGAGGTCGTTACATTGCCGCAAGTGATCGTGGAGGCTAGCTTGCTTCAGCTCCAAATTCGCAACCCCTCTCTTCGATAGCGAGCGGGTATACTGCCACTTCTTCTTGTCGCTCCGGCACAACTCTCGTTCTTGTCGCTCGGTGAGCACACGCTCCACTCTGGCTAGCTTTTTGTATAGCTTACTGAGCGCCTGATGCGTATGTCCAAGCTCAGTGACATAGTGGGTGTGCTGCTGATAGAGGAGAGGCAGTATGCCTGGTTGGACGCCAGGGAAGGACATATCGACACCTGTTGTCGTATTGTGCCAACAATAGTAAGAAGCTGACTGTAGCGCAAGAGACCGGCTCACCGCGCAGGCACTGCAGACAAGGTTCCCAATAGTGCGTCCTGCAAAGCTGATGTACTTTCAAGCTGGGTGTATAGTACCTAGCGCAGGGTCTCCCGTGCTGTCGCGGCCTATGTAGTTTTGAAGCAATGCCGACTATCTCAAAGCTTGCTTGAAGTGTGGCGGCATGTCTTCAATGAAGTTCTTTGATAGCCGGTAATTGCCAGCCAAGCTAGATGTCACGCCCGAATGCGGACAAAGACGACGGTGCCGCCCATCCCACCACGCCAAGGCATGCTTTCCATGATGAGTCTCGAGATTTTCAGTGAACGCGACTTTGCATGTTTCTACAGTATCGCTCTGATGTCGATACTGACCAAACGCTCTTTGTTGTAGATACCAAGCATAAGAATGCGCCGGGCGCGGGAGGCCTGGAAAAGAGGATGCTGCTCATTGGCCCATAGTCCCAAGCGGCTGGTCTCCACAGGTCCACGTTTCGTACAAAGAGAGCCCTTTGGTTCCGTATCTGAAACAACGGTCCAAAATGATCTATCGCAATAGGAGCGTCCATTGATGCTCGTTTCAGGATGTCGTCCACGAAATCATATAGCTGCGGTTTCAGCAACGACAATGGACTAATCCGGGAATCGCATCCATATGGTTCGAAGCTGCCACAAAATGATAGATCCAGCACTGTGTGTGCGGCAAGCTACTTCACATGTTGAAACCGCCGTGCTCTGCAGCATCGACGAAACGCCAAAGGCCAGATTGCTCACCTGCTTTGCGGACACTATCTACCTCGTCAAGACTGACAGCTCGATTGATGTCCGCGTATCTGACTTGTTCCTTCGCCGCATCGCGGGCGGTCACGCCTCCAGGCTCGCCTGTTTCTGCTGCGATAGCTTTTGCTCTGCCACGGCCCGTCGTTCTGCGCTGCTTACCAACATGTGCTCGAGGGAAGTATTGCTCCATCACATGGATGTACATATCTTTCGATACGTTCTCTGCGAGCCATTGGACAATGTGCTTGCCCTCGTCCTCGTATCCAGGCATGACCAGATGCCGCAGCAGTATGCCTTTCTTGGCGATACCATCAGCAGTAAAGCAGAGGTCACCGACCTGTTCATGCATAGCCTTGATCGATTCCATTGCCACTTCCGCATAGTTGTCGGCCTTCAAGAGGCGTTTCGATGTCTCGTTGTTCCAGACTTTGAAATCGGCCAGGTATATGTCGACCAGACCGTCCATCAGCGCGATCGAGTCGAGGCTGTCGAAGGAGGACGTATTGTATATTATCGGCAGTCTAAGACCCAACTCCTTCGCGTGCAGTATGGACAATGCTACCTGCGGCACGACATGTTCTGGCGTCACGAGATTGATGTTGTGGACTTTGCCTACCTCTTGAAGCTTGATGTACCACTCTCCCAGCTCCTCTGGTGTCAAATGGAAGCCGTTCTTCTGGTGGGCGATATCATGGTTCTGACAGAAGACGCATCTCAAGTTACAGCCGGAGAAGAAGACAGAACCTGACCCATTGTGGCCCTGTATGCATGGCTCTTCACCGAAATGCGGCGCGATCGTGTTGACGACAACATCGCTGCCAATCAAACAGGTGCCGCGTTTCTCGAAGCGATTGACGTTGCAGAGACGAGGACACAGGTTGCACGCGCGTAGGTGTGCGTACGCGTGACTTCGCTTCTTCGCTTCTTGTTGTCGCGTCAGGAGCTGATATCGAGGAACGTATTCATCGAGGAGGAACGGTGGTGCAAGATAGCTTCGTAGGCGATGCTGTACCGCAGGACCAAGTCGTCTAGTGCTCAGCCCACATGCGCCACCGAGCGCCCTTATTCCCAACAGCATGTTTTGCCATCAAGACCGACAGGTATGAAGTACATATGTCGCAGATATCTTGTGATGTAGAACAGTCGCGGTGCCACCAGACGCAGAAGCAGCCGCCCAGCAGAAGTGCTTGGCAAGCATTTGTCATCATCGTCATCGTCATGCTTGCTGCTTACCTAGATGCTTATCGGCATGGATATCAACTTCTTTTCTGCTTCACCTGTATACATCGTGTATCCCCGATCACACTTGGCACAGCTATGGCGCCTTCGCTAGAAGAGCCCATACAGTCGGTATCTTCGGCCATCAACTCGTATCAGAAGAAAGCACCCACTCTGATCGCACCTGAACCTGAGCATTGTCCCGGCCCCGAAGGAGAACAAGCTGGAAAAGCCGATGCATGTGCAGGATGTCCGAATCAGCAAATATGCGCATCTGCGCCCAAAGGCCCAGATCCTGATATACCAATCATAACGCAACGACTTGCTGGCGTGAAGCACAAAATTCTTGTACTGAGTGGCAAAGGTGGCGTCGGCAAGAGCACATTCACGACTATGCTGTCGCATGCTTTTGCTAGCAATCCTGATAACAATGTTGGTATCATGGACACCGACATATGCGGTCCGAGCATACCCAAGATGATGGGTGTAGAGACTGAAACCATACACGTCACGAGCACGGGCTGGGAGCCAGTATGGGTCACCGACAATCTTGGCGTCATGAGCGTGCAGTTCATGCTGCCTAATCGCGACGACGCTGTGATATGGCGTGGACCGAAGAAGAATGGCTTGATCAAACAGTTTCTCAAGGACGTTGAATGGGGCGAGATGGACTATCTTTTCGTCGACACCCCTCCTGGCACGTCGGATGAGCACTTGAGCGTCAATACTTTTCTCAAGGAAGCGGGAATCGATGGCGCCGTCCTTGTCACGACGCCACAGGAAGTCAGCCTGCTCGATGTTCGAAAGGAGATCGACTTCTGTCGCAAAGCTGGAATAAGAGTGCTTGGACTGGTTGAGAACATGAGCGGCTTCGTATGTCCGAAGTGCACGCACCAATCTGAGATCTTCAGAGCTACCACGGGAGGCGGCCGAAGGCTTGCCAAGGAGACTGGTGTGCCATTTCTCGGCGCCGTCCCTCTCGATCCACGAATCGGGATGAGCTGCGACTACGGCGAAAGCTTCTTCGACAACTTTGGCGATTCGCCTGCTTGCGAGGCATTGAAAGGAGTTGTCAGACGTGTTGGAGAAGAGATAGGTGTCGGCGCAGTACTTGCAGAAGAATGAAGTCGCCAGCGTCAGAGGTTTCGAAATATCAACACGATCAGGGCACAAAATGGTGTCTTGCACCGTACGAGACAACGAAGCCATTGACAACAGAGTCCACCCTATCTTGTAGAACCAACAAGCTATGCGTGGGTGCTCTAGTGCATCAAAGCATTGTCGCAAGCACGAGCTAGATTTGGAGACCTGGAATGTCACTATGTGGACCTTTTCCATGACGAAAACTTCGAGCTTCTCGCGGATCGGCATTGGTCGAGCAAAATGATGAGTTTCGACTGTCACTGGACTATCCAGAAGCTGATGACAGCGTCCGGAGTACAGGCATCTTACACTCGTGCGACCATCAGAAAGGGCATATAGCCAGTACGCCACGTACCCTACAGATGTGTTGCTTTAACCAGGCGAGCACGCTGCACTCTGGTCGCTAAGAAAACACTTGAATCACGGCATGACCTGGAAGAATTATTCGTATACAAAACCTAAGTGACACGTGAGAGCTGGCATGTATTTCAATGGAATCTTGCTTCCACATGCCATGCAAAGTCTACGGCGTCCAGAAGTTACCATTTGCAATAGTGTTTGGGTGTCAGAACCGCATAAAGAGACGTCACGAATAATACAAAAGTTGTCCTGCTGTTCGACATTGCGTCTAAGCTGGCAACCTAGGTCTCATAATGGATACAATATTTCGAGGATAAGGTACTTCAGACTATCGACCGCTCCTTTGAAACTCTCGAGGAACTCACCCGCACTGGTTACTTGAGGTCTCTGATGCTCTTTCATGCACAAATTTGTACAACAGCTCAACTTGTACCACTGGTCTAAGCTTAGGCTTTGAGGTGGAAAACTTTTGCGAGCAATTCACCTAGTGGCAAGCGCTCGTATGTGCACTTCTGTCAGCCTGCTGAAGGTGACTTGCGGCATACATGCGGAAAGACCCCGTAATGGTCGAGAAACTCAGCAGCTGAGCGCGACTGACTTCTGCTCTTAGGCGTGAGAAGAACGACAAGACTGGATCAAGCAAAATTTGCACTAGACTTCCCTATCGTAGTATGATATGAAGTCGTGGTAGCACTTCCTAGCACTGAATCAAGCGTGTTCGGAATAGCGCGCTGTGGTATTCGTGTCTGGACTGCCGAGACTTCCGATTTCTATTCGTGGCCTCTCGAGGCTCCAGTGGACCGACTAAGGACGACTTGGTCAACAAGCAACACCCGATATTGTCGCTGCCCAGATCTTCAGCGCTAGGGTTGTACCAAATTGGAAAATATCTGCACGCCGCGCCGACTTCGGTAAGCGGAGACTGATCTACGACACAAATGCACGAGACTTCGATAACGACCTGCGATCCATGCCATGATGACATGAAAGAAAGCGCCATGTGCTCCTTCTGGCGTACTACCGCACAACAAATGTCATCTGCGTTTGTTCGGATATATCGTTAGCAAGCAGTCAAGCCACCGTCCGATGAAAACTCGACGACCGCTTCTCGGCTAGGGCTACAAGGCGGCCGGAGGTGGCATGTGATCACTAAAATCTGTTCGGAAAGGACGAATGAATGATACATGTTCGTGTTGAAGCGCCGAGCCAATAAAAACATCTATTGTAGCAGAATCGAGACCAACCTCCTTTGTCGAATGCCACGTGCGTTCCGCAAGCGACATGGTGCCACTCTTCCGCTTCACTATCGAGAGTACGATCTCTTTGATCTCTTTTCAGCTTTCCTTTGACCACGATTTCCACTCTCTTTTTTATATGCTGATTTCGCGGTGGTCTAGATGGCACCACGAAGGAAGGTGGTCTCGAGCACGCTGAAGCAAATGCCATCCATCATCATTCCCCGTATCCCTTCGACCTGCCTTTTGCAGGCACTAACACATTACCCATTCCGTTGGGGAGCCATACCGATTCACAGACTCCGTAACATGTAAAGTGTTATTCTACGGCAAGGCAGTCGAAACATCGAATCTTCTTGGCCAGTACGACCAGATTACACTTAATACAACGCATAGCAGCTACGCACCATTAATGCCTCATTATTAGCATAATGTACACTCCACTAATCATGAATTTGGCTGTCGGTGCCTTGACACACTCCGGCAGCAGCCATGCTCATATCGTCTCCCGAGGACCCACAGGCGCCACCCCAATCATGAACGGTATCAACTTCCCAGACCCTGCCGTCATCAGAGATCCTGCAGGCTGGCACCTCTTCAGCACGAATGCTTGGTCCGGCCCCAAAGGAGGTTCAATCCCAGCACCCCAGACACCACCCGCAGGTTCCAAACTCGTACACATCCAAAGAGCATTCACCTCCGATTGGAAGACTTTCAAGTTTCACCCCAGGATCGATGCTATGCCCAACCTAGCCTCTTGGATCGCGCCGTCAAAACCCCGAGTCTGGGGGCCTGGTGTAGTCAAATTGGAAGACGGCACGTTCATAATGTATTACAGCGCCGCGCTCAAAAGCAGACCACTTCTCCACTGTCTGGGCTTCGCCACAGCGAAGAAGATCACAGACCCTTTCGTCGACAATTCCTCGACGCCATGGATCTGCCCCCTGGGACACGGCGGCGCCATCGACCCCGCTGGCTATGCCGACGAGTCCCCCGGCGGCAAGCGCTGGGTCGTGTACAAGGTCGATGGAAACTCCATCGGACACGGGGGCTCATGTGGCAACACTGTCAAACCGATCGTAGCCACCCCTATCATGCTCCAAGAAGTCGCGGGGGATGGACACACTCTCATCGGCAGCCCGATTGAAATTTTGATCAATGGCCCTGCGGATGGTCCTTATGTCGAGGCGCCGAGCTTGACGCGGATGAATGGGAAGTATGTCCTGTTTTTCAGTAGTCAGTGCTATACCTCCGCCGGGTATGACGTGCAGTATGCTACAGCTGACAAGATCACGGGTCCGTATACCAGGAAGGGAAGACTTTTCGGAACTGGGGATTTGGGATTGTTGGCGCCTGGTGGACTGGATGTGGCAATGAATGGAAATCATGCCATCTTTCATGGATCGAAGGGCCTTCTCAGGCCGGCTTATGTTGCGGTCTTGGAAATGGTCAATGGGAAGATTATGGCGAGCGTGAGGTAGAAAGGTTCAAGGCAGTCGGCAAAAAGCTTGGCAGCTGCTTGCAGGTTTCGTCGAGGGATGGTGCGGTCGTGACGGCGTGGGAGAGAGGTTGGTGTGATGACTTGTACAGTCTGTGTGCATTATTTGTGCCGATTTAAGACAGGAGAGTTGCGTTCGAGCACACATCTGCTTTGTATTTGTAGATCTGATACCCAATCATCCGAATCTCGATATTGTTCCGTCAAGCGACCACACTCCTCATACTTACCTTTATATGCCAATCGAGATACCTTACTGACTCCGAGACACTTCGTCGAAGCCGATAAGTGGATGAAGCATGATCGGTAGTCAGCATAGAAGATTGGGAATAGCTCGAAGTTCGCGCGAAGCGTAAAGTGCTTGGCACTGGGTAATGGCAGGGGCAGTTGCACCCTGGCGTGAAATGCCACGAGACAGGTATTAGCACGACCGCAATGCGGTAGAGTAATGCTTTATTCGTGCCTAACAGCGTTCCGTAGAACTGCTACACAAGCGAGTTGAGCCCCGATCGAGCCTACTCGATCAGTGCGTCTCCATCGACCCACCACCGCCGCCTCCATCGGTGTCATCGAAAGAATGCTCCGGGACAGTGAACATAGGAACACGCCTCGGCGGATCCGGCTCTGACATCTGCAAATGCGAAGGCAGCTCACAAGGCGATCCCGTGTTCTGATGCGTATAATGCTCGTCCTTACTGTTCTGCCGACTCAACGCCAAGTTCGGATCTGGTGTTGCGCTTGGTGTGCTCCCGGTGGAAGCCATTAGACTCATCGTGCTAAGGGACTCACGTCTGCCGCGGCCGTTCTCGTGAGTAGTGCCGTTCACTGGTTTGACATCCCTGCCTTGATTTAGAGCCTCAACTTTGGCGCGTATTGATTCGAGGGCCTCGGGATGAGTCTGATAGGGTTTTGGATCTCCAGATTCCTCTGATTTGAGAGAAGGAACCCTCTTATGTCTGTAGCTTATTTCGGCTGGGCGCTGTGGCGCTGGAAAGTATGGACTACTGAGGTCGCTGTTGCTCGTGGCCGGTTTCTCGACCTCCGCCACCATGTTGGCCTCCTTGTCTTCCTTGGCCTCTGTTGCTGGAACATTCTTCTTACGCTTGGCATCTGCTATGAGTCTACTGAACTCATCTTGATGTCGCTTCGAATATGCAGTCCCATCAAAGTCTTTTCGCATAATCGTGCTGCTCAAGCCAGTCAAAGTAGGGGCTTTACCTCCCTGCGTTCGTTCCCAGACATCCAAGTCGTGTAGTAATTCTCGCTTCGTACGAGGATGATTCGAGTCGCAATTCGCATTCCATATATTGACCCATTCCTTGTGTCTTAGAGTCATGAGCTGCTTGCTGCCGGTTGCTGGCAGACCTTGCTCTTTCATTTTCTTTTGAAGCGCTGTCTCCTTCAGCATAGAATAATTAAGCTCGTTTATGCGGTCCTGAGGTCTCGTGACTTGGCTCGAAGATGGTCTCGAGCTCGTGAAGCCATTTAGTGGTGTCCTCGATCTTGCTCTTCTGGCTTGCTTTTTCTCGTCTTCGCATTTGTCCAGATGTCCAAAGACCTGCTCTTCCTTCATGCGCTTACCACATCCCAGAGGACACTCGACCAGGCCGTCATCGGGCTCCGGTTCAGGCTGAAACGATTCATCTTCGTCATTGCTGTCGTCGATCTCCATAGGGTCCGGCTGCGATTCCTGCGACGCTGCTACTCTTCGGCTCTTGCTGCGCGTCTGTCGCCCCGAAGGTTCTGCTTCTGCCACATAGTCCGATCCAGCCACTGCCGTACGTTTCCTCTTCCCAGGTCGTCTAAGTCCATCTGACTCTTCTTGTGCTTTCCGCGCCACAGCTAATGCCGACGGTCTTGCTACGAGAAATGTTGAGACCAATTCCTGTACTGCCCAATTGTTCCGCAGCTTGTTCGCCTGATCTGCCGCCCTACATGCAGGGCATTTTCCATCTGTTGATAGGGATGTCCGTATGCATCTCGAGCAAAAGGTATGGTTACATGATGTGATCATGGGCGTGTCGTAGAATTCTTTGCAAATCTGGCAGTGCAGCGCATTCTCAAGGTCGGCTAGGTCTTTGAGCGGAGTGTTAAGCCAGTCTGTAGAATCCGGAACATCATAGGAAGTGTCCATGCCGGTGCAGTGGACTTCTGTAGATGTCACAAGGATGCTCGCATGAAGATACGCGAAACAGTCGCGTGAAGTCGCGAACGTCAAGCTGGTGATGACGACATGGTGGTGCTTTATGAAACTTATGTAAGGTCTATGCATTTCACGTCGTTGTTCATCTCTGCTCGACATGACACAAATGTACAATGCCTTCTGACCGCACATGACTTTCTGGATAATCTGGTTCCTTGTTATACCTCATAAATATATCCACACACTCTCGGTGGGCCTTGCGACATCCGCCTTCTTATGGCGATTCCGATCTTTCTTTCTCCACTCCTGACAGCAGTAACGGCGAGTTTGCATCAAGTGCACGTCGCCAAATTCTTCCCATCCGCGCTATGAATCGCATACATGTAGCATGCACGGCACGCCTTTTCCGTGGCTTTGAGAGGTGGCTCAATTTGCGCTTGAGCCTGCTCACCCGTGTCGCGCAATCGTCGGCATAGATCCTGGCAACGCGTCGCAAACACCGGAGATGTCAGCATCTTCACGACTCTGCCCTTCATCTTCACCTGCTCGACCGCTGGATGGCTACGCCATGTACGATTCGTTGAAGATCCAAAGACAGAGCTGATGGACTCGAACAGTAATCGTAAGTGCTCTGGGCTGAGATCCGCTCCGTCTGTACGCATGACGAGGACTTTGCCAGATACGACTCCTGTTTCCCATCGGCGTGGTGGCGCCCAAAGGCTTCGCTGTCATGATCGACCTCCATCAGTAACATGGCGTATGCGTAGTCTAGTCATTTCCGGACGGATCTCGGTCCCAGCAGACGAACTTGACCGGCAGACCAGGTAAATTTTATGCCGAAGATTACCTCCAATTGTCTCCCATTCTTCGCGAGCAAGATACGGTGCCGAATGCGATTTCCTGGACTTACATGACGTTGTCAGCGAACGGTTGGCGGGTTCCATGAACCCTCGTGATGTTGGCCGACTTGACAAGAACGCCGCTGGTTTTCGCCTTGAGTGGCTGACATGATTTAGTTGCGTTTGCGATGATCGATGGTCAGTTACACGTCTTTCGCTACTCAGCATGTATCGTGAAAGATGTCTCCGAAAAGCTGGAGTGGGCTGTGTCGGCCTCTTCAATCTAAATGCGTTTTGCACGCGTTTGCCTGCATGTGACAGGGTGTTCACGCGTCTGCAGGATCGTGCTACCTCACTAACGGCAGATTTTACCTCGCCTCAACCACGCTTTCGACCTGCATCACAACTGCAGCATGGCCATGAACAGCAGCGATCTTCGTCGCTTTCTCGAAAGATTTCCACAAGAAATCTACGATCAGATCTATAATCTCACCTTCACCGCCGAACCAGGAGTCAGAGAATTAGACTATGATGAGTTCGGTTTCACAAAACCATGCAGGCCACACAACAAGAGAATAACTGCCAGAAAATGCTTCCATGGCCACGACTCTATCAATTTGCTCCTGGTCCACCATGCGTGGCGCGAAGTGCTTGCGACGTCTTACTTCGGCGGCTGCTTTCTTTTCGGAATCAGCGGCGTACAGTGGCTCAAGTCGCTCTCGCGCAAGCATCGCATCCTGCTCAAAGATCAAAGGTGCCTGTCTCCAGAGTGGATACTAGATCACACGACATTCTACACGCGGCAATCTACTTCTCGGTGCGCTTGGAGGACATTTTGGAGGGTTGGAAGGATGTTGACGAACTAATCAACAAGATCAGACTGGGCCGCGATATCGAATCTATGAATGTGCCAATATGCACTAGAAGAGCACAAAGACCGATGTCTTGCGCAAGTTTCTGGGTTGGAGCGATTAGACGGTAATGTTGGAAGCGATTGCTACGATGTTCGACAGCATGGCAAACAGTAGCCAGGCCGCGGACCGTAGCACACATCGGTCGCTATCGTCCGAGATTCAGCAGTCGACAGGATATGATGGCGGTTCGTTCCTCTCGCGAAGGTGAGCTCGAAGACTGGACTAGCTGAGCCAATCCGATGGCTTTCCATCTCCTTTATCCGACACACTCGGATTCTCCCAATACTCGCCACTTACATCCCCAACATCGCCGAAAGCCAGCTTCAACGGCACTTTGGCCCCTTCCGCTGGCGACTTAGAAGGATTACCAGTCTGCTTGCCAGTATCAGTGGAGCACCAGCCAGGACAGCAGGCGTTGATACGAAGATGCTTGTTTTCCTCGGCGAGCACCTTCATCGCGGCGTTTAGCATGGCTTTGCTGACACTATAGGATAGACCTTTGGGCCAGTCTTCTGCTTCCTCCTTGCCATCGGCTACGGCTGAGAGGTACTGATCTCCTATCTCTGCGATCTGGTCGAGTGAGCTACAGTTGGCGAGAGCCCTCTTCTTAGCCTGTGACGGGGCCTTCGAGCCGACACTCGAGATCGTGACCACACGACGATGCTTGAGCGGATGGGGGTCTGAAGACTTTTGCATCAGTGGTAGGATTGCTTGTGTAACATCGATCGTGCCATAGTAGTTGATATCCAATGTCTGCCGGGAGACATCGATTCCAGGAGGATTGTCCGTGTCGAAGTTGACGCCCGCGTTATTGATCAATGCATCGACTCCATGTGGACGTGACTTCTTGATGCCTGATGCGAAGGTAGAGACGCTGTCTTTGTCGTTGATATCGAGGGCGTGCCAGCTAATTTTGACGTCTCCACCATCCGGAAATGGAGAGTCTGGAACCTTTCTTGCACACGCGATGATGTCTAATGGCCTGACGGGTGGTGATTTGACTAGTGACTCAACGAGCGCATAGCCAATGCCTATGTATTGAAGTCAGCATGACTTTTCCGCCTCTCGATTCTGGTGTCCAAATACCTCGATTCGCACCGGTAACAATTACAGAGATTGGTCGGCCTGACATTTTTATGTTTATTGTTGTAAGTGGGCTGCTCTGGGCCTCCTGCAGTATTGCTATGGTTGCTTGAAGCCATGTATCGGTTTCAAAGCAGGGAAAGCGGTTGAGACATACTTACCTAGGTGCATGTCTGCTACAAAATGGTGTCGTCATCCAAGCTGGTGGGATTTCTATCATTGCAGAGCATGTTCATACAGCTGGGAGTAAATATCTCCACACTCTCCACAGACATAAGTCACATTCCTCTAATCAGCCAAAGGCGTTCGAAGTATGCAGGAATGGCGGGTACTGGCTCCATTATGATGGAGAGCCACTACCGGCCGCTTTTGAAGTACGAGAGAATTTGAGTATCGCGAGCCCAATTAGTGCAAGGATTCGTGCTGGCATCTTTACTGTTCGAACGCCCAAGGCAACACTCTTGCTGTCACCGTCCCAATAGCAGTGTTGGCCGTGACATGGCGCGTTTTGTCATCGCTTGCCGCAGCCGCAGAATATGTTGCTCCTTCCAGTATCAATTCTTTTACGAGGCCCTCGTCAGCCAACATAGGCCGCTACTACGTTGGACTTGCGATAGATGTGGCAGAGCTCTCAGCTGATGGTGCACTGAAGATGCTGTCAACCAAAAGTGGTACGTACGTCGTGTAGCAGTGATAGTAGTCAGAACACTGAAGATCTTCCCAAAAGAGATGGTATCAGCCGCGAGCTAGCCAGAGCTTGGTATCACGTGATCTTCTGCAGTCTGTACCCTCTCGGCTGGCTCCGAGTCGCTGCGTCAGCTGGAGGCTGAACGGGCGAGTTCTGCGCTGCAGAAACAGAGGGCTCTCACCATCCTGCTCTCCATATCGCTGACTGTCACTACTGTTGTGAAACGCAACGCTCTGGTGTATTTGCGAATTACCCCATACCGCAAAGGAGTATTCGACCTCGGATAATCATGCTGTCGTCCTGAAGCCAATAGAAACATCCGTGCCACCACGAAAGGCGTACCCTACCCTCTGCCACTTAGGGCTCACCTTGCGCGCCCGAGCATCGGGATCCAACAGCATGATTGAGGGTAGGTCTTCCATGAGCGTAAATCAAACTTGCCTGCATCCGTCCACCAGTGCTTCGATCACGGACATGGCTCTTGGTCTGGCCTTCACGAGAGCTTCGAGCGCTAACTGCTTTGCCAACAGTCGCGGCGTCTTATCCTTACGTCGGCCCACCAGCTCGGGGCATGATGCAGGATCGTGGTCCTGTTGGAGGTAGCCACAGCAGTAGTGATCGCATGACCAAACGACGACGCCTGGATGATGCCGCAGACGAAAATGCTGTAGACAAGTGGGATGATGGTGCACTACACCAGACGTCGCAAGCATATGTCTCAGGCCAGGACGGGGCGTCGTTTACTGCTGCCGCGCCAGACTTCAATAACCCTTCGGCAGCTTCTGGTGCCCTAGGTACGACTGACGGCTCGTCGTGGCATGCACCCGACGCATCGGCATACCCTGACCTAGCTTCGTATCAGCAGCAGCCCTACTTCTATGGCCAAAGTAATGGCAGTTCCTACGAATCCAACTGGAACACCTCTGGTACTCAACCCTATACGGACACTTCAGTGAGCTATTCTGTCGGCGACCAGACTTCTACAGCTGGTATGCCATTTTTTCCTCCATCGAGCAACAGTGCAGGCGATGCTACGAATGCTTTAGACAGCGCACCTTTCACCTATGACATCCAGCATGCACCAGAATATGCATCGTACACCCAGCCTAGTGCCACGGCCGCCCTGGCACAACGAGAGGCTGCGAAGTCTTCAGCATACTACTTTGACGACGCAAGCATGCACTTAAAGATCCAGAGTCTACCCATACTCGACAATCTGGTAAGAGTGTTGCGATACTAGTGTCGCCATGGCCATCTACTAATCACAACCAGGCTACGCAACTGATCCACACCATATCCAAAGCCAGCTTCCCGCAGATCCAAGATCTCATGCGAGGAGCCGACAACGAAGACAGTCAAGCATACAAAACGCTCAAGAATCTCTTCGATCAAACACGAAAAGTCTATAGTCGAGAAACACCGTTCATCGATGCCATTGCTATTCAGATGTTTCAGCCCAATCAGCAGGAAATCATCCGAAAAGCAAACATCGCAACCTTCATTTCAAGTATACTTGGCGCCCACGATGTCAGCTTCTTCCACTTGAACGAATTCTTCATGGAAACATTCGTACCGCTTGGTCACCGTCTACTCAAGTGGCAAGGCGCAATTTATCTCGAATTGAAGACGCAAATCTATATTTCGGCACTGATGAACAGTGATGGTAGTCCCGAAGCTATGCTAGACGAGCTCTTCCCGCACGACCTGGACGCGCAGATCCTGACTCGACATCCGGACGCACCTTCATTGTCACCAAGTGAGCAAGACTTTATCGATAGGAGCAGAGCGCGAAAGAGCTACCTGCTCGCGGAACCATCTTCCGATGAAGCACTAAAAGAGCTACCAAAGAAGTACCAGTGGAATGACTTCGTACGAGAGTTTGCCTCTTGCATCAGCAAGAACGTCGACGGTATCATGAATGTACCAGTCCGATCTCAAGCAGGTGGCGCCGGATTGAATAAGAACGTGGCGCAAGACTCAGTTGGTGGTGCGCCGCATGCAGCCGGAGGTGTACAGAACCTATCTCTGGGTAACAAGTCCGGCAGCGGCGGTGCGTCGAAGCCTGCACCGGCAGCCTCGACCATACGACAACCTTGGACGAAGCTTGAAGAGGATGCGCTACTGGCTGGTCTGGAGCGTGTCAATGGGCCACATTGGTCACAGATCCTGGCTCTGTACGGACGCGGCGGATCTGTCAGTGAAGTGCTCAAGGACCGTAATCAAGTGCAGCTCAAGGACAAGGCCCGAAATCTCAAATTGTGGTATCTGAAGACCGGAAAGGAAGTGCCACTGTCATTGCGTGGTGTTACTGGAGAACTACGCAAACGTGGTGGTGCGAGGGCGCGAGCTGCTCTTGGATTAATGGAAGAAGAATCGGGAGGTGGAGGTGATGGTGCTGCAGTAGATGTCGATGGAGGCCGTGATGATGGGGAGGCCAAAGAACCGACCGCCACCAAGTCCGGTAAGACGTCTCGTAAGAAGACGAGTAAGCAGCGATGACCGAGAATATTGCGAATTGTTTTGGATACCATGGCTCGCAGGGAAAGCTACGACAGATGATGTTATTGTAACAGACACGTGTGATACCATAGTTGTAAAGGCGCTTTAGACAAAATGCGCGATAGACATGATGGTGTGGTCTCGTAATGTTCAGTGTTGGGTCGTTTCTCCTGCTTACAATCCAAATGTGCTTCATCCAATTGCATTTCCGAAGGCTGTCAAGCCTTGCTGCGGGCTGCCTTCGGCGCAACATCGACAAGCAGCGAAGGAGGTGATGTACACAAGCCCAACGCGCACGGACCTTTTCATAGTGCCTGTCGCCTGTTCGAATTCTGGAGCGCAGGATTGGGCTAGGATCATGGCGGATACTTGCCGGTCTTGTGTCCGCTGAAACCGTGGTCCCGTACGCTGCGCAACGAGTGAGAGGCATCGCTCAGAAGCGTCTTGCATGTAACACCTCAAAGTATATCCTGCCGTGATACTTGTCCTCCAAGGGTCGTGTCTTCCGTAAACATAGCGCACAGTTGGCGCTGTCCATGGCCGGGCACACGCAATATGCGAGTACCGCAAATTGTCAAAGGGAGCCCTTTCCTGCCGTAGGATTGCCCGTAGCGTAGGGCAGACTCTTTTTGCACGACATGAACTATCCCTTGCAGAACAGGAGCTTCGTGGGATCTGCTAGGAGACACTGCGCTCCGCTAGTGGTGGGGATACGGTAAGCTTCACTTGCCGAGTGATCCTACGGAGCACCAGGCTTAGGGCGTATGGACAGTTTGGCAATGGATGAGGTCGTAGACTCTTTAGCCTCTCTTTGGATTCGATCATGATGATCGGGGCGAGTCTGAACACTTTGCTGGTCCGACGGATGTTGTTGCAGCTGCTTCGTCCTAGTGATATTGGTCTTCTTCCCTTTGCGCTTCATGCTATTAAGGTGATCTTCCACCACTGTCCTGATGCTCTCGTATGGAGGTGTACCTTCACCAAATGTTGCGGCTGCATTGCGCATGTTGCGAAGGAGCTATTGCGATGGTCAGGCATGCGCAATAGAATATCTCACATGAGACCGCGTACAATGATTAGCAACTCGTCGTCATGATCCGGCTCAGGGAGCACTGATGCAGATTTCCTCTTCTGCTTGCGTTTCTTCGCGACGCGATGCTTGTCGCGCATCATCGATACGTACGACATGTTGCACTCGCAAATGTAGAAGTGAAAGATGCAGAAGTGGAGGTCACCGTCTTCTGGCCCGTGCATTCAAGGTTCGCGCCATACCACTTTGAGTCACAAAACCCTGTCCTCTATTTTATCAGACTACACCTTTCGCGTTCGTCTACGAACCACTCGGGCTTACCAACTCACGAAGCAGACATGGCAGACTCAGACGAAGATATAATACCAGCTATCGGAACCAATGGCGAAGACATCGACCTCAGCGACGAAGTCCAAGACTTCCGCTTTCTAAACCTCATCTCACGCGAAGACGCCAAGATTCCCAAACGCGGCGAGAAAGATTTTGAGACCCATGGCACAGCAAAGCAAGTCGATGCGCTAACAGCCTCACGTCAAGCCCTGCACAATGCACTGTCCTACGAACGGACACATCAAACGAAAGGTCACACTATCGGGCACTATCATCCAGAGTTGAATATGGCGTATGCGGTGAATCCTAAAGGACCGCTATTTGCGAAGATGGGTCATGTCAAATCTGCCAAGGACGATCCGTTTGGTAACGATGAGATTCGGGGGCAGAGGTTATGGTTTTTGCCTGAAGAAGTGCTTTACTTGATCGAACGTGGTACACTGGATGTGAGGTGGCCAGTGGCGGATGGCGATGGCGAGGAAGAAATGGGGCTACCCATGAGTCTTCAAGGCGCTTATGCCATGTTCGTCGGTGACGAGAGTAGCCACGAAGGGGCCTTGACAATGGAGAAGTACTTGGTCTATGCAGCACTGAAGCGCATGGGCTATACTGTCCTCCGAGCACCCAGTTTCGACGGACCTGGACCCCCACCTTGCAGAGGATGCTACCCACCGGAAACAATACGCGCGACACATCAGGCGGGCTTTTTCGACTTTTTGTCACTACGGAAACTATTCTACGGCACTAAGGGCGAGGAAGATACTAGTCATCTCAAGGCAGGACCTGTAGTACAATCCGATCTCTACCGCGATTATGATTCAATATACTGGCGACTGTCTCTCGTCCACTTCCATGACCCTACCTCTGTCGGACCACCAGCCGAAGCAACGCGCACAGATCCCAACTTCCGCCTAACATATCATGTCTGGAAGCCTGCCAATACCACTTTCAAGAAGAGTAATCCCGGTACTCCGGATTTTCGAGTCGCTGTCGTGAACGCTCGCGAGACGAACGCTCCTACACTCGAGCAGCTAAGTGCGCTCATGGATTCCGTGCCTTACGAGCCGCCGAAACGCGAGGGCAAGATGTATGCCGAGCTAAAACATGGGTACAAGAATGTTGTTCTTGCAGTCGTAGATCAGGGCGTAACCAGCTATCTGCGACTTGCCGACGCTGCATTTGGACTTGACAAAGTCTACGAGCGAAGAAGTCAGACAGGAGGGAAACGTGGCGGTAGAGGCGGCAGAGGCGGTCGAGGTGGTCGAGGTGGACGCGGTGGCAGAGGCGGTCGTGGATGAAAACCCTGTTGCGTGTCTTTGGTTCCTCGTTGATCCAGCTGGCACCTTACGAAGCTCCACAGATTGTACAGCGATTCACATGTGGAAGACGCGGCATCATCGTCCTCGAGAGCGCCCACGACCACTGCCTCGTCCTCTGCCTCCACGACCTCCTCTCCCTCGGCCACGATCGAAACTTCCACGTCCGCGTCCACCACCAAACATTTCAGGCTCAGGTTTTGGGCCAGCGGCTATGCGCTTCGCGCGGTCCTCCTCGCTGATGGCGAGAGCATTCGGTATCTGAAGCATCTGACAGAAGCGCGCTGTTTGTGGGTTAGGATACTCCTGTACCTGCTGATATTGTGGTTGCTGGAAGTGACCACCATCGTAGGTCGGCGCCAATATCTCGAAATCTTTTGGCACGACGAGATCTCCGTCCTTGACGTTAGCATCGACCCACTTGCGCTGTTCGTTGATGATGTCTCTGTACCAGGCCTGAGTCTTGGAGTAGGGCACGCGCGCGTCAGGATCACCAAAAATTGTCGGCTCATGAATAGCGAATGCCCGGGTAATTGACAGCCACTCTGGATCGTATGCTAGCTGCAGAGGCCGCGCGGCGTCCCAGTCGAGCGCTGCGGGTAAAGCTAGGAGCTGTAAGAAATGACGATTGGGAAGACATTTGTCGAGTGCCAGGAAGCTGGTCTCATCATTAGCTATCTCAAGTGGATGTTCCATCGGCTCCGGAGCCTTTGGCTTTGCAAATGCTGCAGGGAGGGCAGCACGAGCTTCCGCAAGATCTCCTGTGGTGGCACCGAGCTTTGTCGCTTCAGTTGTACTTTCGGCACGACCATCGGGCTTCGAACCATTTGGTGCAGTACTTGACACGACTTCGTCATCAAGCTCTAAGTCGATCTCATCTGCATTTATAGGTGCAGGAATGATGGCCGCCGCAGGCGTCGTGTGCAATCCGAGCTGACTTTCTGTGGCAGCAGGGACATCTTCGTCATCAAGATCCAGATCTATCTCGTCTTCGTTCTTTAGCACCTTGGGCACGCTGCCATTCACGTCATCATCGTCTAAATCGATCTCATCTTCATTGGCCGCGCCCTTGGCTGTTCCACTCATTTCAGGTAGAGCCTTTTGTGCGCTATCTCGTCCCTCATGCTGCAGCTTCGCCGCATACTTACAATGCAAGTGCGCACTGAACCAATACCTTGGCCTTAAGCGCTCGACAACCTGCTTCGCTGCAATGCTACCAAGCTTGCCACTTCTTGCGTCCTCCTCAAAGTGCTTCTTGAACCGGAACAGCTGCTTCCAATCGCCCTTCCACTCTATACCTTGTGGCCAGTCATGGCTTATGCCAATGTCAACCTGCGTGCGGATCTGTAGAAGCTTCCTGGTGTCAAGCTCACGGACATGATAGATGCTCTTCATGTCAGACTCATTGTACGGAAGCCGCTCAAAATGTGGTTTGCGATAGTCGAAACCTTTCCAGATACCACTCATGCCAGCGATGCGTAATGGACCGAGTCGTAGTACGTTTGCAGCACCCATGTAGTAAATATTTGGCGCAACCCAGCCACCGTAATAGAGCTCGAAGAGATAATTGCTGGCCTCGTGATTACCTCCAACAAAGACTGTCAGATATGGTGCTTCTCGTTGACCAGAGTAGTATTCGTGGAAGTCGCACATCTCGCGGTATTTGGCAGGCATAGAAACACAATTCAGATCGTAGGCATTGCGGACTGATTGGAAGTCGCCGCCGATAATGAGCAAATCTATGCCTGGCCAATCTTTCTGTCTGCAAGCTTCCTCGATGGAGGCATATATCGCATGTAGTGTCCCGTGTCCACATCCTTCGATGGCGAGGCGGACGCCATTGTTTTCCTGCAGCTGTACAGACATCGTGATGGGCAGGATGGATTGAACTGTATTATCGCTCAGTCTTACTGTCATTCATCGCGCGTGATCATGGAGTAGTATCAGGTGTAGCATTTTGTTTGTTGTTCACCTTCCACAGCCCGGAAGCTTCGCAAGACAGTCGCGAAGACCAAAATCGTCAACAGTCAAGCAGCCGGTTTGAATATCGAAGTCGGGCCATAGACTAGTGTCCGTCGCCTCTCAACCAATCAGAGTATGCTAAGTGCCTCACTAGCGTGTCGCGAAACCACCACGCCACTTTGTCCTTGCCCACCGTCTGCTCTTGTACTACCATCATCTTCCACCTCGCTCGCCCATCGACGTTCCCGACACGACATGGGCAACGTGGACGGCTTGTCAGACTATGTCACGCTCATCTCAAACGACGACTTCACCTTTGTTGTTCGCCGCTCTGCAGCATGCGTCAGTGACGTGATCAAACGCATGCTGGATCCATCAAGTACGCTCACATGATGATTTACATGGACGCGAGTTAGCTGACGCAAGCCAGATGGGTTCATTGAAGCCAAGACCAACACCTGTCGTTTCGACAACATCAAGTATGTTCGCTTTGGTAACCAAGCTATCTGGGCGGAGACTAACACGAGGGCAGTGGCATGGTCCTGGAGAAAGTCTGCGAATACTTGTACTACAACGAGAAGCACAAGGATACCAAAGATGTCGTGGATATGGATATCCCGCCTGAACTCTGCTTGGAACTCCTCATGGCAGCTGACTATCTCAGTGGTATGTTGGTTTTATTTGCTCTCTTGGCCATGCTGACATGCATTTAGTCTGAGCTACATCTACTCTGCCAGTAGAAGTGCTCTAGAATCGATCTGTACGCCTCCTGATGCTCTATGTGATCGGTAGATTGGAATTCACACGAACCATGATTTGCACCACTCGATGCACATCAGTGGCTCACGTGTGTCACGACTCTCGCGATTTCGAGCCCGGAGTACACAGGACTTGGTCCAGATTCTCATAGAATTTAATGGCCGGCATCACTGCTCCGAAGCCAAGACACGCGCAATGTGGAGCAAGAAGACCTTTAAGTGCACTCAAGATGGGTCTCATATCATCTTCAGCCGGCACAATGTCCCGGACAACGGCATAGGCTCGCGCAGGCGTCATTTCGCTATCTTCCAAGGGTAGCTGCTCGCTTAAAGATACAAGTCTGTAACAAGCATCAGCACATGTGCAAAGACTCCCAACAGTATAACTCACTTTTCGATCTCAGAATATGGCAGATACCAGTGGTTGGCAGCACCTGGTTTTGCGCTATTGTGTTGCTTCGGTTCCGGTACAGGCTTAGCATGCCTCTGCGTCGGGTCATTATACGACGGTAATGCAGTCTCAAAGACTGCCGCTTGCATTGTCAAGGTGTGCCCTGAAATCAGGTCCGGCTTATCAGAAACATCTCCTGCGGCGCTCGGGTTCACCTTTGAATGGAAAGTATGACCCAAACAAGGATGCTCCAGAGCTAATATGAAGTCCAGTGCAGCCCAGGCATCTGTCTCTGGTGGCATGTCTCCTGCTGGTGTCGTGCTTACGTACCAGGTCGTAGTATCTGACGCCGAGACTGTGCCTTCCGAGCTCCCTTGAACAGGCATATCAAGGAAGACTCGATCATGACCAATTATTGAGTCCCAGCGAATGTCGACCATGGCAGAATCCAGACTGCTCTGATCGCTTCCCTTCGTCGGCGGCACTGTCAAGCTCAGGGAATCTAGCTGAGCATCAATCGAGTGAGATGCTAATAGCTTCCGGATTTCGTCGTTCTGGAGTGCAAGCATATCTATTTCCCTACGTGCTACAGAGTCTTCATGTTGCAGGTTCGCAATTTCTCTTTCGAGATCTTTTACGTACTCTGTCTGACGATTCCGATGTCGCCTTTGGTTTTCAGTACTGCGCCAGAGCAAGAGCATCGGATGTTCATTTACTTACTTCTGAGCCTGATAAACCTGTTCCCGCCTCTTCTGCGACGTTGCTTTTGACTTCTCCTTTGGCAAGTTGCCATCGCACGCGCTCGAGCGTGTATTTTTCCTTCCGAACAACCGACTGATTTTGTTTTCTTTCTTTTTGCTCGAAGGATCCTGTTCAACAAATGCCAGATCATCGCGAGATGAGGCGCTTGCTGTTTTTCGCCAAAACGCTCTGAAGCCGCCTTCTACCTGAGTGCTCTGGCCAGAGGAATGCACACCTTGACTTCGTGGTGAGTCGTCCATATTGCTACATGACCAGGCTGATCACGAAGAGTCATGAAGGTATCGTCTTAGCGCTTCCAGCTGGATGTGGCTGTGTCGGTACGTCTATACCACGAGGTCGGGAATACCGACGTATCCGTGACACTACGCCACGTGCTGTACCGCCGTACCGATACCCGTATTGGTAAGTGTTCCGCCTATCGAATCTGACGGTCGTGCGGCTAGTCCGAGCTATATGTAAGATATGTTTGTACTAGCATGCCTTTAGCGCAGATACACAAGAGACCAGCAGCACGGGAGGTCAGAATAACGCCGGGTCGCCACCTTACTTACGCTTGTGGTCGGCAGCTCTAGTCTTTGGACTTGACAGTGGAGAACTTGTACGAGCAAGTGTCGTACCACAACCTTTTCCTGCCATGTTCGTACAATCATATAAGCGAGACGCACCAGAAGTGAGGTGCAATCATGGAGGACTGATGTCAATGTAGGCTGACCGCATGTACCTCTATGTACTGCTGCAGATCAATCAGCCGCATATGGCATAGTCAGGAACGGCTTAGTAATGCTCGCATGTGCCCACCCTCGCGTGAGACATGTGCGAATACCTGGATGCAAGTCTAGCTTGGTGGGTATCAGTGTAGTCTCAGCCTCCAGCGCAGCGAAGCATCCTCTCAAGACGTTCTTTGTCTTCTCAGATCTCCTGCCAAACCTCGCAATGCCCGCGAGATCGCATGCCTCCCATCATAGACTGGATACAACACCACCGTAAAGAATGCCAACCACTGCCAGAGTAGCGACATCGTGACCCAGCCGCCAAAGAAGCTCTTCGTGAAGATCCAGTCGCGATACAGCGGCAACGGCCATAGGATAATAGTCACAAGCACATTCGTGAGGAAGAATGCAACGGCAAACTTAAGCCACTTCTTGATATGTTTGATGGTCTCCTCGCCGAAAGGATGAACAACATCGTCAAGGTCAACTTGCGCACTGTTCGTACTTGCTGGCAGAGTGTCTGAGCTCGCAGGGACTGAGGTCTCGTATGCCGCTTTCTTCTCGTTCTCGAATTCATCTGGCGAGTGTAATGCGACCGTGCTTGGCTCCGTACTCGCAGTAGGAGTCTTGTCCTCGATGAGCTCCATACGCAGAAATTCGCGCCAGTCGAAGCGACCCGGCTTGGCGAACGAGATGATGACTGAGTACAGGAGAGGTGAGAAGAATGAGGTCGTTGCGCCATACAGACCAGGAAGCTGCAATTGAGTTGTATCGATATTGATGGCGCCGCCCCAGTACCATGATAGCGAAAGCCATACTGTTAGGCCAGAGCACAATCCGAGGACAGGTGCCAAGATAGCTGCCAGTTTGGTTTGTCGGGACCAGAGGATGGTAAGCATCATCGGAAATATGCCCGGGCACGCTATGATGGGTCGGAAGTATGTTGACCAGTTGTTTGTAGCGCCGGCGTATTGCAGCATGATCGCGAAGCCGGCCATGAAGCATCCATGAAATACCACGCCTAGATGGCTGACCTGGAGGGTTTTCCGATCACTGGCCCTGGGATTGAAGTAGGTTCGATAGAAGTCTAAAGATATGATGCTGCTGACGGCTATCATCGAGGATGAGACAGTGCTTGTGATGGCCATGAAGATTAATACTAGCAGACCTGCTGTAGCACCGGTGCCTAGAAGAGATTTGAGGACATAAGGCATCACAAGACCTTCATTCACCTGAGTCAAGGTAAGTATATTCGGGTAACCGATCCAGACTGGTGTCTTCTCAATGGCGCGCGCAGAGAGTCCGATGATGGTTCCAGTGCACCAGGGAATCGCAATGATGGCGATTGATGCTAGATCGTACCCAGGAACAGTAGCATGTACCTCGGCCGCGAAGGACTTTTGCCAAAAGGCCGTGTCCATCAGCACAAGCGCCAGATTGCCCAGCTTGAGAACCAGTCCGAACAAGATCGCGGACCGTGACTTGAAGGACAGCAGGGAGCCTTTATAATTACCTTCAACATAGTCCTCTGCAGCCATGACCTTCTCGTACAATCCAGAAGGACCACCAATGTGCTCATTGCTCAGTACCGCGATTGCGAAGTATATCAGCAGGATCAGTGCAATAGTGGTGTGCAAGAAATCTGTAAGAAAAGTGGCCTTCAGACCCCCTACAGCCGTATAAAGCACGACCCCAGCAGGAATCAGCACAGCAGCTGCAATGGTATGCATTCCCGTCATGCCAGTAACAAGCTGAGATCCGGCCAAGATCATGCTGCCACACCCAAAGACATTGTTGACCAAGTTCATTACGATGAAGAGACCATGAGCATAGCTGCCGTACCGTTTTCGCATAAACTCCAGGAAAGTGTGCGCGTAGGGAACCCGCAGTTTAGCAACGATTCCAAGCACAGCCATGAGCGCGATTTGGAAGGATAGTCCGCTTGCCCACCAGATGGGCAGCGCTACACCCCATTTGTAGGTGTATGCTGCCGAGAAGACGCTTTCGTTGATCCACATCCAGCTAGAGAAGACGGCTGAGCATGTCAAGCCAGTACCGACGGATCTGTTGGCGACCATGAACTACACGAATCTCAACAGTGTTCAATAAGGCGACTGTAAACGCGATAGCACGTACCATTTCGGATTGATCACTATCTTCCGACAAGTAACGCTTTTGAATTCGTACAGCTGCCAAAATGATCAAGCAGAAGAGTACCGAGAGTCCCACAATGACCCCATAGCCAGTCGCCTGGGACAACAGTTGCACAGCCATTTTGAGCTGCCAGCAAATCACTGAAGACAACGAACAAGAACCACAAGCACACCGACCTACCTTCGCACATGCTATATACCAGGCTACAACGATCCACAGTCAGCATGATGTGCGGACTGTCGCAGAAGGGATCATCGCCATGCAACATCACGACCAAGAAATGGGAAGACCCACTCTCAACGTGCTTCATCACATGGCGAGCACTTTCTTGGGCCGCGGGCCCAAGCTGATGATATCTCCACGAGAAAAAGATACAGTACCGCTCGCTCGATGGCATTCGCTGAGATGCTGGGTGAACGCTGATTGCTAGGCAAGGCTTGAAGAGCTTGGCTGGCATCTTATCCGTGATCGAGATTATTAGCGCATCGCGTCATGCAGGTGTGACAGCACGCGAGAGCTACCTTATGCCTCGTGGCATGTCGAGATGTCGTTCTCGTCTTCACATGAATGAGTCGGCGCGTCAAAAATCGTGCAGCGATCGAATTACCGGGATGATAAGACTGTTGTCCATTCTGTTGGGTTGCTGCACGTGGCTGTCCGTGGTGGCTTTTGAGCAGGACGCGCACGTGAAATAGTCCAATTCTGCAACTCTACTGGGACGATATGACCATCTTTTATGATACTGGGGAAGCAAAGCAGCTTCGGCATTTCGTCTAATGCAGACCTTCCAAAGAATATCACCCTTCGTCCGCGAAGGCCAGCATGGTCGATGTCCCATGCTCGTCTACTCTTTCGACACGTCCGCATCATTGTACCTCGTCCAGACAGGTGCAATCATGCCACAACTGTGCCGCAAACCTGGAGATGGTGGTTTATGGCAGGAGGTAGGCTCGCGGCCGCTGTGCGAGGGGACTCAAGTTGATGAAGGTCGACAAGAGAGATGTAAAGAGGAAAAGTTTGCAAGCTGAAGTCGGCCACGTATGAAACATGCTGGGCGCTTCATCAAATTTTTATCAATTGATACTTAGACCTTCGGCGAACCTTTTCGACACTCAGTGCTGGACAACTAAGGTGGCCTTGACGGCGCTCACATCCTCACGGGACCATCAAGGACGACTTTCTGCCCATACAACGTCAACTGTTTCGCTCCCCATCACCTGCTCATCGTGCTTTTCATATTACTGCTTAGATCGCGCATCTCGTATCTACATCCCACGCCCTCAATATTACCCTTGCGCATTTCTTCTCGCCGCTTCCTCACTTGCCTTCTCATAGCTCGTCCTGTAGATATATATGCCCTCAATCGCGCTGACGATACACAGACCCAGCGCAGGTCCAGCCCACAGTCCAATCAGATCCCAATGCAGTCCAAAGCCCAGCCCGAAGCTCAATGGCAGAGCGATGGCATAGTATGCAAAGAGGTTGATATACCCTCCTGCTTCCTGTTTGCCCAGACCTCTTAGCAGGCCGTTGCACTGCGCGGCCAACGAGTCAAATAGTTGAAACGCTGCGCAGACTGGTAGAGTCGCTGCTGCCAGTGCCACTACGTCTGCCTCGCTGGTGTACAACCGCGGGATGTAAGACCTCAGACTTGAGAGAAGAACCATATTGAACACTCCAATCACGGTACCCATCACAAACGTTACCCTGCTTGTGACCTTCGCAGCTCCTGGAAGTCCAGCTCCGATCAGATTCGCCACTCTCGTGCTAGCCGCAATGGACAGTGGGAAGGGCAGCTGGTACGTCAAAACGCTAAGACTTTGTAACACAGTATTTGCCGCTAAATGTGTGGCACTGATCCTCGCACTCGCCAGTGTCAAGATCTCGAAGGCCAAGAACTCCGCCAGAACCATGACCAAACCTGGCAGAGCCAACTTGACCATGGGTCCCCAGTTCTTGAAAGCTTTCTTGGTGAATCCAGGCCAACACTCCATGCCTCCTACGAACCGGACGTAGAGGAAGAGAAGGAAAGGCATAAGGCATTCGGTCGTTGCCACGGCAATAGGACATCCGATGAAGCCCCAGTCAAAGACCCAGACGAAGAGATAGTGCATGAGGACGTTGAGAGGTGCGGCGATCAAGAGGACATAGAGCGTAGCATCGAATCGTCCTTGTGCTTGGACATATCGCTTCGCAGCTTCAAAAGCCGCATATCCCGGAGCACCGATAATCAGAATCTTGAGATAAGATCCAGCAAGCTCCGCAATCTCTCGTTCGGGTACGATGTAATCAAGTATCTCGGTTCCCGCTGCCCAGACAATCGCAATGGGAATAGTGATGGCCCAGAGGAAGAAGACCATACGCTGCAAATAGAGTCCAACAAGTTTCTTATTACCAGAGCCGTAGGCTTGTGCGCAGAGTGTGTCAAGGGAGGTAGCAAGTCCGTGGAATACGGCATACCCAGTGATGTTAGCAGTCATAGAGCCAAGGGACACGGCACCCAGTTCATTTTTGCCGATGTGGCCGACCGTGAAGACGGAGGCCAATGTCAGGGAGTTTTGGAGGATGAAGGTGAGTATCAAGGGTCCAGAATAGCGGGAAAGGACTTTGGTTTCGCGTTGCCAGGTCGTGGCAATCTTGCCTGAGACAACGGCTTCTTCCCATTTCTTGGCGATGTTCTCGGGATCGTCCTCGCCGCCGTATGGTGCATTTGGGTCGCGCCCTTCAGGAATTAAGGATGTGGTCTCAGTGGGTGCAATGCCGTCTTCGATCGCTTCGACATCCGGTCCTGCTGTGCTTCTCTTCCGTCCATTGAAGCCCATACTGAGGACTTTACGAAGACCTCCACCTTGCGAGCTATCGCTTTCTCTTCGATTTCGTGGGTGCTTTGGAGGAATGATTTTGTTGTCTCTAAGCAAGCTCCTCTCCTCTCCAATGGCGGCCTCCCAATCTTGCTCCACCGGCACTATGGTCTCTGGCTGCTGTGCGCCCAAGAACGGTCTGCCCGTCGCAGCCATAAACGAAGGCCTACGGTAATAGCCTGTCATAGAATGAGGTCCCAAGTTCGGCATGTCTTGCGTGTCCGTTCTGCTAAGACCTAATTCTCCGTTGTCTTGCCCATCATCATCTTCCGCGAACTGACCGTCTTCCAAGTCTGCTGCAATCGATTCTTCTGCTATTGCAGTGATTCTGCTTTCCATTCCATGCGGCGATCTGTAGCTGGTGCCGAAGCTGCGCGATTGCTGAGGCGAAGCGCTGCGCCGTCCATCGCCGCGCGGCGTGTCGACCGGTCGATCGTAGCTCATTCCGTAAGTCTTTGTCTCCTCTTACTGCTCTTGCTCGCGGATGCTGCTGATATAGCTGTCTCGCGTTCGTCCGTCGCCAACCGGTATTCGTTTCTCCTCTGGGCAACAAGACTGATGCAATGCGCCGTTCGCAAACGTGACGCTCCAAGATGCCAAAAATCCGATACAACCCACCTCAGGCGGTGGTGGCTCCGCACGTATTGTGTGTCTACTATGAGACCAGGCCTATGTCATTACGCAGCAGCTTTTCCGCGGCTGTTTCTTTGTGTTTAGGCAGAGGTATGAACGAGAAACTGAAGGAACCATACAAACACGAAGTGGACTTACATGGACTGATATCGGGGGCGGGCATTGACGTCTGTGACTAATAAGAGTTGCAGTAGCGGATGTAGGTGGGCTTGATTGAGTAGCAGCTCTAGTCGGGAGGCGAAGATCAAGATACTAGGCAATTATCGGGTACCCGGTTCATTGCTCAATCGGGAAGTTCGAGCCTGGCGATGTGAACAACAAGGTGAGGGAATTTTTGGACACGAAATGCTACAGTGTCATGTGTACATTCCCTGTGTACATTCCATAAAACAGTAATCGTTCGTTATCAGTGTGGCAGCGCTCACTAGCTCAGTCATGTCACTGCAGATCCTTTGCGCCGTCGCTAATGCAGTCATGTTATGCCAACCAGATAAAGCTTTCGGATGCCTTCTTTCATCCTCAACGCCGTGTCCATAGCTGCAGAATATCTCCTGCGTTGATGCTCTAGTACCTGTGTGTGCCAAGTGTGCTGCCTAGACGACCAAGCACAAGCTCATTGACACCCTCTCTGCACTCTCCCACTACGCTTGCGACACCCAGAATACTCTCCTCGAAGCCGCGCAAAGTGTCTGCCAGCTCGCGGACAGTGCCTTCAGTGCTAGCCTGCTGGCTGCCGTTCATGCCCGCCTTGCGATGAGCCAGTGTCTGTGCCTGCATGACTGCTGACTGCTCAATGACCTTCAGATGGCTTTCAATCTCGCTCAGGTTTCCAGCATAACCATTCATCATCTTCTGCAGATCTGCTGCGAGCGGTGTGAAGAAGTTGCCGACCAGGTCAGTGTCGTAGCTCAAGTCATCGTTCTCGTTGGTCGTCGGAGCTTGTTGTGGCCTCTGTTGGTTGCCATACATGCTGCCGAAGCCACCGGTGAGGCTCATATTGCCAGAGTAGTGGTATGCCTGTGGTAACTGCTGGTTGTGGACAATGCGACCGAGACGCTCGAGGTCCTTGTGGTCCTTCTCGGTGTTCTTGCGCTGCGCTTCAACACCGTATGCGTCTGAGATGAGTGCCTGCTCAACATCTTCTGCTTTGCCTTTTACGAGCTCGATGTCAGGTGAGATACTGTTCACGCTTTCTTCGTGCTTTGGTAGAACTGCCTCTACGTCTTTCGCATGTTTCTCCTGCTGCTGTATGAGCTCGTCGAGCTTCTCGAGGTCCTGCTTCACTTGGTCGATGCAGTCTTCGAATCGAGTGGTTGGGCGGAGTGTGTCATAATTGACGTTGGTCGCGCTGACAGTGTTGTTCGTTGCGGCGCTTTGACCCATACTGAGTCTGCCGAGGAATGGCTGCTGGTTGGCCGCATTGTGCTGCACTGTGCCTAGCAGGGATGGTGCTGGTTGTCCACGCTGTGCAGTCGAAGCGAACATACTTCCTGCGGAGCCTGCAGCGGGTGCTTGTGGTTTTGCGAACAAGTTGTTGCTCGAGTTTTGTTGGGTGTTGCCTAGACCACCTGTGGCGCCAAACAAAGTGTTGCCTGTCGTTGAGCCGCCGAACAAGCTTGCCCCTGCTGGTGGGTTCTGGGTATTTGTGTTTGACATGTTGCCAAAGAGACCACCTCCTGTGTTGTTCTGTTGCTGTTGTTGCTGCGCGCTGCCGGGTGTTAGTGAAGGTGCAGAAGTCGGGACAGCTGCGCGTTGCCGCTGGAGCAGCTCGTCCAGGGAAGGTGGTGCTGCCGCGTTTGTGGAGGCCACTGTGGCCGCTGAGGCGATGCTGGTGAAGCCCTTGGTGCTTCGACGCGACGCGCTGCTTCTGGGAAGAGAGGCAGAGGCGGAGGAGATGGAGATGGAGGAGGGGGCGGTCGAGGCACCACTGGTGCTCGCGGTGCTCGAGGCGAGCGACGAAGCGAGCGACGAAGCAAACGGCAAGTTGACGCCGTTGCCGGCGATTTCTAGTGGCATCGGTGCAAACAGAGGCACCGACTGCCCACTCCTGCGCTTGCTGCTTGCCATCGTGTCGTACAGGAATGCGGATTCATGCAATAGTGAAATGTGGTGTTTGACTTACAAGACACTGTTCGTCTGCCCTGTATTTAAGGACAGCGAGTTCGATCTTCCAAATGCCATATTGTCGATTGTACAATTGTCGCGACAATACCAGACATGACAATCACAAAAGATGAAGCTGTATTGTCGATGCTGTATTGTCGATGCGGTATTGTCGCAAAGCTGAGCTACGGAAGTGGAGTCTTGACGCGCTAGCACGTGACGAGTGGCGCCAATACAAGACGCAGCTATTGGGTGAGAATTCGCCATCGGTATTTCAAACAATGTAACAATACTACACCACAATCATAAGACAATGCTCGACTCAACGAGGCGACGAGGTGCTTTCATTAAACAGGTCATGGGCTAAGCTGTATTGATAGTACCCGTGATCGTAGGCGTTCACATCAACGGCCAGGAGCCCCGGACGCGCTCCCTATTCACATGCCTTTGGCATCAGGCAAAATCAGTGCTTTCAGATTGTCGGCCACGATCAAGGTGATGATACTACCAAGATATTAGCAATGATTACATTCGGGACGATAATGGACTCACGTGTGAGGAGCGATTCGGAGCACATAGGTGCCAAAACCACGATAAAATCTCAGCAATCCTTCCTCCCTGGCCACTCTCGTTGCACAGTCAAA
Organism: Passalora sequoiae; assembly: GCA_013248845.1. Classification (NCBI taxonomy): domain Eukaryota; kingdom Fungi; phylum Ascomycota; class Dothideomycetes; order Mycosphaerellales; family Mycosphaerellaceae; genus Passalora; species Passalora sequoiae. The sequence goes on from WSQC01000033.1 coordinate 53,676, forward strand.
CACGCCCGTGTATACATTCCCTCCACGCTGCAACCGCGTCTTCAAGAAATCGAACGGTAGGCTGAAGAAAGCTGCGAAGAAGCCTGCGATTCCCGATGCGACGATCGTTCTGTTGCGCTGCGTCATACTGGTATGCCTCTCCAGCTGGGCTTTCGACTCGGAAAAGAATGCCAACTGCCCAAAGTTCGTCGCCATTGCCCGAATGATGGTAGGATATGACCCTTGCCACAGCGCGAAGACTCCTTCGCTTTTGCCTATTCTGACGAGTGCATCCACAACTGATTTATAGTTCGCCCTCTCTGCTGCCGGCTTCATACCATCGCTTTGCATTCTAATCAAGCCCACCTCAGCCGGATTCGCGATCGCCGCAGCCAGACCTCCAGCACTAAGACTTGCGATAGCTCGATCCCCAAAGTGCACTTGGCGGCCTTTTTGCTCAGCTCTTGTTGTCACCGCGGCCAGAAATCTATCGTAAAAGCCTAGTCGTAAGGTCGCGTATGACAACTGCCGGAGGTATGCTGCTGATATGCCATTGTACAGTCTACCGTAGCCGCCTTCTGCTACAATCATGCGAGCTGCATCGAGAGGCGTAGGTGCTTTTACACCACGACCTTGACCTTCACCCAGCAGCTGCAGGCGAACTTTCACCATATCGATAGGGTGAACGCATGTTGTAGCGATCAAGCCAGAACCACCACCTATCGCAAAAGGCAGGACTTGGTCTTTTATGTTTGTAAGAACAGACTTCGTGACCTCTGGACCACTTGCAGGCGGCGAAGTCGTCAGGCCTGGGTTAGACATTGTGAGCAACACATCTTTCAAGCACCTAGATACACGCGAGCAATAGCAATGCTGTGACGCGCCATGCAGTAGCGGTAAGTTCAGAATTGACGTTTCCTCGGTACAGCTATGCAGCGCGTGCTGCACGCGATGGCGGAGCTTGTTGCGGGGTGGACTTCGTGTGCTTCACATAGCCGGCTGTTATTCCCACATATCCGACGCACTGGCGACAGCAGCTCCAGCATTATGCATTGCAATCGCCGGTGACGGAGACTTCGTTCGAGGTTGGTGGGTGCTTGGAGACTTCGCTAGCTCCATTCAGTGCAGTACTGGCTGGAAAGAGTAAATCACCACAGCAAAGATCAAGTCAATCATTATGCTATCGAATATTTGATGCAACAAGAGTCAATGCTGCCGACATAGCAGTCCAAAGATTTCGCATGCCAGCACAGCTCCAGACCGAGATTCTGACACGCGCTTGACGACCGCGACTTGTGATAGCTCTCACGTCTTTCTTGATAGCCCGTGAGGCAGGCGGTCGAGCACAGTCGAAATGTCATATTTAGCACGAAGCTTAAGACCTGTATTACGAGCGACAAGGACGATTCAACTATGGCGTAAGAGTATCACACCAGCACAGACGACATTTCAGCAATCACGATCGGTTCAGAATCAAGCACTTGAGTACCTTCAATGCTACGATGCTGACCTCACAGAGTCGCAACGAACCGTCCGGGAGTCAATAGCAAAGATCATGGTAGACTACCCCGACGACTACTGGCTCAAGCTCGACAACGAGCATCGCTTCTCCCTTGACCTCCATCAACAACTAGCAGAAGATGGCTGGCTCGGCATCTGCATGCCAGAAGAGTATGGTGGCTCCAACCTGGGTATTTCCGAAGCGGCAATAATGATGCAGACCATATCAGAATCAGGTGGCGGCATGGCCGCCGCCTCATCCGTCCACATGAATATATTCGGTCTGGAACCAGTAGTCAAATTCGCCACGGCCGAGCAGAAGAAACGCTGGCTCACGCCCTTGATCGCTGGCAAAGAACGAGCATGCTTTGGTGTCACGGAACCCAATACCGGGCTCGACACGCTCAAGCTCAAATCCCTCGCGACAAAGAACCCCTCTGGTGATTCTTACACCGTGTCTGGCTCCAAGATCTGGACATCTACGGCACAGACTGCGGAAAAGATCTTGCTGCTTGTCCGAACCACTCCTTTGGACAAAGTCAGCAAGGCAACTCAGGGCCTGTCTCTGTTCTACACCGATATCGATCGCAGCAAAGTTCAAGTCACAGAGATCCAGAAGATGGGTCGAGCAGCTGTGGACAGCAATATCCTCTTTTTCGAAGACTGGCAAGTCCCAACAGAAGATCTGATCGGAGAGGAAGGCAATGGGTTTAAGCAAATCATGGCGGGCATGAATGCGGAGCGTGTACTGATCGCGGCAGAGGCGCTAGGACTAGGATTCGCTAGTCTGCGTCGTGCAGGGAATTATGCACGAGAGAGGGAAGTTTTTGGGCGTGCTATTGGAAAGAATCAAGGCATCCAACACCCTCTAGCAGACTCTTGGATGAAGTTGGAAGCAGCGAGACTGATGACGTATCAGGCGGCGAAGATGTATGATGAAGGGTGAGTGAAACTGATCTGACGTAGCCATGGAGAGCATTGGGAAGGCTTTTACTATCACTACCCGACAGATAAATGCTAACGTGTGTTATTTACAGGTATCAAACTGGGGAATATGCCAACGCGGCGAAATATCTCGCGGCAGATGCGGCCTTTGAGGCTGCAGAGCGTGCTGTGCTGACACACGGTGGCATGGGATATGCAAAGGAGTATCACGTGGAGAGGTATATGAGGGAGGCCATGCTACCGCGACTGGCACCAGTAAGCAGGGAAATGATTCTGAATTATATTGGCGAGAGAGTACTCGGGCAAACGAGAAGTTATTGAGACAGGCCTCAATGGCAAGGTTAATGTTCATTGTCTGCTTAGCGTGTCTTCCTCTTGCCATCTTGCTTCTGAAAGTGCAATTTGAAGCTCGTTATTACATCGACATTTACCTGTCACGCAAAGTGGACTCGTGTGACTAAGATACGATAGTAAATCGTTGTGAAACAAGTAGGCTCACATGGCAGAGAAGATACTTCATGCTTCTACATTTCGTGTCTTGATCACACCATCTTGCTCCAACTCCTCAAGCTCGGACTCTTCCACTCCAAATTCTCGCAAAACTTCCTGCGTATGTTCTCCATGGAGCGGCGGTCTCGTTCTTATCGTCGCCTTATTCTTACTGAACTTCACCGCTGGTCCTAGCAACTTGATCGAGCCCGTCTTCGCAGCCGGCAGATCCATTTCTTGCACCATATCCCTCGCCTCTGTCTGGGGATGATCAAACACCTTCTCCATCGTATTTACAGGTGCGTATGGCAGTCCACTACCCTCGAACACCTCAATCCACTCGTCTGTAGTCTTCCTCGCAAACTGCTTGTTCAGGGTTTCAAACAGCTCTTCACGATTCGTAACCCGGTCTCCATTACCTTTAAACCTTTCATCATCAGCAAGCTCGGGCACACCAAGCAGCGTTACCATCTTGCCGAACTGCTTGTCGTTCGTTGCACCACACACGAAATACAGATCTTTACTCTTGAAGGCATCATACGGCACAACGCTAGGATGCTGTGTTCCCCACCTTTCGGCTTCGACTCCAAGATTCAACCAACTCATTGCCACATTTGTCAACAGCGCAACCTGCGTCTCAAACAAGGACCCATCGATCTTCTGCCCTTCGCCTGTCCGCTCACGGGCGTACAGAGCTGCCATTATGGCACCGTGCATGTAAAGGCCTGTGGACATGTCGGTCAAGCCTAGACCAGGGCGCACTGGGCCTCTCCCTCGTTCTCCCGTCAGATGAAGGAGCCCTGCTTCGGCACCGGCGATCATGTCGTAGCCTGCACGCTTTTCGTATGGTCCTCCAGCGCCATATCCTGATGTGCTGGCGAGGATAATGCGCTTATTGACTTTGCTCAGGGCGTCATATCCCAGCCCTAGGCGATCCATGTTGCCAGGACGGAGATTCTCGACTACTACGTCTGCGTCCTTGACCATAGTCATGAAGATTGCTTTACCTTTTTCCGACTTCAAATTGAGGGCTATGGAGCGTTTATTGCGGTTGACGGCGGAGAAGTAGTTTGACATGGGACCCACCCCGTCCTTCCACATCTTCTTCTCTCCTGCGATTGTCCAATACCTTGTGTCATCACCACGCTCCGGGTCTTCAATCTTGATGACATGGGCGCCGTAGTCCGCCAGGATCTGGGTGCAGTAGGGAGCTGCGAGAACGCGGGAGAGGTCGAGGATCTTGACGCCCTTCAGAGGACCGTCTAGACTTTCCGCTGGTGGCGCTGTCGAGTATGCTCTTTCACAATCTCGTCCTGTCGTTCGAAACCATATCTTTGTCGTGCCAATGCTTCTGTGCCATCTTACAGAGGAGCCACGTCTAATGCTCAGCCCTCGTCTGAAGGTATGTAACATTGGCTCCATAGTCTGTTGACGTCGACCTCAACATACTCTTCACAGACACACGCGAGTCCATGCCTCCCACGCGAAACTCCAGCCCGCCGAAGTCGCCCTGCGCCTGCATGATGTCGATAATCTCCGCCGCTACAATCGGCTGTCGTTGTCCGTTGTCCGAGGGCAATGGAAGATTCCCCGCAGACAGAGTTTCCATTCGCGCTTGATCTTTCATCCGATCTTCATGCTTCATGGAGAAACATCGGCCCCCCATACTTTGACTTCGTTACGCATATGACGCGACGGCGATGATGACGTCCCTTACACGTCGAAGCAGCATACGCCCATGGCGAATGACACATACGCCATGCATTGGCACGTACGCACGGCGGCGAATAGCGGCAGCAACTCCAGCGGTGCGCATCATGGAAGTAGGCCCCCGTGACGGTCTTCAAAACATCAAGCAGCATGTAGATACCAAAACCAAGATCGAACTCATCCGCCGTCTCGCGAGCACCGGTCTGCGTCACATCGAAGCAACCTCCTTCGTTTCACCCAAATGGATTCCACAACTAGCGGACAGCCAAGAGGTAATGGCGGCCGCAATCCCCATAGCAGCAGCCGGAGGCATCACTCTACCCGTGCTTGCACCAAACTTGAAAGGTCTCGAACGTGCCGCCGCGAACGGTGCGAAAGAGGTTGTGGTCTTTGCGAGTGCGAGTGAAGGCTTCAGCTGGAAGAACACAAATTGCTCTGTAGAAGATGCCTTGAAGCGCGCTGAGGACATTGTCGCTGCTGCGAAACCACTCGGCATTCGAGCTCGCGGCGTGATATCCTGTGTAGTAGCATGTCCGTACGATGGCCCGACAGACCCGGCAAAGGTTCTAGCTGTAGCGAAACGCTTCTTGGCAATGGGCTGCTATGAGGTCGGCCTTGGAGAGACGATTGGTGTAGGTACGCCATATGATATCGAGAAAATGTTGCGTGTGTTGTTGCTCGAAGGTGTTCCGGTCGAGAGCTTGGCAGGGCATTATCACGATACGTATGGACAGGCGATTGCGAATGTGGTCAAGAGTTATGACATGGGCGTGAGGGCTTTCGACAGTAGTGTCGCTGGACTGGGAGGTTGTCCTTACGCGAAGGGTGCAACGGGCAATTTGGCGACGGAGGACATGGTATATACGTTTGAAAGGGCTGGTGTGGCTACTGGTGTGGACTTGCAGGCCTTGGCCGAGACTGGGAACTGGATCACGGGGACTCTTGCTCTTCCCGATAGCAGTCGAGCTGGCGCTGCGATTGTGGCCAAGTCTGCTGCGCTCTCTCCATCGTCGACCCAGGCAACTGACAAGCTTCCGACATGCCGCAAGTGGGACGTGGTGAAAGACGAAGGAGACTATCGAGTACAACGATCGGCCAATGTTATGAAAGTTACTTTAACCCGACCCAAGAACGGCAATGCTCTCACAAACACTATGGTTGAGGGCATCACGAAACTTTTCCAAGACTTGGCCCACGACCAAAGTGTATTTCATGTCATCCTCGAAGCCGAAGGCAAGTTTTTCTGTACAGGTATGGACCTCAGTGCGGGTGGTAGCAGCGCCTCTAACGATCCTGATGAAAAGGCGGCCTACTATGAGAAGGTTGAGGCCTTGTACTCAGCAATCGACAATGCACCACAAACCACGATCGCTGTCGTGGACGGACCGTGTTATGGTGGCGGCGTGGGCCTGGCTTTCATCTGCGATATTCGCCTCATGTCTTCGGCGGCAAAGCTTACTATGACCGAGATCAAGCTCGGCCTCACACCCGCGATCATTTCCAAGTACATGATTCGTGAGTTGGGAATACCTTTTGCTCGAGAAGCTATGCTTGCTGGGCGAGAGCTGAAACCGGATGAACTGCTGCGGATCGGCACAGTGCATGGCGTCGCTCCAAGTTCCGAAGAGCTGGCAGCGTTGACTGAGAAGTATTTGGACGACCTGAGCAAGTGTGCGCCGCGCTCAGGCGCAGCTATCAAAGAGCTTGTGAGGCTTGGTTGGAAAGATGCCGGTGGTAGAGATCAGCAGCAGTATGTCACCAAAACATTTGCCAACATGATGGCACCTGGCTCAGAAGGTGAACATGGTCTTGCACAATTTCGGAAGAAGGTTAAAGGCATTGACTGGGGCACATTTTATGCTAAGAAGAGCGCGTCGAAGCTATGAGCTCCTTACCACGGAGATGCGACCTGTTCTCGCGGCACGGGACTGTCAATTTCGCTCAAAGCAACCGCTGTTTGCGATCATGAGGTCCAAAATATGCTGCTCGGGCTATCATATTAGGAAGCCCACTTAGCCGTAAGCGACTACGCAGAGCTGCCAGGTATGGCCATCCACTTCAGAACTTGAAGCATCTGCCCACATACGAGCTACCTACTTTAGTGAGGATGCTTTTCGAGTGATTGAATTGACTTTCAACGGCACCAAGGGACAAGGGAGCCGAGCAGAAGGGTACATCTGAACCTGTACTCCCCTCTTTCGAGCAAGTCTAGTTTAAAGCCACGATGGAGAGCTTCGGCTCCGCAGCTCGACGACAGCTGTTTACACAAATGCTCCGCACTTGCTTGCCGTCGTTCAAGACACCGTTCTAGACACTGCCGTATGTCTGCAAGCAAACTTGCGCTACTGCCCTCCATCAGAGGACATCGTGATGGCTACTGTACAGCCAGTTCAGGCACCGCCTGTGAATGTGCCCAAAGGAGACTCTATATGCGAGATCTCCATCATAAACACAACCACAGATATCACTGTCCCGCCATACTACCTCGTGGAGCCCAACATTCCTGGACACGAGTGGCTCAATCTGCCAACCTATTCTTTCCACATCACGCACAAGCCAAGCAATACACAATTGGTGTTCGACCTAGGCGCACGCAAGGACTGGCAAAATTCTGTACCACATATTGCTGGCCTCGTTGAGGGTCACGTGAATGGTATACGCATTGTCAAGGACACGCATGAGATTCTTGAGGATGGAGGCGTCAACCTTGGCGACATCAGTGGTGTAATCTTGTCACATTGGCACTTTGACCATACTGGCAATCCTACAGCTCTACCGAAGCATATCAAGCTATACGTTGGGCCTGGCTTCAAGGACGCCTTCTTACCAGGATATCCGGCCAAAGAAGACTCACCATTTCCAGAGTCTGATTTCGAGGGTCGAGAAGTAGTTGAGGTAGCATTCAGCGACAATTTCAAAATCGGCAAGTTTCAAGCATACGACTTCTTTGGCGATGGCGCGCTGTACATCCTGAATGTCCCAGGACATGCCACTGGTATAACTCTCTGAACGGACTTTTCGCGTATTCGATGCAGCTGGGCTGACACGTTCCTATAGGTCACATTGCAGCTCTCGTGAGAACCACAGCGGACACCGCGGTCTTTTTAGGCGGTGACACCTGCCACATCACAGGCATGGTGCGGCCTTCTGAGTATATACCTTTGCCAGACGAAATACCCTCCAATTCTCTGGACAAGCACTATCCACGACCGTGCCCATGCATTGCATTCACTGCATGCCATCCAAAGCAGAGCAATGCAAGGAACGAGCCTTTCTATCACGTCTCTACCAATGCCGCATCATTCTACCACGATCCTCCTACAGCCGAGCAGTCGATCAGATCTCTGGCAGAGTTCGATGCTGATCCAGACATCCTTCTCCTGATAGCACATGACACTGCGCCTCTTCGGACTCTACCATTCTTTCCGCACGGCACAATCAACAACTGGAAAGAGAAGAACTTCAAGGAGGCGATGCACTGGGGTTTTGTCAATGAGCTTCCATACGAGGGCAAGACACATCGTGAACTGCTTGTTGACGGACTTTACAGAGATGGCAAGAAGGTGAGAGGCTTGGAGCTGCCATCTTGATAGAGATCTCTGCATACAAGGCTACTGTCAGCCGCCTCACAATCGCACACTTGAAAACGATATCCGCTGCATCGTCCACCGCGACTGTTGACTTCCATAGCGGCTGATGTACCCGCACCCCGCTTCTCGGACATAAGTTGCTCGTCCGTTGTTGCATTAAGGGTTCACCTGAGCCGAACTCGAAGCTTCTCAAAGCTGTACCTGCATGGCAGACCCCTCCTCGTATGCTATGCCGAGCACAGCCAGAAAGAATATCCAGATATGTGTTAGGTGGACGCAAAACAACGTCTATGCTCTCGCGAGCAACACCGCCAAGTCTAGAACCTAGGCAACGATTGCTTCCAACATGGCAGACAAGTACAACCCAGCAGACTTCACCAAGCTCTTCATCAACGGCGAATTTGTAGCTGCAAAATCAGGCAAGACCTATAGCTTGCGAAATCCCAAAGACAACAAAGAACTCGTCAACGCAGTCCCCATAGCCAACGAACAAGATGTCGAAGATGCCGTCAAAGCTGCAGAAGCCGCCTACGCAGGCGAATGGCGTAAATTTTCAGCTATGCAACGGACCCAATGCCTCCACAAACTTGCGGCCTTGGTCGAAGAAGAGATGGAACCTATCCTTCGCCTAGACTCTCTGTCCTCAGGTAACCCCACGTCCCTGATCCCTACGAGAGAGAAGACATATATCAAGAACTGCATCCTGTACTACTCCGGCTGGACGGATAAACAAGCTGGAAACTTCTTTCCCGACGATGACGGTTTCGCGAAGATTGTGACGCACGAGCCGTTGGGAGTGTGTGCAGCTGTGAATCCATTCAACGCCCCCGTGCCGACGCTGTTTTTGAAAGTCATCCCGGCGTTGGCGACGGGAAATGTTATTATTGTAAAGCCTTCTGAGAAGACGCCTCTAGGATCTTTGGCGGTCATGCCACTGTTTGAGCGGGCTGGTATTCCGAAAGGCGTAGTACAGTGTCTGACTGGCGCTGGCGAGGTTGGTGCTTTGTTGGCTAGCCATATGAGAATCAGAAAGATCAGTTTCACAGGTTCTATCGCTACAGGGAAGAAGATTCAAGAGGCGGCTGCTAAGAGTAATCTGAAACGGGTGACTTTGGAGCTGGGAGGAAAGAGTCCCGCATTGGTATTCGAGGACGCGAATCTTGACAATGCCTTGACGTGGACTGTAGGAGCGGTCTTGGCGAGGAGTGGACAGGTCTGTGTGGCGGCTACGAGGGTTTATGTCCAGGCGAGCATAGCGAAAGATTTCATCGCCAAGTACACTGAGAAGATGCGCGCCGCGGTCAAGGACTTGGGCGATCCTTCGGATAACACGATCAAGATGGGCCCTCTGGTCGATGAGGGCCAGTTGCAAAGAGTCAAAGCTATGGTTGAGCGTGGAAAGCAGGAGGCGGAATTGGTGGTGGGCGGTGTACAGTACGGTGAGACAGGATGTTACATGGAGCCCACCGTCTTCTTGAATCCGAAGGCCGATGCGGAAATTTATAAGAACGAGATCTTTGGGCCTGTTGCAATCATCAAGACATTTGAGACGGAAGAGGAGGTGTTGAAATTGGCGAATGACACAGAGTATGGACTCATGTCTGGAGTCTTCACAAAGGATATCACCAGGGCACTGAGAGTTTCCAAGGCTTTGGACACTGGGGTTGTAGGCGTGAACATTGTCAGCTATATGAACATGCAAGTGCCGTTTGGAGGAAGAAAGCAGAGCGGCATCGGCAGAGAGATGGGAGAGTACGCTCTAAGGGCATACACTGAGCCAAAGACAATATTGATCAACATGAACCCAGTCGGCGAGTGACAGTTTTAAAATTAACGACAGTATGACCTATCTTTGACTATAGCTTCGCGCCAAGTTCCTTCTTCGCCTGCTCTCTCAATATCCTTTTCAGAATCTTCCCACTAGCAGTCTTGGGCAGCGCTTCAATGAAGACGACCCCTCCATCGATCTGCTTAAACTTGGCCAAATTCTCGGCAACATACTGCTTGATTTCCTCTTCGGAAAGATCTTCCCCAACCTGAGCCTTCTTCACCACGTACGCCCTCGGCAGCTCCCCACTTTTCGCATCTGGAATGGCGATGACTCCTACGTCCTGCACTTTCGGATGCTTTAGCAACACCGCTTCCAGCTCCGTGGGCGCGACCTGGAACCCTCTCACTTTGATCAGCTCTTTCTTCCTGTCTACGATGTACCACAGCTTCGTCTTGCCATCCCGATATGCGATATCGCCGGTGTGAAAAAAGCCTTCCGAATCGAAGTCTCGGGCATTGGCTTCTGGGTTTTCGAAGTATCCTTGGAAGACTAAAGGTCCACGAACACAGAGCTCGCCTCGAGTGTCGAAGGCTGTGATGTCTTTACCGTCGTCGTCCACGAGCTTGGAATCTATATTGGGAAGCATGTTGCCTACGGAGCCGGTGGTCTCGTCGTGGGGCCAGCGGGTCAGAGCGCAGGTACAAGAAGTCCTATGAGTTGATCAGTGCTTGCGTATCTAACAAGCGAAGTGAGTCAAACATACTCTGTCATTCCCCATACCTGGGCAAAAGGTGTATCTGGATGCAAAAGCTCTTTCAGCTTACTCTGAGACCACGCATCCAATGGTGCAGCGCCACCGTGCGCCAACCGGATCGACTTCAGGCTGTACTTTCTGGACAGCGGCGAGTGGATGATCATGTTAACCATAGGAGGGACGAAAGCACCCTCTGTAATCTGATGGCGCTCGATCAGTTGTAGAAATGTCTCGAGATCGAACCGCTTGGCGATGTAGACTTGATCCCCAGAGCGGAGCGAAGCGTAGTGGGCGAGTGGTGCAGTGGCGGCATGGAACATGGGCAGTATTGCGAGTCTCCGTCGCTGTCACATGTCAGTGAAAATGCGGAGGTACAGGGATCAGGATCAGGAATTATGGTGTTATTACCTCCCATGGACAATTTTGCCACTCTGTGAACAGGCGATGTTCGGCGATGAGGTTGTGATGCGAGAGCATTGCAGCTTTCGGCAGTCCTGTAGTTCCACTGCTGAAGAGTCGTGCCAGAGTAGTGTTTTTCGCCGTTCCGAGATCGTTGAACCTTGGCCAGTCTTGCTCGCCATGTTCGAACAGGGTCTTCCAAGACTTGTAGCCGTCTTTGTGCTCATCACCGAAGATGAGGATCCTTTCTTTCGGCAGACCGACTTCCTTGATAGCTGCCAAAACGTTGGGTAGTAGTTCTGGTTCGACGATGACTGCTTGTGCTTTTGATGCTCGCAAGTGATGGACAAGTTCGTAGGTCCTGGCGACATTTAGCGACCGATACGTGGCTTCGATCCTGGGCTACGTACATGTACGCCGGGTTAGTGCCAGTGTACACGCCACCAAAGCCAGCGATGCCATTGACCAGGATTGGGTAGTTGAGGTCGTTGAATGAGTGGATACAGACACAATCGCCTTTCTTGAGTCCAGCAGCGCTGAAGCCAGCGGCTAATTGTCGAATGGCTTTGCGAGCTGTATTAGCAGTCCAGAAGCGATTCGTATCGAAGGCATCGATGTATAGCGGCTTGTCGAAGTCAAATTGAGGTTCATCGAAGTAATATGAAAGGATGTCTTGTGTTGGTATGCTACACGATCAGCAGCTGAAGCGATTTTGGTCTCCCCGTGGCACATACGGAAAGTGTTCCTCAGTAAGGAATGGCATTTTGACAGCAATATCTGATCAACGGTCTGGTAGAGTTGAGTCTCCTCGTTTCACGAAGGATGATAGAGAACATTGCGGGCTCGTCTGTTGGTTGCCGAGGGCGTCACTGCTGCGTGGGAAACAGTCGCCGAATCTCAGAAAGTCTATTCTGTGGTGTTTGGCTTGCGTCCCGTCGATCGTTGCTTGATATGGATACTGTAATGTGGAGGTGGAGTCCTTGGGTGTACGGAACGGTTGTGAATGAGTGATATCTGTGCACTCGTATCAAGCATGCGGTTCCGCCACAGTGCGATGAAGATAAATACAGTACTCGACTCACCATGCGGTACACGATGTGGCTCATTCGATAGCGTCAAGTTACGCTCTGATTAAAGGAAGTACCTCCCGGTCTCTAGACATGCCAGACAGCCAAAGCAGCCCAGCTTCCGGGCCTTATGCTTGGAAGGGCTGTGCTTAGGACGTTCGGTCGATGCGCTCCGATCTAAGTAGTCCATACCTATCTATAATGCTAAGCCGTTGCGGTCACTTCTCTAACTGCATTACAGACTGCCTGACGGTATTATATGGGCTACAGTCCATAACCAAGGAGATAGAGGCTTTGCTCTTAGCTTGAACCTCATTGTCGGCCAAAGGACAGCTATAATGGGGGCAATGACGACGGCAGGCTGGAAACGTCTACAATAGTCACGGCGCTCACTACGACCGTGTTGCATCAAGAGCAGGTCACGAGATTTTGCAGTCGTCATGAACTCTCGTTAGGATCGGATGGTACACGATGCATTCACAGTGAATGGGCGTTGCGCTTGTGCAGGCCCTAGGAGGTCATCGAAATCTCGTAGTATATCGTCTAGGTCGAGCCACATGGCGACGTCGTCGTTTGTCCGGTCTGGTGCAACGTTACTCGTTCAAATGGTACTTGCAGGTATCCATCAATGTGCCTGTGCAAGCTCTTCAGCAGGCATAAGTCATACACGTCCTTGGGTACCAGCTCCAATAAACTCATGGACTCCTGCGAAGTCGATTTGGACAAGCTTGATCTGAACATATGCTTCATATGGTAGAGATATGAACCAATCAGGTCCCGACGTATTTGCCAGCATATTTCTTGAGATCTTGAAGGTCATACTGCAATATACTACTCGCATTATCGTTCCGCGGTGAACCCAATCAGTCTGGTAATCTGCTCGGGCACTGCGATTCCGCGTGGTCTCGATCGACCTCCTAGATGGCATGCTGATGATGGAGCCGACGACCATGTTGGACAGCTCGGCGGCAGGACTGTCTCCTAAGTGCGTCCAATTCGACAGCATCGTGGATCTAAGCCATATTGCTGGTTGTATCGACAGAACATCCCGCGAAGCATGTCGTATGTATGAAAATTGCTCCTTGACGTGAAACACTGGGTTTCTCCTCATCCAAGCTGTCAAGCAAGTACGGTCTGTTTGTGCGGGTGTGCCATAGCTTGTGTCTCGTTCAGATGTACTGTCATGTGACTGTGAACTACTGGCCGGGAAGGTCGCATGCGGAGGGATCCACTTCTCCAGGTTGGAAGAGATCATCATCATGGTTACCTAGCATCGGGTTTACTGGTATGTGCAGAACGTGGCTGGTACAGATCTGCAGTAACTCTGCACACTGTGCCGCCACTCCTCTTGTCCTGTGACAGTTCACGCTTCCCCATGGGAATCTGAACGCACTAATTTCTGCGGGGACCACGCTAGTGCGCTTACCCTGAGTAACCTCATGGAGATCCACTGGCGAGCCTGCAGCAATGCTCAAGAGCTTGTTATAGTAGTGCTCATGCACGGCGTGCACTAGACACACTTCCCTCATTGACAAAGTAAGAATGTGCCGGTGCGAACGCGCTTTGGGTCACACGCATGAACAGACTGTACAGCTTCAATAGCCGTCAAAGCCGATTGCAAGAGGATACCGTGTTGAATCGACGAGAGTGCATGTGCCCGCGGACATTCCAAACAGTGCTGCGAAGAATGGCAGATATGAATACGTTATGCTATTCTGCGTCAAATCGACGTTCCCCACAACTACGAATCAACGTGGCAAAGCATTCCACCTATGCATCATATTCGATCGCTCGGCGCTTCTGCTTCTTGGTCGGCAGCTCATCACCGCTGTACAATGGCGACAAGGCAGCAATCTGATCAATAATCGGTGGCGTGATCGTTACCCCAGCAATATCAGTGGGTACAGTAGCAAATGCCTATGATTAATTAGCAATAATACCAGGAATCGTGAAGAGACAAATACAAACCTGAATCTTGTCGATCAAGCAATTAGTGAGGTCGTAGATGAGGTAAACATCGGCATAGAAAGTGACCGGTATAGCGACGGAGTGTAGAGCGCCCAGGGTAACATTCGTGTGAATGATTGTAGTCCCATTGTCATAGTCGGTATAGAGACCGGTGACACGGGAGAAGACTTGTCGCGTGGAAAGGGCAAAATCGTAAGTCGTGGTGCGATCAACCGCGACTGGTATCGCTGGTGCGCCGTTGGCGTTGATAAAGGTGTGGCAATCGTCTCGAAGCGGCAGGCGTTGAAATGCTTCAGCAGATTCGCCAGGCTCGACCAGATTATACGCGAAGATGACTTGCTCTGCACCAGCTAGACGGTAGTCTGATGTGCACTCTCCTGGGCCAGTTCCGTTTGGTAAGTAGTTGCCGCTGATAGGTCCATTGTCGACTGGGTCGCCAGATTGAGGCAGTGCTGATGCAACAGACAGGGCTGCGGTAGCCAACAAAAGACTAAGTTGAACCATCCTGTATTCTCGTCGAATATGATCAGAAGAGATGTTCTAGTATCGTGCTTAAGCAGACTGGTTGAAGCTGGGTGCAAGCAAGCAAGCAAGCAATGAGCAAATACCGCTACTTTATATATGCCATTGGAGCTAACACCCAAGGAAGGCGTTCGCACTGTGGACACCTCTTAGCTAGTCGTTGCCCTGCAGGCTACATTGTCCGCAAGTTTGCGTTTGCGCGCAGCATGTTAGCTGTACATGGACGAGTGGAGACTGACCACCATGGTCGTCTTCACTCTCTGCGGGTAAGCTATGTAGTGAACCGATCGCACAGTTGGAGCAACTAGTGAGATAGAAGCTTTGCGGAGATTGCGGCAAAGATATGCGCCCAGGAGCTCTAAGGATGCGCAGGGCAAGCAGAGTTTGTGTCACAGCGCTGCACTTGGCAAATTGAGGAAGTGATGTGTGAGGCTGAAATGGCAAGCGTATCGGACCCAAGGTTAGCTTTAGCAATCCGGGCAGTGATCTCCAAACCGCCCGCTCACAATGCCATTCACGATTCCAGGACCCTTAGCGTTGTCGAGCTTGCAGTTGTATTGCCAGGGCATAGAATTCGTGCAGTAATTGAAGCACTGTCGCAGGTACTGATTCTGCACGTTTCACCGCGACCATGGCTTGCCGATTCTGCTGTCGACGAATGGTCGACTTGGTAATAGCAAGATTCACTATCTAGGGCATAGGTTGAATGGTTGCAGACATACTTAATTATGCGAGCACTATGAAAGCAGGGCGCTGGGCAAGAACGCCTCTCTTGCTTCAGAGTCGAGCCTGAGCTCGCAGGTATGAGTTCTGCTTCTTGATCGATTCCAGAGCTTCTTGTTCTATCCGTGCCACTAGAGTCTCGCACGAGGGTATATCGTGTATCAAGCCAATACACAAGCCTGCGGTCCACACCTATCGACCAATCAGCATACACTTCCAGACGACACAGCAGCATACTTACGCCATAATCGGGATCGCCGTTGAGGAAAACTTGACGTCCTCTTTGACCGCTCACAAGTGGTTGCACCTCGGAGAAGTCGCCTTTCGTGCTTTCCTTCTCTATCTTTGCCACTTCGTCCGTCACTTTGTTCTTGAACCAGCGGTTCGTGTTCCTCCAGCGTCTGAGACCCAGGGTCGTATCGTTTTCGCTTGCATCAACGATGGATTGTTTAATGTTATTATGAATCGGCGCCTCGATGGTGCACATGAACCGTGTACCACAATTTATACCACAAGCTCCAAGCGCGAGTGCGCCTGCAAGTCCTTGACCGTCGGCGAAGCCACCACTCGCAATAAAGGGAATGTCGCCAAGCGTTTGTCGTGCTCGGGATAGTAGAATGAAGTTTGGAATGTCAGTCTCACCGACGTGGCCAGCACATTCAAACCCATCGATGGAAAGAAAGTCCACACCAAGCTTCACGCCGGCAAGAGCGTGGCGTATCGTCGTGCACTTGTGCAAGATTTGACAGCCACCTTCCTTGAACTTGGCGATCACTTCTTTAATGTTGACATTACCAGCAGTCTCGACGATTTTGATGCCCTCGTCGACCACTACCTGTGCGTACGCCAGGTAATTTGGCGGGTTTGACATGGGTAGCATGGTAAGGTTGACGGCAAATGGTTTGTCGGTCATCTTCTTACACTTTTGTATCTCTTTGCGCAGATCCTCTGGCGTAGGCTGGGTCAAACTGGTGATCTTGCTGCACGTCAATCGTGTATCTACCATTCCGCATCAGTATACATACAATTCCGAGTCCACCAGCATTCGATACGGCGCTGGCCAGCTCTGCGTAGCCGACCCACATCATTCCTCCCTGGACGACTGGGACTACACAATATTAGACACCCGTCATGCTAGCGTTTCTTGCTTCATAGACGTACCTTTGATGCCCAGCCGCCGAGTAAGTGCCGTGTCAAACGCTCCTTGGGGCGCCATGGTGCTATTCCAGACACGGTGTGTTATGATTGAAGAAGGAAATGCACTGTATCAATTCCATAGAGTGACGAGGTGAAGCAGCATCGAAGCATCGTATCAGCGTATGTACTGCCTCGGCTATTAGCCGATTCGCTTGTAAGCTAACCACAAACGGGAATTGCCGTCAGCCATGGAACAGGGTTCATCGGCTCTCGTAGTTGCCGGCCACCCGGAGCAGCCAGGATATCTTCTTCATCCTCTTCTCGCGGCGGTATGTGTATTCGTCTTTGCTGTCTCGATAAACGCGATCTTATTTCTACTTCTTACAGTCGCTTTCTTCGGTCTCTTGAAGTCATGGTCGGAAAATATCTCATCAACTCAATCACAGTCTTGACCAAAATATGTATGCTGGGTGTGATCAGGCTGGTGGGAAGCGGTATTGGGGTACCTTGATAATGTTTTGAACAAGCCAAGAGCATTGTAGACGCGCCGTCCGGCAAAGGACGAGCCTGTAGCAAGCTTGTAGCGGCTACATGTGTGCCTCGAATTGTAGGCTGATCCGAGCACGTGCATTTCGCTCCTGCTATCTCATCAGACGCGCTGCTCGTGCTCTGGCTGATTATCGTCTATTCATCATCTCGTTACTCTTCCAAAAGCTTTCGCTCGCTCTCGTACGTGGCTTCGATCTCCATGCTACTGTCGTGTACCTCAAACTCCTGAGCCTCGAATGGGTTAGCTTCTGCTAGTGACCCGAAGATTGCCTTCTCTGCAACCTTGCCTCTTTTCGAGAATTGCGGTGGTTTCTGATGCTTCGGTCATGGTGGTGTTGCCATGGTGTCCTCTCGAAATCTGGCGAGCTATGCCATATGACGCGTCTCCTGCTCAATCCTTCCAATTTTTAATCTCTCGAGCACATTGTCAGTTTCCTGCGTGAATCTTGAGACAACCCTGCTGATCATGCTTTGCTATTCGCGCGACATCGTGTCGTCGTCATCATCTGCCTCGATTACGACTTGAGGCGATTCTGCGGCGCCAGTGGCCTTTGTGGCGCTCTGCGGTCGTGGTGCTTCTGGTTCGTCGTCCACATCCATTGCATCCTCGGCGCCGCCGTTGGTATCCTTGCCAAGATGTCCATCTAGCTTTCCCTGTCCATTGGATGCGCTGACGGCCTCCTTTGCCATCTTCTGCTTATGTTGTTTATACGTTGTCGTACGCGGCACAACGTCTGTGAGGAATTCGAGGTTCTCAACTCTTGCTACTGCGTTCGCTACAGTACATCAGTATTGCCTCGAGAGGAGTGCGGGATTCTCAAAAGCAGCATGATACATACCCACGTCTCTGTACTGGATGTTCCGCCGCGGCTTTTGTGTATTCTCCGTCTTGACCTGATGAAAGCTATGCTCTACAAGGTGTCGCAGGAAGAGCTCCGTGGCTACTGTTATTGCGAAGGCTGCATTATTACTGCAAGCACTGATGTCCGGGTCGACCTGTATGATCTTCTTGACGCGTGCGAGGGGAAGCGAGGCGGTGCCGGTGATTTCTTCGGGAGGCCCTATGGGGGTGTTGTTATACGGCATTGTACTTTTCGAAGAATGGCACGTGGTGCAGCAGTGTAGATGAGATGTTATTTCTACCGACAGATATCTGAGACGCGAAGCTTGGAGTTCGAGACGCGACCTGCTTCCGACAAACGGCCGAGCGCAACCCGAACGCTCTCAGGCGTTAACTGAATGGAAGCTGTCAAAGCCATCACGCAGCAACATCGCATCACGCACGTACGTTACAGCTTTCGCTCTTTCGAAGAAGTTTTACAGGGTTCGATGGCAACATCACTCTGCATACATTCCACATACACGATGCGATGAACCGCCGAATTTCCCAACTCTCGCTGAACCTCAACACATCCGCCCAATCCCACTCCCACTCCCATTCGCGTCGCGAAAGCTATGCTACCTCGATATCCTCGAACCCTCAGCGCATCCCGCCACAACGTCGCCAGTCGACACTGTCCGCCAATGAGCTAGGCATCGAACATGTCTCCCCGGCAGATCAAATCGCGGCGGAGGAGATAGCAGAAATCAAGCGCTACGAGGACTTCTCAACAATAGACTGGGTTCAAGACACCCTTCGCGAGAACCAACGTCGCAAGATCCGTCGCCAGGAACGTGCAGGCTTCTTTGACTCTTCCGGCAAACTAGGTTGGCGCCGCAAGATCTTCGAAGCCTACAACGCCGCC
The DNA here is from genome assembly GCA_013248845.1 of Passalora sequoiae. Taxonomy (NCBI): domain Eukaryota; kingdom Fungi; phylum Ascomycota; class Dothideomycetes; order Mycosphaerellales; family Mycosphaerellaceae; genus Passalora; species Passalora sequoiae. Next base: position 72,524 of record WSQC01000033.1, read on the forward strand.
CAAGACTGGATCGTCGTCTTCCTCATTGGCGCAGCCATAGGCCTTATAGCGGGATCCCTGAATATCGTAACAGAATGGCTGAGCGATATCAGACTAGGGCACTGCACAACAGCCTTCTATCTCAACGAGCAATTCTGCTGCTGGGGCGCTGAGTCGGGTTGCGAGGAGTGGAAACGATGGACCGGCTGGGAACTGACCAACTATCCCATTTACGTTGCGATAAGCACCATGTATAGTGCCATGTCCGCATACTTGGTCAAGAGCTTCGCACCTTACGCGGCTGGGAGTGGTATCAGTGAGATCAAATGCATTATTGCGGGCTTTGTGATGAAAGGCTTCCTAGGGTTCTGGACGCTATTGATCAAGAGCATTGGCCTGCCATTGGCGATTGCGAGTGGCTTGAGTGTTGGTAAAGAAGGGCCCAGCGTACATTATGCGGTCTGCACGGGAAATGTGATCAGTCGGATGTTTGAGAAATATCGACGGAACGCAGCAAAGACGAGGGAGATTCTGTCAGCTTGTGCCGCTGCAGGCGTTGCGGTGGCTTTTGGAAGTCCGATCGGAGGTGTATTGTTCAGCCTGGAGGAGATGAGCAACTACTTTCCGCTGAAGACGATGTGGAGGTCGTACTTCTGTGCGCTGGTCGCAACGGCAGTGCTGGCGGGCATGAATCCCTTCCGCACGGGACAGCTAGTCATGTTTACGGTACGGTACGACCGCAGCTGGCACTTCTTTGAGATACCTTTCTACATTATCATTGGCGCTTTCGGTGGCATGTACGGCGCGTTCGTCATGAAGTGGAATCTGCGAATGCAGGCATTCCGAAAACGATTCCTTACCAAGTACGCCATTCTGGAAGCCACTCTGCTGGCGCTAGGAACTGCTATTGTCTGCTATCCGAACATGTTCTTGCGGATCGATATGACCGAAAGCATGGAGATCTTGTTTCTGGAGTGCGAAGGAGCTCACGACTATGACAAGCTGTGCGACGCCGACCGTCGGTGGCACATGGTTCTGTCGCTAGCAATCGCCACATGTCTGCGTATCTTCCTGGTCATCATTTCGTACGGTTGCAAAGTACCTGCTGGCATTTTCGTGCCGTCCATGGCCATTGGAGCCTCCTTCGGACGCATGATTGGCATTTTGGTCCAATCTCTGCACGAATCGTTCCCGGACGCAGCTTTCTTCTCAGCTTGCGAACCAGACGTGCCCTGTATCACGCCTGGGACATATGCATTCTTGGGCGCTGGTGCCGCGCTCTCAGGCATTATGCACCTGACAGTGTCTGTCGTGGTCATCATGTTCGAGCTTACCGGAGCCTTGACCTACATCCTACCTACCATGATCGTGGTTGGCGTCACGAAAGGCGTCAGCGAGATGTTCGGCAAGGGTGGTATCGCAGATCGCATGATCTGGTTCAACGGCTTTCCATTCCTGGACAATAAGGAAGAGCATACCTTCGGCGTGCCGGTCTCGCAGACTATGACTGCAAACCCAACTGTACTTCCTGCTACCGGTCTTACACTGGGTCAGGTTGAGCACATCGTTTCAGGAAGCAAATACCAAGGCTTTCCTGTTGTCGAAGACGTCGAGTCAAAAGTCCTGCTTGGCCACATCGGGCGAACAGAACTCCGCTATGCCATCGATCGCGCCAAGCTAGCACAACCAGTAGCAGCTCGGGCAAAATGTTATTTCGCGCCGCAGGACGTGCCTCGAACGGCTGTGACACCCTCGGCTGCAGTACCAGCTGTCTCGTTCGATGATATGGATGCTACAGCAGCAGCTACGAGCATTGACTTCAGCAAGTTCGTCGACCCTACACCACTCGCTGTACATCCACGCCTGCCACTTGAGACAGTGATGGAATTGTTCAAAAAACTCGGCCCACGAGTAATCCTGGTTGAGCACCGAGGAAGACTGACAGGACTGGTCACTGTTAAGGATTGCTTGAAGTACCAATTCCAAGCTGAAGCGCACGAGAATCCCAGAGATGACAGTGCTCAGAAGGCTACGCAGGAGAAGCTTTGGGATGTCATAAGGTATGCTGCGAGCTGGATTGGCGGCAAGGTTGGGAGGTTCAGTGGAGGGAGGCTGAGGTTGGGCGCTTATCCTAGTTATGAGAGTAGTCCGCCGACTAGTGCTGGGCCCGAAAGGTCTGATGGGTTGGATGAAGAGGGAAGGGGCCCTGCTGCCGGTGGCGTGGAACTTGAGGATCGGCGGGAAGCGCTGTCGTAATGCAGCAATACAAGTTAATATGGTGAGGAATCGCAGAACGTCGTTATTGACTGCCTCCGCACGTATTACGACTACTGCTGTCATGACATAACAGTTCAAGCGGGCATATGTATTGAGCGACGACCAAGCTGGTGGCCCTGACTGCTTCTCGAAGCATGGCCACAGTCAGCTCTTACCGTGATCGACGAAAGCTCCAGTCTATTCGCTTCCTCCGGGTGCCCTGACAATTGAGGCATGCCTACTAATTGTCTACCGGAGAAGACAAAGTCTTGCGCGCCATCTCATCTGCACTGCACTTCCGGCCATTGTTGCTAGGGGCCACGTAGCATGCAGTATCGCTGTTGTGCCTCATGTCGTGAGGACTAGGACTTTACATCATGGAGGGGACGACCCGCAAATCGGTGAGAAATCTTACACGAAGACACGTATTGGGCTCGAATATCGCCAGCTCGATATGTAGAGAGCGACCATGAGCATTTTTTGGCTTGCTTGCCGAGGCATATGTTACAGATTCTGTGGAACGACGCATGCGCCTGCGAATGTTTTGTAAAACAGCAAATGTGTACCAGTGCTACCCGCCCATTACCCAAGCCATGGAAAGCGATGGCATCAATTATTAGCAACGGTCTGTATTATCCAAGGCTCCACTTTGAAGTACGGCGTGTTCGTCCAATACGAGTACTGCCTGGCGCCTTGAAAGTACCACTCGGTGATGACGCCAGTACTGTCCCACAATCAGTCAGTACACATAGAAGCTGGCAGTAGCAGCAGCGCAGGATAGACGTTGCGTGGAGGAGAACGTACCCATCGTCCAACATGGTATCGATGCTGAGTTCGTTGATGCCACCGTTACGTGACAGCATCAGGAACGCTTTCACGCCTGTCGCCTTGCCAAACCCATAGCCCTGCTCCCCCTGTGGCTTCGGCTTTTCTTCTGGGTCCCGCTTCGGGTTGGTTGGCGGTTCGATATTGAGGAGGGTACAATCTTTGTACTCGTGGTAGTCTTCTGGGAGATTTTGACCCGAGCATTGAGCACGGAAAGCAGGCTTGTAGGTTGCCTCGTGCGTGGTATTATCCTGCGGGACGTATGGACCTTCGACGTAGAACGAGTAGTGGCACAGCGAGTCTCCTTTGTTTGGAGTTTCACAGCCTGCCTTAAGTTGCGAGATTGTCCATTCGTATTTATCCTTCTTCTTTCCTGTATCAGCAGCTATGGCCAGCGCGAAGAGTGCCGCGAGGGCAGTGGCTTGGAAGAGCTTCATGATATTGTCTGCCGTCCTGCCCGTAGCTGACAGTAAGATATAGGATATTTTAGTCAAATGGTGTGCTGGTCAGTGTCTGTGTACGTTGATACAATAGGTACAGTATTTGTAAGCTGGACCACAGACCCAGTCCTATATGCACCGCTCGTTTCGGAGGCGGTACCAGCACGTCACAACTCGGACCAAGGTCATACAACTATCGCAGACGGTAAAGGACAAGGACCAGCCAGTCGCAAAAGTCGAGCTTCGGCGAAGACCTTGTTTGCCATTGCGACGCGCATTAGCCCGCAACATTTTGCGTGACAAGCCGGGGCCCGCTTTAAAGTTTCACCGGTGCTGCTATTTTTGGCGTGCGCCATGTGCTTCAAGGTCGTCTAGCCTGGTCATTGGAAATTCGTTCGCGCCAATTAAATCCATGGGACAAGGTTCGCACACAGTGACTTTGCTGCCTCTTGCAACAGCCCCTGCTAGGCTTCCACGAGGGATGAAGCCAAGCAATGATTTCTGATAACCTTGTAGCGAAGAGTCGCTAGAATCATGTAAACCTTCCCAAAAAATCACGACTCAAGATTCGGTTCAGGTTGTAGAAGAGGCATGAGTACCCTGCAAGGGATCTGGCACCACTGTCCACACGATCGTGCTCGTTGGCCTGGTCATCGCACCAGTACGAAACGTGCATGGACATGGCCCTTGCAAAGTAGGTCGCATCCATACATTCGCTCGCTTGTCGCAGCGTCGATACAAAAACCCGTCTCCTTGAGCAGCTCAGAGAAGCTATGTCTCGTATCTGTTGTGGTCAGGCAGATCATCGATCTCGAAAGACTGTGCGTGCCTTACATCAAGGTCTACGAACAGGGACGACGAAATTTTGGCGCAATAGAGTAGTCCTGACGTTGCAGGACGCATTGGCGAGACTCTGCGAAGCCCATAGCATCATGTGAAAGCTCACATTCGCGATCGAAGCCTATCTCCTGTGAGGTCGTGTTGACACACTGCCGCAGAGCCGGCGCGGCTGTCGCCAGGATGAGTCGACATATCGCCAAAATATCGTGTGAGTGTCCGGGTACACAAAAGGTGATTCCAGGAATGTCAGTACTGGACAATGTCGACAGTTGACACCGGTTGACCCTGCGACTAAGCTCCCTGGTCGATTTGCTCGACATCAGTGTGCCAACGGTGTTGACCAGCTGCAAAGCGAATCCCTCAGTACGAAGTTCTCGATAGTCCGTATCAGGTACATCTCTGTTTCTGCTCGATTCCATGGCAATGCCAACAACGAATCAAGACGTTCCAGATCAAATCTACTCTTCCGCGCTTTCGACCTTGGAAAGATGTCGCGCGCCAGCTCAGGAGTAAGTCAGTATTTCTCGCTTGCAGGCAGCTTGGGGAACGGTGTTGGAGATCGGACTCGGGTCGTAGACGTCTTTGAAGGAGTCCTTCGGTTCGGACTGGAGACCATCGACGCCGATCAAAGTGATGGCCATGGTAGCAATGTGGCGGCGTTTCCTGAGCGGGCTTCACGCCCGCGACCGTATTCTATGTGCATGCTTTGACGCGAAAGTCGTGCCGACATTGTTTGGCTTCGGAGACATGCTTGGCCATGATCATCGCGAGTCACAATGCCTCAAATCGTGTTCTGCAGGCGTCTGATCGGTACACTGATGCAGTATAAATCGCATCACACGGAGTCTGAGACCTTACCATTGTCAGAGCACTAATCTTCATCGTCTGTTTCCTCGACACCATTGTCATTGAGATCCTCCACCCCGTTCGCGAAGCCAAGCCCATCATCGTCCTCGGCTCCTGCCATAACAGCATTGATCACCTCGCCAGCACGCGCAGCATCGACACGATTTTTTGCCCGCTGTGCTCTCACAATAACAGCTCTTGCCCTGCGAATAGCTTCTTCCTCGGCTTTCTTGATCGTCCCACTGACTCTCACGACCTGGATGATACAGCTTTGGTTGATCGGCTTTGGTAGCCTTGTGACGAAAGTCAAGGCTGCCCAGACCATCCTATAATGCGCCCTGGTGACACGGACTATGGCTGTCGATGTAGCGGAGCTGAAGTATTTGACCTGCAGACTGCCTGCCACCATGCCGGCGCCATAGTCGCCGAAGAGCTCTGAGACGCCATCGCGTATCATTCGCCCGAGAAGCTTAGCGTCGAGATGATCTGAGCTGGGTCGACGGAACTGTATTGTGTATGGCACTTCTTCCCCAGAGTTGGTGCTATTCTTTTCTGGAAGCGGGTAGAGGACGTTTAGCAGGAGGTAGCGGTGCTTTATTCGAACCATCTTCGCGTGCTTTTTGGCACTAGCATACGCCTCAGTACGTATGCACAGAATTCGGGTGTCATGGTTGGTGACCGTTAGGAACCATCTTGATGATCGTGAAGCGACGGGAAGAATCGCAACGCGGCTTGATTAGACCCACCACTAAGATCCAGCGGATGCTTAGCTAATTACCGGATGAAAGATTAAGCCGTCCAGAAATTCTCGAGCTTCGACCTGCGGAGTCTTCAGTCTTGCGACAACGAAAATTGTACAGTGACTAGAGTTCGAGCACAGCAGGCAAGATGTCCGACACTCGCTTCAATGCGCTCTCTTCAGACCCACGATATCGATTACCAAGTCGCAAGGAAGCGCGCACAGCAATTGATCCACGATTTAAGTCCCTTCTCACCGATCAGGAATTTCGCAAGAAGGCCAGTGTAGATCGCTATGGCCGCAGGGTCAGACCGGATGCTGGTAAGAAGGACTTGGAGCGACTTTACAGGCTGGAAAAAGAGGAGAAGCCAACGTCAATGCTTAAGAAGAAATTCGAGAGGGAAGTGGTTGGTAGCTCTGAGGAGAGTGAACAGGAGGAGGAAGATGGCAGCGAAGAAGAGGATCTTGTGAAGGAGCGCGATCCTGCCCGAGAGGGCTTCTCTGGCTCTGAAAGCTCGGAGGAGGAGACTTCGGATGAGGAAGAAGAGAGCGATGCGGAAGTCGAGCTGGCTGAGCTGACCGCAGGACATGAGCAGACCGAGGATATCCCGATGGGAGATGTGACACGACGGATAGCATGCGTGAATCTGGATTGGGATAACATACGAGCCGCGGATATTATGGCTGTAGCTCTGAGTTTTGTGCCCAACGGTGGCAAGGTACAGAACGTAACGATATATCCTAGTGAATTTGGTCGAGAACGCTTAGAGCGCGAAGAGATGGAAGGTCCGCCGAGGGAGATCTTCGCAAGCTCCTCGCGGAAAAGTCATCCTGAGGACGACGATGGTGAAAGTACGGATGACGAACATAAGATCAAAGAACGGCTGCTGAAGCAGCAAGCCAGCGAGGGCGAGGAGTTTGACACTGCGAAGCTGCGGCAATACCAGCTGGATCGGCTACGCTACTACTATGCTGTCGTAGAGTGTGATAGCTTGGACACAGCGAAGACCCTGTACGACTCCATGGACGGCAGGGAGTATCTGTCGACCTCGAACTTCTTTGACCTGCGTTTTATCCCTGAAGAAACATCCTTCGATGAGGACAAGCCGCATGATGAATGCAATGAATTACCAAGAGGTTACAAACCGAACGACTTCAAGACCGAAGCGTTGACCCATTCAAAGGTACGCCTGACTTGGGATGACGATGACGCGACGCGCAAGGAAGTGCAGAAGCGTGCGTTCTCTCGAGCCGAGATGGACGAGAACGATTTGCAGGCGTATATTGGTTCTGACGACAGTGATGCGGACTCAACAACTTCTCGAAAATCAGCTGCAGAGGACAAAAAAGCCAAGAAAAAAGAAGAGCAACGGACGAAGATGCGTGCAGCCCTCGGCTTGCCCCCTGAGAACATGAAATCGAATACGAAGGACAAGGAAGGGCCAATCGGTGATATGCAGATCACCTTCACTTCAGGCTTGACAGGTAGTGGCAAGGGCGGGAAGGGTGTGTTTGAGAACGAACCACAAGACGAAGAGTCGACTCGTGCTCGGTACATCCGCAAGGAAAAGGAGCGCAAGCAGAAGCGAAAGGAGAAAATGAAGGCGGGACGCCATGGTGCTGACATTGAAGGCGTCGAGGAGTCGCCAGACGATGCTGCTGCCCCCGAAGACCCCGATGAGGATGATCCGTTCAATGACCCTTTCTTCAACGATCCAGAAGCTGCCAGAAAGCAAGAGAAAGCAGCAAAGAAGGCCGCACGCCAGGCAAAAGTTGATGCGAAGAATGCCGCAAATGCCGAAGCAGAAGCAAGACGTGGTGAGCTTGAACTGCTCATGGCTGAAGAAGATGCAGATTTGCGGCATTTCGACATGCGCGAAATCGAAAAGGCGCAAAGGGAAGCGAAGCGCGCGAAGCACAACAAGAAGAAGAGCAAGAAAGAGGCAGAAAAGGTGGAAGATAACTTCAAGGTCGAGACCGAAGATCCACGATTTAGCAAGCTGTTCGACAGCCACGAATATGCTATTGATCCGACGAATCCCAGATTCAAGAAGACAGAGGGTATGAAGACATTGCTCGAGGAAGGCAGGAAGAAGAGGAAGGTCACAGACGATGACAACGACACGGCCACTAGAAAGGGCAAGAAAATCAAGTCTGCCGACGATGAGGATGTCAAAGGTCTCGTCGCGAGACTGAAGAGCAAGAGCAAGAATGAATAACGCTTGTATTCCGTTCAAGCATTGCCATTCCGAAGCTCTCACAAAGCCGTGGCTGACATGGCCATACTCCGAATCGGATCCATTCGACGAGTCGCTAAGTGTGCCAATCAAATTTGCACGCCTTCATGCAGGTGTAAACACGTGCTAGGAGGGGTTCAGACTGGCGATATTGCTAATAAATTCCCGCCTGGACATTGTTTCAGTCTGATAAAAGTTATGTTATTCTTGTCACCATGGGCATCGAGGATCGTGCATATTTGTGGTGGTGCAGAGCAGGCCTTGACACGACCAGAGCTCAGGCACTTCAATGTTAGCATATGGTTTCAGCGAAGACTGTGGCGCAGGCAGCCTGTGAGCCCAAGCAGGAGATACCACAGTGATGGCTCCGAACACGCTGCCACCGGGTCCTACGAACCTGAGCGCACGAGCCTGCGCCTACTAACGACCGAAGCATTAACGTTTTCTCGGCGTCCGCGTCGTCGAGGGCCTACCAACGATTACGCCATTCTGAGCCACACCTGGCGCCAAGACATCAGAGAGATTTCCTACCGCGACATGAAGTCGCGAAGCCGTAAGAAGATTATGCGACGCTCCGCATGGAGCAAGATAATCCATACAAGTCAGCTGGCGCGACGTGATGGTTTGAACTTCTTCTGGGTTGATTCGTGCTGTATCGACAAGTCCAGCAGCGCGGAGCTTTCAGAGGCTATCAATTCGATGTACTCCTGGTATGCGGACGCTAAAGTCTGCTACGTGCACCTGGCCGATCACGACGTTGCTGATGGCTGGCAGAGTTTCCGCAGTAGTCGCTGGTTCAAGCGTGCTTGGACTTTGCAAGAATTGATTGCGCCACCTATTGTCAAGTTTTACGATAGATCGTGGAACTATGTCGGGTCGCTGAATGATCCGCTCTTACTCATGATGGTTTCTGAAGCCACTGGCATTGACAGCGAACTTCTGGCCAAGAAACTTTCTCTCCGTGACTATAGTGTTGCTCAGCGCATGTCCTGGGCCGCAAATCGCGCTGCCACCCGGGTTGAAGATATTGCTTATGCATTGCTTGGCGTATTCGATATCAATATGCCGCTTTTGTATGGAGAAGGCTCGAAAGCATTTTTGCGATTGCAGACCAAGATTATTGAATCATCGACCGATCACTCGATTTTCTGTTGGGAAGGCGCTGTCCATAGAGACGCGGAAGTTCAGAGGCGGCACCTACTTGCACCATCTCCAGCCGCGTTCGCTGACTGTGGCGATGTCATAGAGCGTCCAGGAGACATCTCGGAGCCTTACCAAATGACCAACCTTGGCCTGGAGATCACCCTGCCAATCCATGCTTATTTGAAAGACCGGCCTCGTGGAGAGACGTATGCGAGACTGAATTGCATACGAAGCAGCAAACCAAATGAAGCTCTAGCACTGAATATGACCCGAAGCTTTGATTTGGACATTGGCAAGACGTATCTTTTCCAGCCGTGGCTAAGTCGTTACAGAAAGCGATGGCAACAAGTCAAAGACGTCTACTGGACTAGACAATTTGATTGGCAATTCATTTCTGCCTTTGCCAGGAGAGGCTTCACGGTCGGACATGCGAAAGCATCTACAAGGCTCTATGCTTGTAGCGCTACCGAATACCACTTCCGCATGCAGACTATCATTCTGCTGCATAAGCCAGTCAAGTTCTCGGTGTTTCGACCACTATTGCCCAGTATTCGCACAAGAGCATACACCTACTTTGCACTGACACTGGGAGACTTCGTGCCTGGCTTGTTAGTCATGGCAAGCATTATTGCTGCTTTAATGTTGCCTTTGAGATTTGTAGAAACGTATCAAGTCGAGGCGCTGCCTCTTGAGGCTAGACTAAGCCTACCAACCATATCCACTAGCTTCTGGGCAGGAAAGGCACATCATCACAACTCACCACAAGGTCGGTTCTGGGGATCGAGCTCTGACAACGGCTCGAGTAGAAGGACCTGAAGCTCAAAATACCGAGAAGCATGAACGTCAAATACATCCATGTGATGGTATCGGAACTTGAAGCATGGACATCCGACACAGGTGAAACCCAAGTCTTTGAAGCGCGGGCGCGTAAAGGCTGGAACACATTGCACACCTCTACTTGTATCGTACGGACTCGTGCAAGCCGCCATGATGATCCATACAATCTCGTGCCAACCATCGATGGACTTTGTACCTACGAGATGCGCAGGCCGGTGTCGCTGCCCTGACGTCGTGCGAAGGTATACCGACGTGCTCGAATCAGCGGATCTCGTCGGAAGACGATGTGCGAGGTCTCTCATGAGACCATCATGACAGCCTCCAGGAGTTCTGTGCGAATGGTGCAATCAAGCCTGGCGTGATTGCAACAACCTTTGGCTCAGAGCGCGGGAGCTTGCGCCGCCAGCCAGGAAGACCTTCGGTGACCTGATGACTTTTGTCAGCGCGTGCCGCAAGTGAGACGCGATGGTATGGAGTGCCACAAACCTCTTTCCCCAGTCTCAAATGCACCACCGAACCCATGCCAAGCTGTCGGAAACGCCCTCGAAGACGTGCGTGTTCCGCGACAGGCACTCTCGTTGCACAACGTACATCCTTGAGGCACCTTCGACCTCTGTCCATGGACTCGAGCCACTGGTAGCGGAAGTGAACGGATCTGTTGTTGAGGTACTCGATCACGAAAGGGCAGCTCATGGTGCTGTAGAGCGATTCGCGATAGCTTCTCTGATTGCCGCGGTCGACTCGGAAAGGGGAATGTCCGATTGTGGCACGAAGTGGTCTCGCTTTATGAGATTAGAAGTGTAGCCTAGCCGAACAGCGGTGTGATCTAGGTACCGTATCATTGATGGGGCCACGAACACATAATCAAGAATCGAATCGAATGTCTCTTGTGGCATAGCCTTGATCTAGTCTCGCAAAGTGCTGCAGAATCGCAAGCGATTTGGTGGGTGGGTGTTCAAGGCCGTGCACAAGCAAGTTGAGTGAGTCAGTGCCAAATATGTCTAGCAGAGCGTCAAGTTTGCTTGAGGCCAAATTGTGTTCATTGTGCAATATAGGCAGAAACATGTCGTGCACTTTCTAAGTAACACTTGCAGTTTCCAAAAGACCGTGGCTCTTTGCACGCGCGCATTGAAGTGTTAAGTTTCTTCCTGCCTTTGATGACCCCTTGACTTCAACACCCGCCCGGTCATTGAAGGCATATCTCAGCCGCTGACCTGGTACTTGGCCTTCACCTGAGTTCAGTGGAACACAGATCTGCACAAATAGCACTCAAACCCCAGTCGCGATAAAGTACCCATACTGGGACTTCCATGTCGAATCTCGCAAATAATATGCATGACGCTCTCTCCGACAGACACAGTCTCGTATATACGTCTCATTATCCGCCATGGTCGCTAAGAACCCAGTGCCCGAAGCACAAGGGCCGCGGAATCTCTGTGTCAGGATCTTGCTACCTTGGACAGTCTTTTGCTCCTGACATACTTGCATCAGCGCCTTCGTCACGTCCGCCTCGAACTCAGCCACTGTTTCCAGCAGCTTGGTGAGTTCTTCGTTGCCGCCTTTGAGGAGATCATACTTGCCGAGCATGTAAGCGAGGATCTCGACCTTGAGATTGTGCCTCGGGGCGGGTGTGTTGGTGTACGCTTCTGCGATGCCTTGTGCCAAGTCTGTATGGATGATGTGCGACGAGTTCAAGGTGGAAGTGAAGGCATGCACACACCATTCTCCAAGGCCGCGGACGAAGTAGTTCTCTGCTAGCGCGAAGAGTCGGACAATCGACGTGACGCGTAGGTTACGGAACTGGACGATTTCATGAAGCTCATCGAAAGCGTAGCAGTAGGCGAGCGTGACTTCGACTAATTTTGGCTTGTCGCCGTGGAGCTCGATTCCAGCGTAGGAACCTTCCTGAACTCCAGAGTTAGTGGCACGCGGGCCTTTAAATCGACGGCATACTTTAGTCTGAAATGACTCGAGCATGCCTTCACGAACCATCGAAGGACGTACTTGCGAAGATACCATTCTGAGCTGCCACAGGTTACTTTGATTTCGGAGAAAGTAGTAGTGGTGTTGAACGACCTGGGATCATCTTAGCATGCTGGATTTGCACCACAAAAGGCAAGCATGCGCACACGATGATACAGGTCTCTTTTTCGGCGCTGGGCCTCACGGTCGATGCACTTATCAGCCATGCTTGATGTAGGTGGTTGGATTGTTCGGTTGTTTGTGACGATATGTAAGAAAAGGTAGAGAGTAGAAGGCGTGACTTGAAAGTGTTGAGTTGACAGAATCGAAGTTGGGTGCTGAGCAGGTTGTGTCTACAACATCGTCACTTAGTGCAAAAAGAATGTGCACCGTGCACGACACCTCAGCCATCTACAGGACTCGAACCCTCGACAAAATATATATGGGAGTCAACATCCATATCGAACAAAAAGAGCGAACGAAAGTGCAAAAGAAACCCATGACAGGTAAGAAACTTCATCAACCCAGTCACAACCTCCTGAGTAGCTTATCTAGGATTCTCGCATACTCTATGTTGTGACTTCATCACTAACCGTGTCGTGAGACCATTAAGTTCAGTGACAACTCTGAAATGTTACCACTAAACCACGGAGACCTTTGTTTACGCAGCGAGACTGCGGGTCGGGATTACGCGACTGGATCTGGTTTCTTATGTCAGCAGGATAAGTTAGTAAAATATATACCCAAAAGGAGGTGGGGTCACGGATGCTATCCCCGTGCTGTGGGCGCACTCAGGCGAGGCAGATGATCTTGTCTGGATGACGCAGTTCGCGCAACTTTCTGTTGAGGTTCGTCCAGAGCGATGCCTGGTACAGGTTTCCGCGGTGACGGTGACAAGGCGAGGGCTGGTGCATGGTTTCTTACAACGGATGCTCGAAAGCGGTGCCACGCTAGTTTCTTCAGGTTCACGATTTGAGGTCTCATCCAGGCAGCGAGGCAGATAGCGATTACAATATCTGCGAGGTCAGCATAATACACGATTTATACTCACAGCACAAGGTTGAGAGCCTTCATTCAGCAATTGGCATTAGCATTTTGGATCATGACATAAGCACGCAATCTGGGTAGACCAACCATTTCAAGTTCACCCTGTAACGCCATTTGTCGCATGCTCACAATTTGAGCCTCCTCCATGAGTCGTAGTCGCATATCGTCTCGTCAGCCATGACTTGATCGCCATTGCTCCGCAACCCCTGCATTCCTGCCTGCTGCTATGTCATCACCAAGAGCGGCGTGGTGGCCGCATTATACCTGGCTCGATCATCTCTGCTCCCATGGCCGGGCTCACTCCAAGTCGCTGGCAGCTAGTACCTATATCTCGTAGAGTAGTCCTTCGGACTCACCACCAAACCACGGCCCTTCTTCGCACCCTTGTAGATCGTTTCAATGATATCAATCAACTCCTGCTTATCCTCCAACACCCAATTCAGCTTATTGTTATTACCCGTACCAAAGTCGCACATCATGTGCTTGTTCCGGAAGAAGAACATGAGAGTGACGGTGTCGTAGAGTTCGTACATCTGCTTGAAGTCCGGGACTTGGTCGAGATCGCAGACGTAGATGACGGCGAAGTTCTTGACACGGTCGGCGATCTTATAGAGTACTTCATCTTGGCGCATGCAGTCTGGGTCCCAGTCGCGACCGAAGCGTATCACCACGAGGCGGTCTTCTTCAGACATGATGGCTTGATCGACGTGCCAGCCCGTGACCAGATGTGGGATGACGACGGAACCCATATTGGTTTGTGATGCTGCTCGACCGCGGGATCGTTTTTGTCTGGCTCGATTTTATTCGTTTTGATGTACTTGGAAGCAATACGCGCTTTGTTGGCGAGAAACGTGAGTGTCTAAAAGAGCAGAAGGAAATGGAAGAATCGTTGAAGTGAAGTCGCAGGCAGCGGCAGCGGCAGCATCCGTGCTCAATTTTGGTGCTTCGAGATTCTTCTCACTCGTCTGCTCTCACGTGCTGCACTTGCACATCACATTGTCGCCATACACGTTGTCCGTTCTGCGATCAGAAGCGCCGAGACTGTTGCTGAGGGTCACGCGATCAAATTTATCACGTTCGCGACAAGATGAGGCTCACGGCAGAGCTCATCAACAACTCGCTCTCATACAACAATCCACTCAACGAGCGCGAACTCGATCTACGAGGTATGGATTTCCCAGATGATGCCCTGAAAAGGACAGATACTACACTTTGGCAAGAGCTAGTTGATTCATAGTGGACAAAAGGGCACAAAATACCAGCCATCGAGAACTTGGGAGTTGCAAAGGTCAGTCAATTCGACCACTTACTTGCTTCACCGAGCACAACTAAAGTCAACATAGGACCAAGAATGTATCGACTTCACCGATAACAGCCTAACAACACTCGCGAACTTTCCACTGTCACCACGATTGCGAAGTTTGCTATGCGCACGAAATCGTATCTCAACCATCTCTGAGTCCTTATCAAAGACGATCCCAAACCTTCACACCCTCGTCCTTACCGAAAACAATTTCAGCGAGCTTGCAGACCTCGACCCTCTGGCAGGCTTCGCCAAATTGACGTACCTGAGTGCTGTTGGCAATCCAGTCGCGAATAAGGAGGTAAGAGCAGACAACATTCGGGTGCCGTAAGGCAAGTGCTGACTGGCAGCAGAACTACCGATACTGGCTGATCTGGCGGTGTCCCCAAGTCCGCTTCCTCGACTTTCAAAAGGTCAAAGACGCCGAACGGGAGAAGGCCAAGGAGCTCTTTGGCACTAAAGAGGCACCGACTCAGCTCGCGCAGAGCATTATCGCGACACGATCTAAGGGGATCGCATTTGGTGGCGCACCGACGGCGAACGGCACGAGCAAGGGCCAAAAGATGAAGATCACCGAGGAAGAAAAGAAACGCTTCCAGCTACTCGTGCAGAGGGCCAAGACTCTGGCTGAAGTGCAGAAACTGGAGAAGATGTTCAACGAAGGACGACTTCCTAACCTTACGGACGGAGATGTGATGGACGAAACTTGAGCTTCTTCGGCGAGTGGGCCTCCAACCCTACCATCATCAGTGAGGAAGCTCGCACGCAGGATCCCTACGCTGAGCAGTATCGCCAAGGGGAGCTTGATGAGCAGTTTGGTCTCTTCTTCGACATAGATAGTGCCACCGGCACCATTCCAGACAACTTCACACCAGCCATTGACTGGCAGGCGGTCTTCCCTGGTGAGGCTTGAGTAGAGAGGCATGCTTTGTGCCATTCGAGGAGACGGCCAGTCAAATCATCAGTGTCCTGCAGCAAGCTGTTAGACACACTGTGTCTAGTGCAGCATCCGGCATGATTGCCCGTGGCTCGGCTGTAGCGAAGACCGAGAAGAAGCAGTGGCAGAAGGTAGCAAGCAAGGACACCATAGTCACCAAAATTACCACTGATCATGTCGTGCAGATCTCGAATTCCTGTTCCCACGCCACTGGCGCAGCTTTACGCGCGTCCAGCCGTGAGCTCTATGATTATGATACCCATCGTTAAGATACCATCCATGTTCTACACCTCACGCACCTCAAAACACCACAGGGCAGCTCAAAAGAGCTGTTTCACTTTTCTATCATGGTCCTACACTCCTGTATCTCCTCTCCAGCAAGAAAGAGGGAGAGCACGCTATCCCGCTTCCTCAAGCTCCCACGACAACTTGGATCCCATACGGCAGATCTCATCAAAACTTCTCAATCCCACCCTTGGCACTATCCTCCCGACTCTCAATCGACTCCTCACTCATCTCACACCCTTTTACATCACCCCGCCCCGTACGCGTCGTCGTTGTCGTCGCCGCCGCCGTCGTCGCAACATGCACATCATTCTTACTCGGATCCATCAACGCCCTCATCTCAACATCTTCATCAAGCCGTCCACCAGTCGCAGCAACGAACCCATTACCCAGCGAATGTTTTCGAAACTGTCCACTCAGCTTCCGGACGTGACCGGCGAGGACGCTGCTGTGTCGGTTGGAGCTGTGAGGTGGTGGGCCGGGCCCCGTACGAGGTTGTGTGAATTGCTCGTAGGTGACGGAGGGTGGGTGAGGGCGTTCGGCGAAGTGGGTAGATGGGGAGGAGGCAAGAGGGCGGAGGTTTGTGAACATCTGGCGTGCGTCTTCGGCTTGTTTGCGGCGGTAGCGGTCGAGTCTGGAGATAAGGAGTTGGGTTAGTGAGGTGAAGGGATAGAAGAGGGGATGAGGTCAGATGGCAGGAGGTTGCACAGAGCAAGATGGTACTGGAAGAAGTTGGGCGATTATGAGTAGGAGCAGGGCTATGATGGGTAAAGAAGATGTGTGACGATGATGTGCGACGCTGGACTTACTCCTCTGCACTCAGACCTTCGAGCTCAAGTTCAACACGTTGAAAATTTGTTGGTGCCGACTAGCGAACGATCGGATTAGCAAGTGACATCAATGGCATTCTGGCCATGTGAGACATACGATCTGTAACGGCTTTTTCGACTCATATTCGTCCTCATCATCCTGCACGCTACAGCACGAGAACCAAATCCTCCAGCAATCGGTCAATTTTTCTCCGAAAGTTCTTCGGCATTGCTCCTTTCGTTGGAGCGCATTCTGGCGATGTTCTTGGTTGAGAGCTGTCATTGACATTGTGGCGGGAGCAAAAGTGGACGAGGTGCAGTTCCGTGTATATTTCTCGATCAGATGTGTTATGTTTGTTGACGTCTGTGCTGTGGAAAGTTTTGGATTGTGTCTCGAATCGCGGTATGCGTGCTCGATAGGCTTATTCCGTGTATGGTGAGGGAGACATCCGTTGGATTCTGGCTTTGCTGGGCTCGATGCAGGGCCAAAAAAGAATCTGTTTCGAGGGCCTGGGCTTGTGCAGTATGTATAATTGTAACGGTGTGTTTTGTCTCGTGGTGAAAGGCTGTGTCGTGCCTGTTGAGACAGTGGCCAGAACTGATGTCGTGATAGTTGAAAGAACAAAGACAGAAAGCAAGGATGCAATTAGCTGTGGAAGTGTATAGTAGTAGGTCGTCCAGGCGAAGCGTAATGACAGCAGCCAGTTATATCAATCAGACTTAACTTGGAATTGCCTTCTGCTGTGCTGCACGCCAGGACGGTTAACGAGAGGGACAGTGGACTGACTGTCCCAGCGAAATTGGTTTGGGTAACTCTGCTGACGGGTCAATTGCACTTCCACCTTTGCTTCAATATGTCCTTGCTTGACAAGTATTGAGTTACCCGTAGCGATTAGGTGCACATTCTTCGTAGATGCATGGGGATCCACCACACTGGAATGCCGCTACTACCAGTACCATCAGGAAAGTGGCCCATGCTTCAAGGTTGTCGAAGTGACTGACACACCACTCTTGCACGTGTCACAAATGCCGTGATTTTGCCCAGGCTCGGACAAGCAACGGTGTGAATCCAGTGTGTCTGTGTGTGTGCGATGCGTTGGCGTCCGCTGTTACGGCTGAGGCCATTAAGCGTGGTATCTGCAGGTGACTGAAGCTTGTGGGTGAAACGTCATTCTAGCTACGAATTGTTGTCACGTGTTTCACCTTTAGTTCTACGCGCGTTGCGATCAATTCTCAAGGCATGTCTTCTAGAAAGATTGCGCCATGCTCCGAAACATGATAGGTTCAACCCTGTGAGGCTGCACAATCTCATGTTTCAATCTCCTCCGCACTCCTTCGTCCATTTTGGTATCCAGCTGTGCTACATACCTTGCATGCGCACGAACGCAAGCGCGTCGCCGAGTAGATACTTCTCATGCCATCAGATATGACCGTAATGAGATCCTCCCGTTTCACAAGTCGCCTCGTTGTGAGACCTGCATCTCGGCAGATGTACCGAACGCAGGACTGCACATATGAGGTCGAGATGCGTTCCGGCAATATAAAGCGAGGCTCGGCCGGCACGTCAAGCTGTATGATCAGTGCATATGATCATTTAGGATAGTCCTTCAAATGGTAGCTTTTGAGCTTCACGAACTGGTCAAAGCCAAAGCGCGACAGCGTCTGGCCTTTACCGCTGTCCTTCCATCCAATCCAGGCGAGGTCAGGGGCAGGGTAGTCAGCGCGATTGACAAACACAGTACCGGCTTCAACATCAGCGGCGAGCTCGTGGCCCTTAGCGACGTCTTTGGTCCAGATGGATGCGGTCAAGCCGAATTGATTGTCGTTCATCCATTCGATAGCCTGCTCGTCGGACTTCACGCGGAGCACTGGGATGACTGGACCAAAAGTCTCGTCTTGCATGACTTGCATGTCCTGCTTCACGTTAGTGAGCAGTGTGGGAGCAACATAGTTGCCATCTGCGGGTGGGTTCTTGAAAGTTGCATTGTCAGGCGTAACATCATTCGCACCCTGCTTGACAGCACTTTCAACATGTTCCTTGATTCGCTGTGCAGCGGCTTTGCTGACGACCGGTCCCACGTGAGTGCCACTATCACTTGGATCGCCGAGCTTGTAGCCAGCGAGCACCTTCTGCATCTCCTTCACCAAGTCGTCGTGCACCGTCTCGTGCACATAGACACGCTCGAGACTGCAGCAAGACTGACCGGAATTGAAGACAGCACCGTCGACGATCTCTTCTGCGGCCCATGCAAGATCGACATCCGAACGCACATAGGCTGGATCCTTGCCACCAAGCTCAAGACCGACACGGCAGTCTACACGTCCAGCGGCAGCTTTTTGTACTGCTAGGCCGCCAGCCACGGATCCAGTAAAGCACACAAGCTGAATCTCTGGTGCTTGGACAAGCTTTTCGATCTTGCCAAAATCACCACAATGGAAGTATTGAATGACATCCTTGTCCAGACCAGCTTCGATAAAGGCCTTGTGTACCTGCTCAGCAATGGTGGGTGTCTGAGGAGATGGCTTAAGAAGTACACTATTACCAGCGAGAAGAGCTGGAACAAGAGAGTTGACAAGCGTCAGGTACGGGTACTGTCGAACTATTAGCAAGTGACAAAGTCGAATACTGTAGTTAGAGTAGACGTACGTTCCACGGGAACAGAATGAGAACTGGCCCCAATGGGCACTTCCTAATAAAGCGTTTGAAGCCTCTCTCCGCCTCACCTGGAGTGTCTGAAAGTGCTTCTTCACTGATCTTGAGCAAGTACTCGCCCCTTGCCACGGCAGTCGTGACCTCCTTGGCGGTAAAGGCGATGGGCCTGCCCATCTGCTCGGTGATCTCCTTGGCCAGTTCATTCTGCCTGCCGTTGATGATCTGCAACGCTTTCTTGACGATCTGTTGTCGCTCCTGGAGAGGAGTCTTACTATACTTCAAGAAGGCTTGCTTGGCAGTCTTGGGCAATTGTGCGAACTCGGCGTCTGTCGGACCAGTGCGTTCCACAATGGGTTTATTGGTGGAAGGAGAGATGGTAGTAATCTTTTCGGCTGCCATGATTGCGTTGAGGCTATATCACAAGGCAGATCAGGCTCAGGTTCAATGTTAGCAGATTGTGTGAATCACCCAATGTGAAGGTGCAGGTGGCTCTCGGCGACTCGGCGTTGAAAGATCTTCCTTCGGACAACGGCCGACAACCAGGTCCGCGCGCTGATGTCACCACCAAAACACGCTCGACTCTGCTCCCGTCGCTGCCGTACGATAGTTGCCAACCTAATACTACCTTATCAGCACCTAAGAAAGCCTCCTGTGGCCCTACAATCGTTTGGATAACTTTGAATCGACTCAGGAACCTCCAATTATTGCTGGTATACCAGCCATCCATACCTTTGTCTCGACCAGGATAGATTTCCCAGCTTCAATGCGCTAAGCGCGCGACCAAGTAGAGCTATGCCACCGATGCGAGCCTTGGCCGGCTCTGCTCGCTCATCCTTAGCACAATCACAATCACGGCACGCGGCATTTCTCAAGAGCAATGCTTTCACGCAGACTAACTGCCGAAATTCCAAACGATTCATCACGACCGAACCACCTCGCCGCCTCCCTCGACCCGCCCTTCGCAATGTCACCACCAAGTATATTCAAGCCCGGCGGGTGTCAGGCACGGTAGAAAAGGCAGCAGAGAAAGTGCAGGTCAGGCCAAAGTCAAGGATTGCACACTGGGCGTACAAGACATCTGCGGCGCTTGGACTGTTCGTTGCCATTAGTGGTGGCCTCGTTGTAGCCTTTTTCGTCTATGATGCCACTACCTATCGTGAGGATCCCGACGCCGTCGATCTGTCAGTCTCTGAACTTGCATTGAACCCGCGCAGAGGAGGTCCGAAGAACTTGCCCATAGCTGAGTACTTTATCGACGACGAAGAAGATGCGGATATGCAGTCGCAGAAGCACAAGCCCAAGTTGGTCATCCTAGGCACCGGTTGGGGAAGTATAGCACTGCTGAAGCAACTCATACCCGGAGAATATCATGTCACTGTTGTGTCGCCGTCGAATCACTTCCTCTTCACTCCTATGCTGCCTTCAGCGACAGTCGGCACGCTTGAGTTTAGAAGTCTGGTCGAGCCGGTCAGAAAGATTGTCCGTCGCGTCAAGGGTCACTTTGTCAAGGCATCTGCAGTAGATGTGGACTTCAGCAACAAGCTGCTTGAGCTTGAGTCACAAGACTCAAATGGAAATTGCCAACGCTTCTATGTGCCATACGACAAGCTGGTCATCGGCGTCGGCTCCACGACTAATCCTCATGGTGTGAAAGGTCTGGAGCACTGTCACTTCCTCAAGGATATCAGTGACGCGCGGAAGATCCGCAATGCTGTCATCAGGAATCTCGAGATCGCTTCTTTGCCTACAACACCAGACGCCGAGCGGAGGAGACTCCTGTCGTTTGTCGTTTCTGGAGGTGGTCCAACTGGTGTGGAATTTGCCGCAGAACTTTACGACATGCTCAACGAGGACTTGACCAAGTTCTACCCACGATTGTTGCGAAATGAGATCTCTGTACACGTCATTCAGTCTCGCGGACACATTCTGAATACCTACGACGAAGCGCTCAGCAAATACGCTGAAGACCGCCTGGCTCACGACAATGTCGATGTGCAGACCAATGCTCGCGTCAAAGAAGTGCAAGAAGACCGAATCTTGTACACGCAGAAAGACAGCGAAGGGCGCACCATTACAAAAGAACTACCGATGGGCTTCTGTCTGTGGTCGACGGGTGTCTCGCAAACGGACTTTGCTCAAAATCTCGCTAAGAAACTTGAAAACCAGAACAATCGACACGCTCTCGAGACTGATACCCACCTTCGGCTTGCAGGTGCACCTCTGGGCGATGTCTATGCCATTGGCGATTGCAGCACAGTACAGAACAACGTCTCGGACCACATTATCACTTTTCTTCGAACACTGGCCTGGGAGAAAGGAAAAGATCCGGAGCACATGAACATCAGCTACAGCCAATGGTGCGAAGTAGCGAAGCGTGTCAAGACGCGCTTTCCACAAGCAAATGACCATCTCCGACGATTGGGTAAACTCTTTGAACAATACGACAAAGACAAGAGCGGAACACTAGACTTTGGCGAGCTGAGCGAACTTCTTAAGCAGATCGACAGTAAGCTGACCTCACTGCCCGCCACTGCTCAGCGCGCCAACCAGCAGGGCGTGTACCTGGGTCGGAAGTTGAACAAGCTCTCTCAAGTCGAGTATGGCATGAAGCTCAACGATATCTATGACGGCGACGTCGATGGGGCTGCGTACAAGGCGTTTGAGTATAAGCACATGGGTAGCTTGGCGTACATCGGCAATGCTGCTATTTTTGACTTTGGTGGACTTGGTTGGGGTGGCGGATTACTGGCTGTGTACTTGTGGCGTAGTATCTACTTTGCGCAAAGTGTTAGTCTGAGGACGAGAATGCTGCTTGCGATGGATTGGAGTAAGAGGGCACTCTTCGGCAGAGGTAAGTTCGAACATGATCGTTGGTTGTTAGGGGATGTGCTGACCATGACTGCAGATATGATGAACTATTAGACACGACATGAGATATGGTAAGGGCAATTGTACGACTGATAGACATCTTTTGAGAAGCATCGGTGAGGCGCGATAGATACTAAGATTCACAAATGACATGTTACGCGAAGCCTCTCGAGGCCTGAACACACTTGTGCACTGCCATGGACGAGCGATAGGGATGAACGCGCAACGGGAAGAACGCGTTACTTGAACTCGACAGATTGTGCTCTGGCCGCGTTTGCACTTGCGACTTTGCGTGATGGTTGATCTCACATGCACGAAGACGGGACCGCTCCGTGAAGGCGTCAGAAGGCGTCAAATCGCTCGATCGGCGTTGGTATACGAGGTCGAGGAAGAGATCAATCAAACCTCCCTACCGTGAGGAACGCAGCTCAGCTGCAAGCGTTACATAGTTCGAAGCACGGACTTTACAAACGTATCGAGCCGGAGCAAACGCTGTGTTTCTTACGCAGCTTCACTTTCGCTCATTCGACCCACCTTCACATGCTCGAAGCTTTCGGCTGCAAGTAACCACGCGAGAAGCACTGATTTGCGAACTCAAACTAGACTCTGGAACCATCGACACGCGAGATTTTGCATTGCCGCCCCAACATGGACATGCAACCACTCGTTGACACATATCAGCGCTACAAAGCAGGAACAAAGAAGCTCATCAAGTGGCTTGTCAACAGCGCAAAGCCGGCAAGTCCACAGTCTGTTGCCGCAAAGAAGCTCAGCAGAAAAGCTGGTAGCACATCGAGCCCGCAAATCGTCAAAGTGGATGAGCTGGTAAGACTTGCTAATCAGATTGTTTCGGCGGATCCAAAGATCGAAATGCCACTCAACATATTGAATGTCACGTACGATATGATAAAGGGCAGAAGCCGGTCGCGCGATTGGTACTCCGCGCTCACAAAGAATGACAGCGCACATCAGACAGACGAGGTCAAGCAGTCCAGCTCGAGACACCGCTATTTCCTCGACATTCTCAAGAAATTATACCAGCTGCTGAGCAAGGAAGCCAAGGCTAGGAGACCGAAGCGTAAAAAGAAGCTCGAATTTGCCACCGATAGTAACAACCTCAACAACTTGTACCTTCACCTCGAACTCGAAGACTCGGCGATTGTGGATGACTCCTCCAGCCCCGATACGCCAATCGCAAAGCCGGCATCGAAGGTGAAGCCAGCTGCCCAGGACATCAAGATCCAGGGGATCGAGGAGAATGGCGAAGGGGAGGATCTGTTTGCACTGTACTGCCACCTGCAGGACCTGTTTGAGCTCCGACTTCAACATCGAAAGGTATGGCAGGACTATTTGACTGGTGATCTGGGTTTCATGACCGCTTGTCAAGTCTTCGATCAAGCTGTGGCCATTGCCGACATGCTAGCGACGAGGTTTACAGCAGCACATCCAAATCTCCACTCGTTCGACGCAATAGTGCAAAGACTGGGCGAAGTCTCCTACGTTTCCCAAGCTCGCATTTCACAAGGTATGGGTTGCACTCTGCCTTTACAGGAGGACGAGACGTAACCTCCGGACGCTCACGACATGGCTCTTAGCGAACACCCTCAATTCCTCATGATGCCTGCTTGGTGCGCGTTCCAAGATGTAAGAGAACTCTGCAAGTATATCGATTCCGCCAAGCAACAGTATGCCCAGACCGAACCCACCGCAGTCTTCACTGGTCATCCGCTTGCCAAGCATCTATTACAGGTGACAGCGGATCTCCGACCATTGGTTGATCCGCTAGACATTGACGAGTACTGTGGGCAGTGCAAGCTACGCACCTCAAATGCTTTCTCCGACATGTTCTCGAGACAATTAAGTCAGACTATGTACTTCGACAGCCTCAAGACCTGTCTGTTGGTTGGCACGACGATGTATATGGACATGCATGACATCTTGGAAGGCGACTTGGAACGAGGAATACGCGAAGTAGAGGCCTTCCTCGACCAGTTACATGAGACCTGTGCCGATCTTGAGAACTTCTATGACGACCCGAACGAGTGCGCTCAACATTACCTGCATCCCATTGATGTATCGAGTGATGGGAACCATGCGAACATGCTCTCAGTCTACCGCACAGCGGAGAATGCCGGCTGGCGTATCATGAAAATGGCTACCTCAACGGATCTTAAGAAGTATCAAGACTGCTGGCGCAATCACAAGACCTGGCCTGGCTTCGATGTGCCGCTCAACGTGCTGCACACCCTGCCAGCGGTTCCGGCGCAGACCGTCAACATGCTCTTGCACTTATGCCTCGGGTTGAGTGCTGTTGTAGCCAGCAGAAATGGCGTTGTTCTAGCGGCAGCCCACCTCCACAGCGCTACAAAGCTGATCGGAGCTTCTTCGCAGTCCTGGGATGACATGGATTTGGTCGTCCAACGCGAAAACGAGATCGCGCCCTTTCTGACTCCTGGTGACGGAACTCTACATGGGGCGGCGAAACAATTCTGCCTTGCGCTTGGTCTCAAACTTGGTCAGGTGGCTGGCAAAGCATGTGTAGCCTCTCCAAGATATACCGGGAATGGTATGAAGATCACCAGCATCTCGCGCTTCGTGCCCGAGAGCGCAGATGATGTCAACAAATACGAATCACGACACCGCAAGCAGCCGACTGCTTCGACGGCGTTGACACATAAAGGTAAGCGTTGACGCAAACAACCAACATTATCGTGTATCAGACCCTTGAGAGCCGTATGGAAGCATTAGCACGTTTCCTGCAACGAGTATCCCTGGCGGGTTACTCATCCTCCTTTGCAGCTTGAACTAATGTGTCACTACCGGCCATGTAGATCTCGCCCGCCTCTATTCGGCCCTTAAGCAATATGCCAGCAGCCACGGAATTGAGAACCCGACAATCGCCAAGCAATGGAAGGAGACAAGAAAGCTCAGCCCATCTCAACTACTCATCCAGGAGATCTTGGTCGGCGACGAACTGTATCTCCATTTCGATATGATCCAATTCTACATGAGAACCGTGCGCCTCATGTACCAAGTCCAAGACGCCTATTACTCACCCAAGCATCAAGCGCAAGACCCAAAACTGCACTTCCGTGAACATTGTCAACGAGATCCTCTGGGACGCCTCAGCCGTGCAGTCACGAAACGGAGACATGACCAATACAGTACTCCACCAAGCCGGCCAGATCATCGACGCCGCCATGCCTGAGATCGGCTCCATTTGCATCACCAAAGCCCGAGAGATGTCTAGTGGCTCTCTGCCGGAGCACCTCAAGCCCGCTGCGATTTATGGTCCACAAGCTATCATGCGCCCGAAGTCCGTGCCGTTGACGCAGACGCTGGCTGTGCTCACGAGCATGCGCAGTATCGTGGACATGATGATGCCTGGGCTGCCTGATTCTGAATTGAATATCAATCTTGCTCCGTAGAAAGGGTGTGCCTGTTGCGTGGCTAAGGCTGGAATTAAGTTGTTCACGAAGGAGCAATTGCAGGCCGAGCGAGATTGAGATAAGGATTGATCACGTATGACGACATTAGAAGTGGCGCGGTAGAGCATATGCTGTGGTTCAGCGAATGCAGGATGTTGGAGGATCAGGCACGATCATAGCGGCTAAATTGCGCTAGCTGTAAGGTCGCAGGAGGCGAATCGACAGCTAATTAGCTAGAGATAGATAATTTGAGGCGAGGCTCAGGTAAACACAGGCCATGGCAAGGCCACATCATGTGACTTTACATGAACGTATCACCGAGATCATAAGCGCTCAACTCATCATCACACTCTCTCGCAATCCAAGACTTTTCTGGTATCTGTGCAAGCAGGATCTCGTCCAGCCGGCCCAACACCTCCGGCGCCTCTCCCGATAATCGCCGCGCAACTTTGTGCTTGGCCATACCAAGAAGCGCGAGCATCGTGTAGTATGCATCATTCCCAGCGATATGAAGGGCCTGCGCAGGCACCGGGATACCAAGTCTGGCAAGGAGGCTTCCAAGGGTTCCTTTGTGGCCAAGGGTGTCACGGTCAAGCTTGTTTGTGTCGATGATGCCTGCGATGGGTAGGTCTTCGATGGGAATGCCTAGATGATCCATGATCGGAAGCTCTGCCGAGCCGATGCCATGACTTATCAGCACGATCTGGCGATTGACGCCATCTTCGTAAGAGGTGGATAGTGCTTCAGCCACTGCTTTTCCTACCTTGTCGGGGTCTATTCTGACTGTGGGTCCGAAGAGGCACTTGTTTTTTGCCACCGCCTTCAGCTTGAATTGTGTACAGCTTATGGGTCCATCGCGGCTTCGATTGCCAAGATCTTGCCTGAAGAGGTGTCGAGTGTCACATTGAGCTACACCGAATCCTGCGAGACCATTTTTCCGAAGGTGGCTGCCTTCAAAGTCTAGGGAAACGAAGATAAGATCGGCCCCTGACTGCGCCGTGCTCTCGCGTGACTCCAGTGCCACGCAGAATGTGTCCAGAGCCTCTCTTCCTCGTTGCTCGTATGGGAGAAACCGAGCTCTTTTCTCCAAATTTGTAGTCATCTTCGCAAATGCCGACATAGCGTCTTCTTGTACCGCAACAACGATTCTATCATCGCGCCAAAAGGCTCGCATATACTTCTCCTTGTCGTTGTTGTACAAAGCCCGCAGTCGATCCGCGTGATTGCGGAGATTCCAGCGTTTCTTCCAAGCGCGATAGTAGATACCCCACGGTGACGCCTTGACGTCGTCAGTGTCAAGTTCCTCGATCATCTGAGCGCCCTCTGCCCACGCATTGTCGAAGGCCGCGGGATTGTAGCCACAAAGTGTGCTTAGTTCCGCGTCAGCGTTGTCTCCAAACTGCGACTTCAGGCCGTACGCTGTCGAGAACCACCGGTCAAGTAACAAGCTTCGTCGTATTTGAGCCAGCGTCGGATCCGCTTGCCTCTCTGATATCAACGCCGGGGCCAGAACCGCGCTCGACTTGCAAGCTTCACGACGTCGTGGTTCCATATCAGGACGTAGATACTGAGCGTGATCTCGACAGGCCTTCATGTAGGCCACAAGACTTGGATATTTGGCTTTGAGGGCCTCGCATTCAGAAGTCTCGTCGTACCAACGGCGGCCCAACGGTGGAAGCAGCTCGGGTGGGCGAAGAGGTGGCAGCTCCATCGTAGACGAAGTTTTGTATGTATCTCAAGTTCGTGTTGGCGATCTGGGAATATATGCTTGCTGCTTGTTAAGCTCATGAAGGATGAGGATATAGCTCCTCAATTTCAAGCTCGTTGGCCGCATTAGTATTGAGCAGGTGTTCTGTGGTTCGAATGTTTCAATATCGAGTACATAAATGATTGCGATAGTGGCAGCATCTCCAAAGCTCGTAAGCAACCTCAGTGATATACATGTATAATGCTGAGGCGCGCGCATACTTATGCAGTCGTGGGCCATACATAGCAGAGCGTGAAGGCTGAGCTTGCAGCATGGACCACGGATAACCTACGCGAAGCGGCGTGCGCGCTCGCTCTCTGCACGAGATGCGGTGACTGCAGCTGTGGTCATTATGGACATCTCATGATCGTTGTACTCGTGAAGTCAGAAAGAAGTCGCGAGTTGTGCCGAGGCGTTCCAGGAGGCCCGTGCGTGCCCCAAGAGTTCCAAGTGAGGTTCTGCGCTTCACTTCCGCGACAACTTCACAACCAACTCACAATCACTTCCAGTAAATCTGAATGCGAAATGATCAATCACCTGTTGCTCCGCAGACCAGCACTGCGACTTGCTATTCTCACTAACATCACAGACACTAACCACCACAGCAACAACTACCACCACCAACATTACCACCACCACCAACCGCGCCTGACATGGCAGACCCTACAGTAGAGGTACAGCCTCACGAAGTACGTAGATAGCGGCACAGTTGATAGTGTGCTTGATGGTGTTGTAATGACGCGCTAATGTTCGCGTAGGAGAAAGATGACATTATCCGCCAGGTCGAATACTACTTCAGCGACGACAACCTCCGCGGCGATGCCCATCTCCTTGCAAAAGCTGGCCCACGAGGCAACGACTGGGTGTCTCTCAGTGAGATCCTCGGCTTCAGGAAGATGCGTGGCTACAAGCCAAGAGCTGCAGTCAAGGCTGCCTTGGCACTGCCAAACGACACATTCGAGACTTGGAACGGCAAGTTCATCCGCCGCAAGGCTCCACTAGTCGGGCCCCTCGCTGTCGTACCAAAGGTCGATCCAGACCGCGAGCGCAACAAGGAGATGGTGGAGAAGCCATGGTTGACCAAAGGCATGCTCAAGCCGACTGGCTTCGAGAACGATTATACCGAAGTGATCAAGCCAGATGAGCGCGAATACGAGCAAAAGCTCTTTGATCAAGAGGATTCCTTCACCGTCCGCATCGAGCACGCCGTCACTCGCTATACCACCAAGCGCAAAATGCACCAGAACACGGTCAAGATTCTCGGTTCTTTCCTCATGTTTGGCGGCTTCAGTGGTGCTTCTTCAATGTTCACCGGCGGCATAAGCAAGGCCGAGCGCGAAGAGCTTGACAAGGAGCAACTTGAGGCAATGAATGCTAGATATACCGTCTCCAATGCTGTACTGGACGGCATCTACGACGACCAGGAAGGTGGACCATCTTGGATTGTGGACTTTGAGGGTACAGCAAAGGCATTCCTCTCGTCCGAATTCATGGCAAGATTCGAATGGAAGAGCGAGGAAGTTGTGAAAGAAGTCGTCAACGTCATGCGCAACTTCTACAACTACCTCGACTATCACGATGTGTGCCTAGAATACAAAGACGACATCATGAACGCTCGCGCCGTCTGCAATCTCGCCGAAGATGAACTCGCAAAGCTGGGCAGGGCAGATGATCTTCTGCCTGGGCAGTTCTCCATCGCTTGCTCTACGCTGCACGACGGCTACTACAAGGATCTTCGACCCTTTGACACTAATGCAGACTGGGTCTTAGAATCTGACTTCGTCGGAATCTCGGATGAGAATGCCGAGGAGGTTTTCAATACTGCTGCACTGGCTTGCTGGGACGAAGAGCAAGCCGAATTCTATGAGGTGATGATGAAGAACTCTACACGTCTCAAAATTATCTCTACGGAGGACATGGGTCTTCAGGTCGTTGGTATCGACATGCCTGCCGAGAATGCGAAAGAGGTGTACAACAGCGATGAGCTCAAGAAGACAGTGCTGAAGCCATTGGGTAAGTTGCATTGCGTCCGCTGCGACATCCCAGGCCGCGCGCCCAAGGATCTGCCGGCCCAGGTAAGACAGGAGCAGGAAAGCAAGATTGGCCAAGAGCACGTCTTCTTCGTGGATGAGGACACCTTGAAAGTCTGTGTCCTAGGCATGATGTTCGAAGCGACCGTCAAGAAGCTCATGAATGGCATTGAATGGATCGACCGCTACGAGAACCTCTACCCAAGCTTCTACATATGGACACTGAACGACAGTGTTCGAGAGTACAAAGAGCCAGGACCACCGAAATCGTGGATGGAGCGGCAGAACGCTAAGAAAGGTGGGGAGGGTCAGGAGATGGTGCGGCGTGAGGACGAAGAGGAGCAGAACTCAATGGATTGACGTGTTGAAAGGGGTTTCGGAGGAGGGTGTGCCATGTCGCGGCGACGGTGGCGCCGGGCAGAGCGGGCGTTGAGCATGATCACCTTCCCTCTCCTATACCGGACCGACCACTGGGACATTTGCAGAGCTTCAAGGTAAGGGCTCAGCAAGGCAACATCTTGCCTACAGCCATCGTCCTACTGCTGGACATGGCGAAGCTTCTGCGGGCTTCACAGCAGACGTATAGGCTGCTATTTCACGGCAGACAGGTAGGCTGTTGACACTGACACAGGCGCACGAGGCGGAGCTGATCCCGCTCAGCCGCACTCCGAATCTCGGCGAAAGGACGGAATCATTATTGAAGCTGGTGCGGGGCAAGCTCTGGCGTCATTCCCGTACCTGAGCTTCCAATGGGTATTGAGCATGCTCGATACAGCTGACAAACACAACCTGAGGAAACATTACGAGGCCAAGTAGTACACCCTCACGCTTTTCTCACCTGATAACTTCAAGCCTGTTTGATTTCATGTCATTTCGTGCTGCTTTTACGAGAACACTGGCTTCTACCCCTACGCGTCGAGCTACCGCCATAACCTCCCACATTTCTCACCCATTCCAATCACGAACCATGGCGTCCGTGCCGAGCACGATGAAGGGCGTGATCATCGAGAAGACTGGTGGTTCGGATGTTCTTCAGTACAAAACTGACCTGCCTGTCCCACAGCCTAAGGAAGGGCAGATCTTGGTCAAGAACGACTTCATCGGCGTCAACTACATCGACACGTGAGGCTAGCTTTGTTACGGTTGATAACCATAACCTAGATACTGACTCCCTTCTGCAAAGATACTTTCGCACTGGTCTCTATCCGGCTCCCCAGATGCCCTACATCCTCGGGCGTGAAGCTGAAGGCACCGTCGTCAAAGTCGGGTCTGGCCAGACACATGGACTGAAAGAGGGAGACAAAGTGGTGTGGATGGCTCAAGAGGCATACGCAGAGTACACCGCCGCTCCAGCAGAAAAGGCCGTCAAAGTTCCAAGCGATATGGATCCCAAGATCGGTGCTGCTGCTCTACTCCAAGGTCTCACAGCACTTACCTTGGTGAGAGAAGCACATCATGTCAACAAGGGAGACTGGGTTCTCGTTCACGCAGCCGCCGGCGGTACGGGTCTCTGGCTTTGCCAACTATTGAAGAGTATTGGCGCCAACACGATCGGCACGGCGAGTACGCAAGAGAAGGTTGATACTGCGAAGAAAGCAGGCGCAACACATGTCATAAACTACAGCAAAGAAGACGTCAAGAAAAAGGTCGATGAACTCACTGGTGGCAAGGGTGTGATAGCCGTTTTCGACGGTGTTGGCAAGGACACCTTTGAACTATCCCTCGACTGTCTAGCGCGGAAGGGCAGTATGATCAGCTTTGGAAATGCGAGTGGAGCGGTGCCGCCTGTGACGATTGCCAAGCTGAGTCCGAAGAATGCGAGATTGATGAGGCCGACCCTGTTCAATTATCTCGTGACGAGGGAGGAGTTTGAGGGCTATACAAAGGAGCTGTTCAATTTTGTCACAAAGGATAAGCTTGACGTGAGGATACACGAAGTCTACCCGTTGAGTGAAGTTGCGCGAGCGCACGATGATCTGGAGGGCAGGAAGACGAGTGGAAAGCTGGTGTTGGATCCCAGCAAGTAGGATAAGTGGAGGTACTGTAGGCTCAAAAGCATTGCGTTGATTTCTGCTCTTGTTTTCTCACCATTTGATTACTGACTTCGAATTGGTTCAGTCTAAGCTGGAGATGCAACCTCGAGCATGAGGCTCGCAGCCACACTACATGGCCGCGTCGTCGCTGCCATCGTCTTCCTCAGCGTCTTCCATGTTTGCATCTTCCTCGATCTTCGTCTTTCCAGCACGACGCTCTTCCTCGAATTTGGTTGGTGGTGGTATCTCGGCCTGTTTCGTGATTTTGGCTGGAACCTTCTCAAGACGGCGAATCTTCTTTATCGATTGAACTTTTTGCAATTCCGACTCGGATTCACCACCTTCTACTCATCCTGCGGTTTGACGCTAGCCTGTGGATCTGCAAACGCAATTGAGGCAAGAACGT
The DNA here is from genome assembly GCA_013248845.1 of Passalora sequoiae. Lineage (NCBI taxonomy): Eukaryota > Fungi > Ascomycota > Dothideomycetes > Mycosphaerellales > Mycosphaerellaceae > Passalora > Passalora sequoiae. The sequence goes on from WSQC01000033.1 coordinate 104,174, forward strand.
CTCGGGAATCCTCTGGGTTATTCTCCTCGATACTCTCTTCGTAAGCTTCTTTAGCCTCTTCAAGTGCAGTCTTGCAGTCTGCTACTAGCTGCTTCTCTGTATCGCCTGGGTTCTAACGATAGCTGAAGCCGAGCTCTGCGATGCGAACGGTTTCTGTAGATATGTCGAGGAAGTCAGGCTCGACTGGGCAACCGATCATTATGGACGGTCGAGCACGGATGAGGTGTGGGAGGTCGTCGTGTTCGAGGAGAACGCGGGCGGTGCTTATGGCGGACTCGTTGCGGGACGGCGAGCAGTACAGCTAGCGTATTTGCTAGACTGTTAGATACTTCAAGACCTGAGGACGCGATACTCCACGGTGAGCGGTGAACCTGGCCTCATCGAGCGCCTAGTATGTGCGCATAAGCAGCAGTCATGGCAGCCGCCATCACCAGCAAGACGGCATATAGGTGGCACTCACAGCATCATGGTATCTACAGCCGTTCCAGGTCGGCATAAGTGCCGTTTCATTTGCTTTCGGATTATCCTCTTACACTGTGGAACGATCCTAGCAAGTGGAAGTATTGGTACGGGATGTAGGCATCGGAGTCTGCTATCGTTGTGGTGCTGTAGTGTGCCGCGCACGAGCGTTTGCAGGAGCGGGACCTACATGCAAGGAAGTGCATCCTGGTGGACAAACGATCAAGCTAGGTTCATGTCTCAAAGCACTTGAAAGCTGCTCGAGCGACATTGTTTGCTCCTCGCTGTACAAATTCCCTCACTTCGCCCCTGGCAGTGATGACTTCTCACACTCAGCACGAGCCCTCATGTCGAGATTGCAGCCAGCTATGAAGCACAGTGAGCTCTTGAAGAGGTATGTACAGCGCGACACCACAAGCACCAGACTCTAACTAATGCCTGCACAGCTTGCGCCAGAGCGGCGATTACTCAGACTTGACCATCAAATGCGGCGACAGAACCTTCCCCGTGCACAAGAACGTCGTGTGGTTAATGTCCGAGTACTCCAAGAAGGCATGTGAGAAGGATAAGTGGCAGGTAAGCTCTATCACGAGTTCGAGCAATGTTGTCATCGGAGCTGACATTGAGTAGGAAGGCCAGGAGGGCCTTATTCATCTGAAGGCGATTGAGTCTGATAGCGAGCAAGAAGACTTCAGTTGCGACCATCCAGAAGCGGTCAAGTTGATGCTTGATTACCTGTATCTCGGCGACTACACCGTCGATATCGAAGCCGATCCACCAGACGGCCACAAGATCATAGACTACGCCGATACCGAACATAACGCCAGCAGCCCAGGCGTCCCACCCGCGTGTGATCCATTCACGGACAATCAAGATCCATGGAACTCATTCTACAGCAAGAAACGAAGCAAGAAGGCCAAGAAGACGAGTGACGTTTGGGACACTAGCAAGGTCTGCGCTCTACCTTCATCGCCCGTGGTAACTACGAAGCAGCCTACCGAGCCGCGTACCGGCATGAGCAGCAACGTCCTCTCGATGCATGCTCGTCTGTATGGGATGGGCGCAAAGTATGATATCTCATCCCTGAAGGATGCTGCGATCAAGAAGTTCAAGAAAGCAGTGCAGGGCACCTGGGACAGGAAAGATCTCGCTGCTGCCATTCTCATCACGTTCGGCGGTACCCCAGACACGGCATGCGGCCTTCGAGACGTAGTGATCAAGACCATTCTTGATTGCTCGGCGGCGCTAGCAACGGATCCTTTGATCGAAAGATCCATCAGTGCTGTCGACGGATTATCGTTCGCACTGTTCAAGCAGCAGTCTTTGAAGAGATAAATTTGCGAGGCAAAGATATGTGCGGACTTGGTTCCTTCTATATCTTGGAAGCTATCGGCTGTCTGAATCACGTGCCTCATCCACACTTTGCACAATAGCTTACGATCTCCGATGCATCTGCGTCGCACTGGCTTGATGATTGGGAAATACCATCATATCCACAATAACCACATTCTCCGGCCTCCCTGCACTCCACACGATCGTCTCCGCAATATCATCCGGTGTCAAGGGTGTCACGCCCTCATACACCTTATCCGCTTTCGCCTTATCGCCATAAAATCTGACCACGCTGAATTCCGTCTCCACCTGACCCGGATCGATCTCAATGACCCTAATCCGTGTCGATATAAGCTCCGCTCGAATCGCTTCGGTGAAAGTCCGAATCGCAGCCTTCGTAGCGCAGTAAATCGACCCACCCGGGTAGCCCTGACGACCTGCAATGCTACCAATATTGATGATGTCGCCGGCTCCTTCGCCGTTGTTGCGTTTCTTGTACTGTGCTAGCACCGTGTTGGTCATGTGAATCAGACCATTGACATTCGTGTCAATCATGATCTCGATATCTTCCTCTTTGATCTCTCCCGCTTTGTCGACGCCCTTGACGAGACCGGCGTTGTTGACGAGGACGTCGATTTGTTGGAATTCTTGGGGGAGGTTGGGGATGAAGGAGCGGATTTGGTCGGGTTTGGAGACGTCGAGTTGGACTGGGAGGACTTTGACGCCGGAGCCGACTTCTTTTTCGATTTGGGATTTGAGGTCGTTTAGGGCGTCTATGCGCCGCGCTGTGAGGATGAGTTTGAGGTTGTTTGGGGAGGTTCGTGCGAATTCGAGGGCGGTGCTTTTCCCAATTCCGCTGGAAGCTCCGGTGATTACGATGGTTTTGCCTTCGAGGCGCTTGCCCATGGAGGAAGTCATCCTGAGTGCTTGTATGCTGTGTTGTAGAGGTGAGGTCGTGATGCTAGGGCGGACAAGCTGAGAGATGGACGTGCTGAGCGTGCGAGAGAAATGCCTCAATTTGAAGAGCCTCATAGAGTGGAATATGTACAAGGAAATGACTGGGCCTGCAGACTTTTGTAGGCCGGTTCAATGATACTGCTGAAGGAATGTCCAATGCCTGATGAAGCTGGAGCTCAAGTGGGGTTGCCGACAGTCGGCCAAACGGCCAGGGATATGGTGCAATCGATGAACAAGAAGAGTTCTGCCTAATGCTATCTCATTGATGCCGAGATAGACATGTTCGCGAAGACTGTGTCTCTCATACATGCTCTCACACATATGTGCTCGTTGACCGCGAGCTTCGTACCGGCCTTGATCGCAAACAAATATTCGTTCTGATAGAGCTCTATGAGCACGGACAGTACTACGTAATGTGCCAAGAGAGTCTCATGCTCGACTTTTCAAGCTCATCAACATTTCGTCGTAGGGTTTGGAGGTGGTCCGATGGCCGTTATAATATGCTTGCAGTTCTCAATCTTCTCATTGATTGTTCCTCGAGGTCTATGGACGTCGAAAAGAGTTCCTGCAGCCGTGCAGATGCGCTGTGAAGTCCAACAGCGTATGCAACGTACGATGGTATGGAGCTCTCTTACCAAGCTGTATTTCAGCCGAGGCATCTCGGCTGAGATTGCAGAGCTGTATATAGAATTCTGAAATCGTGCTTACCAATCAACAGTCGAGGATTCTGCCATCAAGCATAGCTTGATCCGGTCTTATAGTGTAGCGGTTATCACATCGGATTCTGATCATCAGAACATTCCGGGAACCCAGGTTCGATTCCTGGTAGGACCTCGTTCTTCTTTTGTTCTTGAGCTGTGTGTATCATAGGGCCAGCTCCAGTCAAGCCGCATATTTTGCAAAGTGTTGCCTGTGTATGCCGCATGTTTTGTTCATCGAGAACTGAAAACGTCATCGCGATTGTGGGACTACCGCCTCCAGATGAAGAAAGCACCGACACGCAGCGCATGTCGACCGCTACGGCTTTGACCGTGGACGTGATCGAGCAGCCCCTTCTGCCTGCCAGGTCAGCCATCTCACGATTTGATTCACCCATCGCAGGTCTTTTGTACTATGTTTCTCGCATGTCTTGATCTTTGCCGGCACCGCGTACATCCTGGCTCAGCGTACGGCCTGTTGCCGCGCCAGAGGAATCGCAAGTACTTCTGACATGGCAGACCGTTGCGCGTCTGATGTTACTGGCGTGCATTGTAAACGGAAGCAGCTGTAATGCAAAGGCTTGATGTTCAGCTTTGGTGCGGAACAAGTTCGAGTTCATGTTCAATTTTATACTATGGCCAACCTGTATCAGCCTCGCGGATAGCAGGTTGCGCATTCGTTCCGGAAGAGCTGTATGGGCCGTATCTGGTCTACTTGGGAGGCTTGCATGAGCAGTGGGTTTGGGTTGCTCGAAGGTTGTCAGGTATGTTGGGAACGATCTGGCTGGAGAAACACAGCGGAGCTAGGCTACGGTCTGCTTAGCATATCCATGCGCATACCTTGGTCCATATATGAGCTAGAATTGGATTTATTTGACGCATATTCTGCCTCATGTGCAACGACCACTGGACCTCGATCAGACGAGCAATGAAGTGGCTACGATAGTGAATCGATGCGCCGAATGTATCGCCAGCGATGCCTATCAATTGCCGCCCAGTGTGCGGAAAAGCCTTTGCTTCCATGTCCTGAACGTTTGTTTTTGGAGCTTTTTCGGACAGGCAACCCCCGACTGCGAAAGCGATGAATATGTATACGGAGATCGCTCGATTTGCCAAAAAGTCCTGCGTCGATGAGTACACTGTCTAAGAGCTGAGCACTGATTGCGCGCACGAGATCATGCTCATCGATGTTGCAGGTGGGCAGGGACGCGATCGGTTGCGATCGCGAAGAGAAAGCAAGTATTGAAGCGGATTGGCAGGATTGTGTTACAAACACGGCCTGGTGTGTTTGCGCAAATACCATAAGACTGGAGAGGCATGTTTACGCCACATATACGCGAATGATTAGATCAGCAGCAACCGTGGTGTCGCTATGCAAAGGCATACTGCTATATGCGATGTGTCATGCACGATTGACGTGACGAGCAATGTATGAGGGTTGTCGAACACCTGCGAGATGCCATGCAGCCAGGATATTTGAAGCTCCTTATTATCAACGATCCAGTGCTACCAGATATTGGCTGTTCGTATCACGCCGCTGGCCGTGACATGGTTATGCTTGCAAGCTTTTCTGCCAAAGAGCACACGATCAGCGAATGGCAGCAGTTGTGCGATGCGATCGGCGGTATGAAGATTGAGCGCATCGTTCAATTCAAGAACAGCGGTCAGAGTGTCATTGAGCTAAGTCGGTTGTAATAGCTTATGTCAGGCTAAATCGATCATGATGCCTCAGGTTAAAAAAGACATATGGTTGGAACCCCGGTACCGTTCACGTGGGACGTTTGTCCTGGGCGCAGACTGGGGTAGATGGTCACGCTGAGAGGATCTAGACCTGGCGTACGTACGACGCTCATTAGATCGCGCAAGGCACGGACAGCGAAATTGCTGGGCATAAATCAGGCACCGAAATAAAACTACCGAGACCGGGGCACTGGCATCAACATCATTCACGCGTAATGCAATACTGTGCCCGTGGGCAGCAGTCGCCAGCGCCAGCGAAAGCGGACGTGGCGGACTTTTGGCGGCACGCTCGATAATTCCTCATGTGTCCCCACAGCGAGAAAAGTGTGTGAAAGCGCGGGAGCCGGATCTGTCATCTCAAAAAGACCCTTGAAGGACCCTTCCAGATTCAATCTTTCGTCACAAGGTCCTGGCTGTCATGTGCCGCGCACTTTCGTCGATACCGAGCCAGTCGGAACCCGCTGGGAACAAAGACACGCAGCTCCCGGGCGCTCCCGTAATTCAATTGGCTTCCGCTGCTGCCATTTCCTCGTTAGCAATTATGCTTCGCCACGCGTGCGTGCACGTCATGCACCTGGTATATGTTGGGTACAATGGCACTGTCAGGTGAGATGAAACAGATCTTGTTTCTACAGTCAGGCTGTTGTTTACAGGAGATACGATCATCCTTTGCGTTACACCCGCTTCATAACAGTAACCCGAAGGGACTGATCTCTACGCCAACACTTATCATCCAGAATGGAGCACATGCGCATCTTGGGTGAGAGGAGGTTAAGGCTGGAACTTGGACGCAAGGAGCGCAACCTGCGAATGGTACTCGGACATCTATCGTTCCTCGACTATGTCACCGATCAAATACTACAGTCTGAAGACCCTCACGACGAAGACGTAGAGGACTGGATCCTCGGAGAAGATGAGACCGAACCGGAAGCCGCACATATATCGACCGAAGGCGTGATCGATCAGTTCGCACAGTTCGCCATGATGCAGCAAGAGGATCACGTGAAAGAGGACGCGACCGTCACAGAAGTCGAGGTCGATGATGAAGAGGACGCGTCAAACGAGGGCATTACATCCGACGAAAGCAGCGAAAGTGACGAAGATGAGGCTTTCGACTTTGAAGGCGGCGATGACCTTTCGTCTGTGCGCATCCAAGCGCAACATGCTCCGCCAGAGTTCGTTGAGCTTGACAAGTCCAGTCTGCTAGTCTCGCCTGTCATTTCGATACAGCAGACTTGCTTCGAGGTCGCCGAGGATGACTACTGAAGGAACGAGGAGTAAGAGTATGGCATAACATGCTCTGTGTTACCACAAGCAACGAAACGTTGCCACTTGCTCGGCACTGGAATGTCGCTGAACCCATCCGTGATCCTTTCGGCGAAAGCGCTCCGCCTGCGGTCTGGAAATATGTTTCCCGAAAGGATCCTACAAGCCGAGCTATTACGACCTATGCTTTGTTACCTGTCAGCCCTGGAGATGAACGGATAGGCATAATGAAATGGGTGGCGACTAATCTCTTTGAAATGATTACGCTCAAGAAGTGAATGACGGAGATTCAAAAGGCCAACGACCACATCGTGCATAAGCACCACAATCCCACGGTTAGGGTCTGCGAGAATGTTCGCTGCAGGGAAAGGCGACTGTAAGACTTGTGGATCAGCTCATAACGACGTTGGAGAGAGCGAACTCGAGGCCGGCATAAGTCACGACGCACGCTGCGATAAATGTGAGGATTCGGGACGATGATGATATGCATCAAACATTCTTGTAACATACTTGTACGATATAACGATTTACTAACGACACCCATGTATAACCAATCTAAGAATCATTGATACTCGCGTGCTCAACACACTTCCCTCGCTCTCGCTCTTGCCCTTCTCTCCCTTTCCGCCACTTTCTTATCCAAATAATGATCTCTCGCGCCGATCGCAGCATAACTCTCCTTGATCGCATCGCGCGACAATTCCACAACTTCGACGAACCTCCCAGTCACATTTTGCCAGGCTGCCTCCCTGAGCTCTTGGATTTGCAGGTCCTCTGCCATGCGTCTGTCGGCTTCTTTGCGCCTTTCTGCCAGAACTTCGATGAATTTGGGGTGTTGTCTGATGGCTTTGTCGAAGTCTGTGGTGGGCGGACGCTCTGCGATTGGTTGGAAGCTGACGGAACTTCCGGCGGTGTCGCCTGGCGTTGCTGTTGTGTTCTCAAGTCTTTGTGTAGCATTGATTAGCGCCTTCCTCAGCTGTTCGTTTTCCTGCTTGAGTGCATTCCTCTCCAGCTCCAGATCGCGAGTGGCCGGGTCGTGCAACTTCGTCTGTGACGGATGGTCTTCTTCCGGTTGTGTCAATCTCGTTTGCTGGTCAGTGATGAGATGTTCTTGGTCTGATTTAGTCTGTGTTTCTGCGTCTGTTATGCCGTTACTCTTCTTCGACGTTGCAGCCTCTAGCCTAGCATGGAGCTCTTCGACCTTCTCATCATGGTCCAGCTTCTGCTTCTCTAGCATAGCATGGAGCTCTTTGATCGTCTTTTTATGGCCCAGCTTCTGCATTTCCGACTTGCTGTCCCGTTGTCTGATGGCCTGTTTGGCGCTTGCCAGCGCCTTCTTGCACTTCTCGTGCTTCTGTAACAAGTCTTCTCTGTCCATCTCCTCAGCTGCCAATTTCGCTTCGAGAGTATCCAGCTCACGGGTAGTCTGACGCTCCACCTCTGCTTTCTGATGCAGCGCATATTCTATCTTGTTATCTGCCTCTTCGAGCTTCTGCTCCAGAAAAGCTCCCATATTTCTTAGCTTTAGTTCAAGCTGATCGCGCTGATATCGGTATCTGTGAGCCATATTTCTCGCATATTCAGCTCGCTCTCGTGGATCTTCTGGCACAATGGGTGGTCGACGTATCTTCCTCTGTGTCATTTGGCTGTTCTTATAGTCCTTGTGCTCTTGTTCGAAAGCAAATTCAGACTTTCTCTTCTGCAATCTCTCTGCAGCGGGCACTTCGTTTCTGAAGACTTTGTCATTGAGCTGATGGCCGCGGAAAGCTTCTGACGATGGTTCGTGGCCTTTCATGCGAAAAAGGTACTCCTCTGCAGAGTTAAATCCTGCCTCGTGATCCATGCCAGTGACAGCCTCAAGCATATCGATGCTCGCGGGCGAGTCTGCAAGGTCCTCTGCTGGCACATTGTTAGAAAGCTCGGTTGCGTCCAGTTTTCGCGTAGTATTGGCCTTGTCTGCGTCCCGAGTCTGCTGCTCAATAGCTGCGATCGATTCAATGTCGGGAATAGCAGCTGGGGACTCAATTGAAGGCGCAACAGCCACGAGATCATCGGATGCGCTCTGTTCTGCAACTGAACCAATGCTTGGATTCACTGACACTAGCGCATCAAGTCGCTCGAGCTCTTGTGATAGAGCTAACATGCTCACGGCTTCTTGGGGGTCTTTAGCCCATTCCTCGACATACGCGAGCTGCCGTTCGCACGCGTTCCTGCGGATGTTGTAGTCGAGCCTCTTGGCTTTCTGTTCCTGACCGACATCGACATCTCTGGTCGTCTTCGCCAAGCAAATCAGAGAACAATTGTCCAATTCAACCATCTGGTCCTCTCCGAACCATGGTCTCTCCTGTGCATTCAATGTTTCGAGCTTAGTGAGATTGAGCTTGACGGTAGGTATATGAGCACTCTTAGTCAGTGACATATCAGGAGCAAGTGATCCGCCGAATACCCTCTGTGGATTTAGCTCCATTCTCTGCTTCTCCCTTTCCCAAAAGGATAATTCTTGATTGTCTTCCAGCGGCAAAGGGAACATGTCGGGTTCGGACGCAGCGCGCTGATCAAAGATAGCGTTCTTTCTTGGATTGAACGGGCTCGGGGTTCTGGGAGTGTGCGGATGCACATGGACGTGTGCGGTGTCTTTGAGGACCACAGAGCTTAGTTCTCCTACTTGATGGTCCATCATCCAACGACTTCCCATGCGTTCTCCGCGGTCTTCGCCGCCCACCATCAAATTTGCGAACATGCGTGTTTCCAGAAGTGATTTGGAGTGCTTATGTCTGTAATTGTCCCTCTGGTGATTTTCGTAGAGTAGATGTTTCGGGGCTACCAGGAGCTGCTCACCATAACCGCGCTGTGTAAGGCGTGCCTGCTCTTCTATCTTCCAAGGTGGTGGTTCTGAACCAGTGACCGGCTTTTCGTCAACGCTGCCTCTTGTGTGCTGATCGATGCTCTCAACACCAGCCTGCGTGGTTGCTGATTCAGTTGTGCTCCCGTTCGCGGCTGAAGTAATGTCTGCAGAGATATAGACTTCTAATCGGGTTGCCGTGGGAGATTCCCTTTCATCTCCCGCAGTCGTGATACCACCATCACCTGTTAACTGTCTAGATGGCCTAATACTGCTTAGATCGTGCAACGCACCGACAGCGTTGCTGCGCACTTGATCATTGATCCTTTCGGTTTCGTTGTCTTCTTCTTCACTACTGCTGGAACTCCAGGCACTGCCAGCGCCAGATGTAACGCTGCCAGTATCTTCGACTGTGTGTGAGATATTGCGTGGGTGAGTGTCAATGCGAAGTGCATCTTGGCTGTGGTCGGGCTGTGCATTAGTTGGTTCCATACTTACGAGATGTGCAACCACTTCGAAATGGAGAGATATCTCAGATATTGAAGCGAGGGCCTGCCTCTCGCTGCACCAGATACGCTGAATTGCAGGTCGAGAACAGAGTAGAAAGGGCAGATTACAGAGTCCTGGGGGCGAGCATGGGCAACGGTCGGGTCTTTTCGCTCCTTGCACACACTGGCGAGGTCAATTCTTTATTCTTCAGGTACATCAATATGGTCATCTCCGGCCTTTGATCTGCCGTGCACGTGAGATTACGACAATATTGGCCACAAAGAGAATCATGCCAGAAGACAAAGGCAGCCATCGATTTCGGGACGTTGCTGCTTAGATCGAGTCCAGAACTCGATCAACAGCTTGGAATGAGTGCTGCGAGGCACTGCAACACGACAAGAAAAAGATGCATCGTCTCAACGTAGATCAGTCGACATCGTCGTCGACACAATCTTGCGCGACTATCGTAGCTTGATCGAGATGCTGCCTCGTACTGCATTCTTCACAACAATACATAGCTCGATCGCGCTGTCAGTGTAGCTTGCTGAGTGATCTGCCAGTATGGTCCTCGTCATCCGCTGCGATGCCATTGTCATATTGTATTCCATCTGCAGCAAGAAAAATCGCGACATGCAGATGGAAGACAATATGACAGAAATTGCGAACATGTTTCGATTCTTTGTGCTGTGTGACAAATGGCAGAGAGGAGAGCATGCCGCAGCATGCTGCAGCATAAAAGGTGTTATGAAGGGTCCAAGGAGGTGAGGAGGAAGATAGTCAGACGCGTCGCATCGGCAGAGATGTAAGGCATACCACGTCACGTGATCTGATGGCGCGCTAGCGTGTATGTGATCGAACTAACGAAGTTTAGCCGACAGTCGGCGCCCTCGCCTATCGCACAACGTCGTCTGTCACCATTCTTGAAAGGCACGATCCTTCGCCTCTCAGGATCAATTAGGTACAGTAGTGGATTTCTGCGGGTCGATACTGTAAGCAACAGCTTGATAACTCATGTCGGCGCCGTGAAAACAATATTCTTGGCTTCCTGCCTGCACAGAGAAAGGATCAATTGGGTACCTCAGCTGAGATCCTGCGATTCCTGCTGAATGAGGAAGGGATCTCTGACCAACTACGGCAATACACATAACTGTATTTCTATATCTTCTCGTAACTGTATCCAATTTCGCTTCATATCTAGTCCTATCCGAATACAGGGTGGTCGGTCCGAGGACACAAAGATCGAAGCATACTCGCAACACTCCTATTTACCCAAGGCAGCGGCCGCCCTCAATCTGGTCACGCAGGACTGAGGATGCTTACAACAATCAGATCATAAATATCGACGGAAGAAGTGCTGGTTTCAGGCTTACGGATATATCAGCGACCCTGAGCATGGGCTCAAATGAAGTGTTCCATGTTGCCATTGTAGGCGGTGGACTCGGTGGCCTTGGTGATGATGACTTGCCGTGTCAGCATCGGTATCTGTAACTGACATCTGTCACAGCGCTGGGCATAGCCCTTGCGAAACGCAACATACTTTTCACTCTGTACGAGTCTCGAGGCTCCTTCACAGAAATTGGAGCTGGTATAAATCTTGGGCCTAATGCTGTCCGAGCACTTCGTCTCATCGACCCATCCTTGGGCGACAAGATATCTCAGATAGCAACGAGGAACCCCGAGCCCTACGAGCACACATGGATGCTCTTTAAACGTGGCGCTGACTCTCCAGTTGGCAAAGACGGCGAGACCATTGCTGAACTATCTGCACCACCAACTGGAAACATGACGTTACATCGACAAGAACTTCTAGGAGGACTTGCAGAGACGATGGGTTCCCACCATGCGAGATTCAACAAGAAGCTCACCCACTACGAACAAAACTCCGATCATGTCATTCTCAAATTTGCAGATGGCACGTCAGCGACCGCCAGCGTCCTTGTCGGCTGTGACGGAGTCCATTCCCGCGTCAGATCAACGATGTTCGGTGAAAACAGTCCCGTCACCAAACCCACGTTCACCGGCTTCGGCACTTACCGCGCTGTGATACCCATGGAGCAAGCCGTCGAAGCTTGGGGTGAATCAGGCCGCTGCACGCAAGCCCTTCTCGGCCCCAATGGTTACTTCATCTACTATCCCGTAAACGGTGGCACAGCCGTCAACTGCGGTCTCTGGATTCTGCAAGAAGACAAAACCTGGCCAAATGGCGACAATTGGGTCCTCCCACATCAGGGAGAGAAGTTCCGTGAACAATCAGCGTCTTGGGGACCACGCATTCACAAAATGCTGCAGTGCTACCCGGATCCTGATCCTGCCATGTGGGGCAGCTTTGAACACGGTACACAGCCCGATCATTTCCACGAGGGACGGGTAACTTTGATCGGCGACGGAGCTCATGCAATGCCGCCGCATCAGGCCCAGGGCGCAACACAAGCAGTTGAGGATGCTTTTGTTCTTGCCGAAGTCTTGTCTCTTGTCAATGAAAGTGACCAGGGCAACTCCGCTGCTTCTGTAGAAGCTGCACTACGAGCGGTCGAGGATGTCAGGAAGCCTAGGTTCACAAAAGTGCATGGCTATAGTAGTCATGCTGGACATCATTGGGCCAAGCAGTGGGAGCAGGACTTGGAAGGGCGAGAATTAGAAGAGTGGACCGAGGGCGTGAGGGAGCGGCTGAGGTATATTTGGGATGTAGACATTGAGGCGCATGCAGAAGAGGCGAAGAAATTGTACAGGAAGCTAACATCGACAGAGAGCAAGATATAGATAGAATTGTCCCGGATCTGTAGTATCTGATACTTGTCATGGGCCCGTTGTCTCTTGCCCTGGAAATGCGTCTAATTAAGCCTTCTTTCGTGGCCATGGGCGAAAGCCAACATCCTACAATCCTCTCATAAGTTTCATACATGATCGATCCGCGCATCTCATTTCGGCCTCCGCGTGGGTCTTACGACGCTTCATTCTCTCTCCTCATGCATAAGTGCCCGCCACGCTTTCGATAGACGCTAGGTCAGACCAGATCGCTCTTATGTGTCCAGATTGCGGCCTAGTCGGAGGTAGCTTCGAAGTGAGCTCTGCGGTGGCAGTTGTATTTTCGAGCGTTCTTGTTGCAGGTGCTGTCTTGTCTGATGGGCAAGCGCCACGTAAAATGCAAAGACAATTCGCTTTTGCGTCTTGCACTTATCTTCACAGGAAGTTTATCGTGGATCTCATCGTCGCATGTTGAGGACTCATGGATCGCCCGACCATGTCCCATATCGTCCTATCGTCTTGGGCGCCCTGCGACCACCACTGTTTGGTGACAGTAGAAAATTTCGTTTTAAGCTCTGGGTCGTATGGGAGTGCGATATTTGCGTCGAACAGCCCGATCGACTAGCAACATGAAGCAGATAATCATCAAGCTGATTGAGAGGAAAGCCATAGTGAACTTGTTCGGGAGGAGATGGCACTGCTGCAAGGAGATAGGAACAATCAAGGAATATGGAATGCAGGACCCAAATCATAAGCAAACAGTGTCATAGCGCGACAGCCGCCGAAGATAAGGTAGTTCATCTTTGTTCGCCGCCAGAAAGCGCCTTGGTATTCTTCTGCCCAGTGGTTATCAGAGTGATCGCTGTCGACTACACCTCTATGGCATTACTGTGATGCTCCAACAAGGTCGCACCACAGCTTTAGTGGCGAATGGCTCCGTTGCGGCTTGTGGCCGCCAGGTAAGGGGATGAAGGAGCGTTTTCCGGCAAAACACGAGATGAACACGAAACTTGAATGCCAAGCATCTCATTTCCGCGCGCTTCACTTCCAACCTGGTCTCCTGCTCCTCCACGTCCATCCGGCCCAGCAGGCATCATTTTACTATGTCTTCATCTACGCCGAGGACACAATGGCTATTCTATGCAATCGCGTCTGGTGGCTGCGCCGCGCTCAATGGAGTGTTCGCGAAGCTCACCACAACACAGCTCACCACGACTTGGGCTACGGCGATCTCACACCTTTTTGGCTTGAATGAAGCCAGCGTGATAGTCGAGGCTCTTGTCAGAGGCGTTCGTCACCCGAGTCCCACCGCACGATCAAGTCAAGTACTGACGCCATATAGTTCTTCTTCCTGATGAACCTTGCCTTCAATGCCGTCATGTGGGGACTGTTCACACGCGCCTTGACACTCGCTAGCAGCACCGTACGCGTCAGTGTTATTAACACGAGTGCCAACTTCATGCTCACTGCGGTGCTTGGCTTCATTATCTTCAGCGAAGCATTGCCGGGTCTGTGGTGGCTTGGCGCTGCGATGCTGGTAGCTGGATCTGTCATTATCGGCCGGCGTGAAGAGGGCAAAGAGTCCGGTGCTGCTGGCACTGCTGGTGCGGAGCCTATCGCACTCGATCTGCAAGAGGACTACACTGATGAGCCTGATGCTCCACCACCCGCTGTGGGTATTTCCAATAAGCATGATGCGCGCCATGGAGCTCACGAAGATAGCGACGAGAACGAAATTCCAATACCAAAGCGAGGAAGCGAAGAACCTGAAGAACGATAACGGGCTAGCGTGCGCTCTTGGTTGGCTTGACTTGGCTTTCTCGCCGCCACAATACGCGCTCTTTTGACAGCTTCAAGTCTCACCCCTATGGACCAATTTCTCGGGATCTAGATGAAAAGGGACCACACTCTGGCGACGCGCCACATCAGGCCACACCCTACTCATCACCAAGATGACAATACATGAGCTCAACCGGATTGCAGTTGCGCGCCCTACTCCAGAGGTTCAGGACGTCTCATACCACGAATCTCATCCCTGTAGCGTACCAGTATATCGTATGCAGGCATCAGGGCCAGCATCTCCCCGCCTCAATCTTTCGCGGCCACTGGTTTGGACTGCAAGGTTAAGAGATGAAGTGTCAAAAATTGACCGTGATGACCTCGAGCACAGCTTCTTGTGATCCGACTGAGATAAGGCAGATCAATAGGATGATACATCTGCTGATGCAAATATTGTGTGAAGTGGGCGACAGTCTGCCGCTTCGAATCGATTTGGAACTTCCTTGGCATACTGGGTCAATGGGGTCCGAGGTTGCTACTTGACCTCTCGCCCGAGCCGAACATTCTACATGCATCCATCCGTATTACTTTTCAGCATACGGAATCAAGTCCATCGCAGCAACTTCAGTCGAAAAGACCGAAAACTCTGTCATCGTCCAGTCGACAGCGCTCGAATCGGTCGGCATATTTGCGCGACCCTATGCGATTGGTACGGCGGCATACCGATCTTCATCTTGTAACTCGCACCTTTTCAGAATTGAACGCACTGAGCCTAGACATTCGCTGTGTGAACCGCTCCAGTGATGCCAGCCATGCCTTGGCGTAATCGGCAAATTCGAGCTGCTTGAGGTTCGGGTAGTGCTTCTGATCACAATCAGTATCGTTCTGGGTCTTGGTGACATTTGAGAGTACTCACAATGATCTTTTCGAGAAGTTTTTCAATGGAACGCTGATTGAGTGAATACCATTCGACGTCCCACTCGTAGCAGGGGCCGATGATCATATGCTCAACAGCGCTTCCATCAATCGCCGGTAGATCCTGAGCTCCCCAAATCATCACTTTCAGCTTCCTGAGCTTCGGAGACTCGAGTTGCTCGATCCTTTGCTGGTGGTCCGTTCCCTCGCGAAACCCTCTTCTCGAAACCATACACCATATACTTGGCATAGAACTGCCGACGAGCGTGATCCTCAATATTTCCTAGCAGCTTTGCGAAGGAAGACGTGAAACAGCCATACTCATGTGCGCAGTCAAACGCTGCCTCGCGCCACAGTATTCGAGTCGTCTCGTGGAACCAGAACTTGTTGACTCGCATGCACTGCGCTAGGATAGATACGTTTGTCCGTAGAACGTCGCATGCATAACGTGTGGCGCCTGGCGCGAGCTTTCTCCATTCAGTCTTTTTGATGGCACTCTCACGCGACTTGGAAAAATCAATCTAGCAATACTACTTATCGGCATCTAGTAAAGACAGCACGGTGGAAAGGACGAGGTGGTTTGCCAAAGCTCGTTGAACTGCTGGTGGCTTTTCTGCAGGCTGCAATGATGCCATTACGGCGCAGCCACGACTGGGCCGTCTGTCGCTTGTGTGGACTGCGGTCGAGATGATGATAATTCGGCAAAGATGTTCTTGTATCATCATCGCAGCGCTGTGCAGTAGTTGCAGTGCGAACATTATGAAGGCCCTTGCACAAGCCACTAACCACTTCGGGTAAGTGCGGTGGAAGGAAAGCACATATCGCCACTACAAGTGATCAAATTCTGCCTCCTCAACCATGGTTCGCGTTGCAGTGATGTTAGCGAGATCCTGCATCTCCGATACAATATCATCCTTGTTGAGCCATACCATTCTCATGTCGCCAGCCTCGTTCGTCCTAGGAACGTCAATACGTACAGCATCGTGCCGAATGCGTCATCCCAACCGTTTGATCCAATATACCCTCGTGTTCCAGGCTACGAGCGAGTCTAGGAGCATCCAGTCTGGATGCACGGTACCATATTCGAGCATTGGAGAAACGTGGCGACAAGGATTGCAGTCAATGTGCAGATTACGAAATTGTCGACATGCTTCGGCAGGCAGTGATTGTAGCCACCCATGTCCCACCGGTAATCTTAGCATGTACGAGGAGGGGATCGTGAAAGTCGCGTTGCGGTAAAAGTCGCTAGTCGAGGTTTTGCGATAGCTCCGGTTGGTTTGAAGGCCAATCGGAGGCTTGTAATCCTTAGTTATCAGGATCCCTTTTTCGTTGGGCAGACATAGTGCGAACTCCTGGATCATGGTGTAGAGTTCTGGCGGAAGGCTCTTCATGTTCGTAGCCAACGTTGTATGCTCGGCACTGGTGGCCATGTTGGCAGGGTGTCGGCACTGAGTCTTGGCGGAACCGAAAATGTTGTGGAAATGATGTGACGAGCGAAACGGAGCAGGAAAGTATGGGTGCATCAAAGACAGTCGGCGAGATACTGAAACTGAAATGCTCGAACGTACTTTACGCTATCGAAAAGTATCGTGCCGCAATCTTCGCCATACTTAGTAGCTCTTTTACGCCTTGCCTTTGAGCTTGGCAATGTTTGACTGCTCCGGCGAGAATCCCTATGTGTATGCATGAGGTGCAACCTTGTAGCTGAACAGGGTGTCGGCGCAGTGTCCAAACACCATCTTCGCGTTGGTGCGCTACAGACCATTAGTGGAACTCGCACCATGAACTGAATCACAACTCACTTTCTGTAGAGACTTAATCATCTGATCGCTCGCGACCCAGTCATCATGATCACGAGCAAGCCAACCTTGTGGTACTCCGCTCTCGTAGTTCTCGTGCACGTGGTATTGATCGGTGGTGAAAATCCACGTGCCTGACTCTTTCAGATTGACCTGCATAATGACCAATCCTGGTGTGTGACCAGGCGAATGTCTCAAGTTGATACCGGGAGCGATCTCGAGGAATGGTCCATAAAATGCTTTCCAGTTCAAATCAAACCCAAGATCCTTTGGCAGGTAGACTCCAAGATCTGACTTGGTTGCCACGGAATAGTAAGCGTGCTTGAGCTCCTTCTCATGGACGTAGATCGGCACATCAGTGCCCTTGAAGTTCTCCAGACCGCCTGCATGGTCCAGATGCATGTGACCCATGATTACAGCCTTGACGTCTTTGATGTCATGGCCAGTCTTCTTAATCTGAGCTGGGAGTTCATGATCCTCGTTGTAGTCGACTCGTGCGAAGATGTCGTTGAGTGGAGCGCCCCAGACTTCGGGATAATTGTCGCCACCACCGGTTTCGAACAGGATAAGACCTTCTGTAGGATGCTCAATAAGCACCGAGATGATCACACACTTCCGACGCTTTGCAAGCGCTGTCGGATTCGAAGCCGTCGTTGTGCCGCCTCCTCGCATGAACCATCCTTCGTCGGCTTCGAGGTTACCGCAATGCAGAAGCTGTTCTGTCATGTCAATTCTGATAGCAGAAAGGCGTACAGGTCAGTGTTTCTCATACCCATAACTTAGTGCCCTGTCAATCGTCAGTCTAAGCTTTGCGTTGGCGACGCGAAGCATGTCCTACCTCCGGGGCTTGATTGATCACGTCAATACCGAACGTCGATGGGACTTGCGTTGCCATTGTAGTTGCAGTGCCACTGGATTGTGATTATGCTACAGAGAAGGAAGAGGTGAAGTGTCGAAGAGCTTTAATAAGCAATGCCACGGCTACCCGGCGTGCATAGTATGCAATCTTCAGCCAGAAAATCATCATATCGTCCACCATTTGCCCGAGCGCAGCTTACCCAATGGCTGGGTTTGCCTGCATTTCATTGGTGGTGCAGCAGTGTTTCTGGCTGAACGGTTCTTTCCCATGCGGAGCTCGGGTCTAGATCCGTGAAGTAGAATCGACGTCACCGAGGGGACCTCCATGGCTTACTCCTGCTACTAGTAGAGCAGAGCTTTAACGAGGCGATGGCACGATGGATGCTCTATCCTATGCCGATACAGTACTTGATATGTAAGCATTGGGTAACTGATATGTAAGTGCCCGCCAGCAAATTCGGAGAACGCTCGGGACTTACAATAGCTAGTGCGGGACCGAAGATGTGGAGGTTGAAGCAGTTTACACAGTGACAGTATGCTCTCGAGCGGCATCCCATCACTGCCCTTTGTAAGCTTACCAGATACGCCGTCAAGGCCACCTGACGGCATTTCACTACGCCATATTTGCCCAGACTCAAACGCGATGCGCCCGACTGCCAGTAACTTTGAGTAATGCGGTCATGATAAAGCTGGCTGCTATGCTGGCAAGCAATATGGCAATCATGACCCAATTGCTTCCCACATAGACCGGGCTACGCTTTGCATCCGTAGGCCAGCCAGAGAACAATGCATAGTTCGTGACCACACTTCCCAGATTGCCAAGACCGGATACAAGAGCACATGCGGCAGCCACACCGACTTCACCATGCCGTGGTTGGAATATTTCGGCAGTCCAGGTCATTGTGATTGGTACTGTTGGGCCTAGGCCAAATCCGACTATAAGGAGGCCAACGTATCTGCCCCATTTGGCAGATGTGCTGTCTCCTGCATAGGTAGAAATGAGTAGCCCAGCGATTTGCAAAGCTGTTGGCAAGCTGAACCAGATTGCTCTGTGTCGGTGGAAGTGATCACTAATAGGAGTAACTGTCAGAATGCCGATGAGATCGCATATCCAGATCGGAGCATAGAGCAAACTCAGCTCGATACCACTAAAAGAAGGATTGACAGCCTTCAAGATGACGGTGCCATAGCTCTGCACACCATTTCCGACGCCTACGACCCCAAAGTACATGATCATTAGAGGCCAGAAGCGCCAGTCTATGAGCACCTTTCCGAGGTCTTGCATGGTCCAATCCGTGTTGTTATAAGCCTGACTAAGGTCTTTATAGTGCAGAGTAGCGTCTTCACCGGTCAGCGCAGGCTTCGTCGTTGGTAAGAACTTATTGATCCAGCTCTGCTTTCGTTCCTCGCCAGGGATGGTGGGTCGATCGGGTAGCCACCAGATTAGACTAAATCCGACAAGCAGAGTTAAGAGGCCCCAGATCAGGAACATCCACTGAAATCCCACCAGGCCGCCATCGCCATCCATCTTCTGAAACCCAGCGCTGACGAGACCGACCACGGCTGCAGACACTTGAGATGCCGTAAAGTACCACCCGACTCGTTTTGCCATGCGGTGGGGTGGGTAATATAAGGTCAAGTAGAGAGACATTCCGGGCCACATGCCAGCTTCCACGGCTCCCAGGAGTAATCGTAATACATAGTAACCTGCCGCATTGCGCATGCCTACCATGGCTGTTCCGATTACTCCCACACTGATGACGATGCGTGCTAGCCAGACTGATGGCGACAATTTACTCATGGCGAGATTGCTCGGCACCTCAAGGACAACATAGGTGACATAGAATAATGCCAGACCTGTCGATACTTGATGAGGCGTAAGACCGAGATATGTCTCCAGATCATGCCCACTCTTCGTGTTCATGGTCTGCGCCAGGCCAATATTGGATCGTACTGCCGAGCAGAGGAAATACAGTATCCAGAAAGGCGGGATGATACGTAGATCCAGTTTACGATATATCCTTCGCATGCTTGCTGTATCGACACGCGATTCATTGCGATAAAGGTCGCCATCTTGTTGTTCATGTATTCCAGCTTCCTTGAGTTGCTCATCGTCATGGGCCACATATCCATCGTCGCGTTGGTCTTGCATGCTGGAGAATGACCTGCAAGCCCGACCAAGCCAAAAGGCACAGAGGAGTAATGATGAGATACATGTACATGATGACTGCTGCTCTGGATGGATTTTCTTTACTCACCGCAAGCGGCCGCCCATCAAAACTGCTGCTCCTGCCGTGTCGAAGCTCGCGACACCGACAGCGGCGGCGAGGGGCGAGACGAGCCGTGCTCGAACTCTGATTCGATAAGCCGAGAAATTCCCGCAATCCCCGATGTCGCTCCTGTGCTATACGGTTCTCAATTTTTCGTCGACGACAACAAACAAGTTCTAGCAGTGAGAGGTAACCCCCGGCTATGAGACACACAACGCCTATTATAGCCTCTAATTCATGTTATGCAGATCCTTGGAGGCATATCTAGTAAAATCGAAGATAACCTTCCTCCTACTCTACCAGATCTAAGTACTGGCCTTATGACGGCTACTTGTTGATTGCATAACCTGTGAAGAACCACGCCAAGCCTTGTCTCCGTCACTCTGGTTCCCACTCATCATCGGCAGATGCACGAGGATATTCTCAAGCAGCTCTGGAGTGATGAAGACAGATGGCACCGCATCTTGCGACGAGTTCTTGGCCTTCTTCTGCTGCTTGTGTGATGTAACTCTACAGACTCTCTTCTGTGTCTGAATTGAAGCTATGGTGGCAGACTTGTTCTGCTTTTGATGCGAGGCTTTCGCAGACGCGCTCTGCTGCTCTTTGTGCGAACTTCTGGTCGTTGCCACGATGGTCGAGGTAGTCCTGTAGCGCAGTGTGTTGTGTTTGTGTGGAAATCTGTACTGATCATAGGAAGCGTAGATATGCTCAAGTATATATCAGACCGGTCACATCATGAGATGGGTCTCTAGAGAGACTTTGCAGTGAGTTCTCAAAGTGAAGTGGTCACTCCACAAGTGAAGGTGAAGGTGAGTTCCGGAAAACCAGCTGGTCTCTTAGGCGCGATGCGCCGTTCTCCTTGAAATGCTATCAGCAATCGTGTCTCTCGACTCCTCCGTGCTACCAATTCAGAACTTCGACACCATGCTGAAGGTCCGGGCAAGGGTAGGAGGGCGAGAGCCTCTCCATCCGGTACTTTCAGAACGTTCTGCCATGATGCACAGGATTCAATGACCGCAGCAGCAAGTCAAAGCGAAGATATTGTCGAGTGCTTACACTGACATGCCTCCCGACCTGCTTTGCAATTGTCATCGTAGTTCTTCACTACTATTACTGTAATTGACAGGCAGACGTGCCGTTGTAAGCCATCGTGACGGCCTTTGCGAAGATGGTCTCAATCATGCTGGCTTCATAGCTAGCCAATCTGTTAACCACCTGAAGAACCGGACCTAATGTCCGAATGTGGTGTACCATGGAACGAAAAGGCGCGTTTTGAATGTGGGAGCGAAAATGGCAAGGTCGTTGCAGGACAGCCGAAAGGCTCGCGTAATTCAGACCCTTTCGTACGCCGTAGAAAAGTCCGCAGGAATCCAGGATCATCTTTGCCGTTGCATGTCTTGCATCCGGTCACTCCTTTCCTTCCGCGCCCATATAGAAAGTGTAATGATAGAATCCTATCGTCCTGCCAACGTATGCATACGCTGCGCTTACCGCATACGCCTCGCCTCGCTACAGCAGCGACGACTTCGTTCGACAGCGCGGGATCGACACGAAGGACAGCCTACTATCCAATACTATCGCAAAGGTTCAAGGCGACCCGAAACTGCTAGAGATCGAATACACCCAATCAAGCAACATGATGGACAAGAAAGTGTAGTTAGAAAACAGCTTGTTAGCGACTTCAAGCAATGGGGCCTAGACCGCAGATCGCAAAGCGGCAGAGACTTTCGCGACGACTTGAGAACGAGGTTGGACGCCATCAAGGAAGAGCTGAAAGATGCGCCGCTGCTTGCGCAGTTGGCAAAAGACAGGGAAGAGATAGGTGGCGAGAAAGGAGTAGGCTTTGGTCGGATATGGAAAGGCTTCACCCAAAAAGTGCTGCAGTCGTACTCGAGCGATACGCCGTACTTGTGGAAAGGGGAGAACCCCGAGGGGAGTCTGTGGGATGACTTGCAACAGGCTCACCGTACGAGAGGGACATCTGGCTTGGACGAGAGAATCAAATATGCATTCTACGGCCATGTCACGGGTACCAAATTCACAGAAAGTGATATCAGGAATCAGAAGATGCTCGCAGACTTGCGATATCCTACAGAATGGTATCCTGCGACGCGGACGATGCACAGAACCATTCATCTCCATGTTGGCCCCACAAACTCTGGCAAGACGTACCATGCACTACAGCGTCTGGAAGCAGCACAAACTGGAACCTACGCCGGGCCACTTCGACTGTTGGCGCACGAGGTCTATAGCAGAATGACGGCGAAGGGAAAGCCTTGCTCACTGGTCACTGGCGAAGAGCGACGGCCCGCCGAGGAGAGTTTGCAGGAAGACGAACATCATGCCCTCAGCGCATGCACAGTGGAGATGATGCCGCTAAACAAGACGATGCAGGTGGCCGTGATCGATGAGATCCAGATGATAGGCAATAGCGAGCGCGGTTGGGCGTGGACACAAGCGCTACTTGGTGTTAAGGCGAAAGAAGTTCATCTCTGTGGTGAAGAGCGTACAGTACCACTCATCAAAGAACTTTGCGCAAGTGTCGGCGAGAAGCTCGAAATTCATCGTTATGAACGTCTCAGCCCCCTTCAAATGGCCGAAACATCACTAGATGGCGATCTGTCACAGCTCCGGAAAGGTGACTGTATTGTGTCGTTCTCGGTCATGGGCATCCACGCTCTACGCAGGCAGATTGAGAAAGCTACGGGCCGCAAAGTCGCGACTGTATATGGCAGCTTGCCTCCGGAAACCAGAGCTGCGCAAGCACGACTGTTCAACGACCCCAACAATGAATACGACTATCTGGTGGCAAGTGACGCCGTTGGTATGGGCCTTAATCTTGCGATCAAGCGTATCATCTTCGAATCATCAAACAAGTTTGATGGCACTCAGCGCCGCACGCTGGCTGTCGCTGACATCAAGCAGATAGCAGGTCGTGCTGGGCGCTTTCGAACTGCAGCACAAGCAGCTGAAGCGCCAGCTAGCGAGCAAGATCTTGCTGCTGCCAAGGGGGAGATCGCCGCCCAGGAAGCACTGGACAAGCAACATCGAGAGGGCGAAACAGGTGAAAATGTCGGCCTCGTCACTACACTTGAACCATTCGACTTTCCAATCGTGCGCGCCGCCATGTCTTCGGAACCAGAGCCCATACACTCGGCTGGACTGTTTCCGCCAGCATCGGTGCTTGAGCGCTTCTCCTTCTACTTTCCGCCGGGGACACCATTCAGCTACATTCTGACACGACTGCACGAGTTGTCGCAAATGCATAGCAGATTCCATCTTTGTGGGCTGAAGGATCAGGTGTATATTGCAGACCTTATCGAGCCAGTGGAAGGTCTTACGGTTGCCGATCGTAGCACCATCTGCTCATCACCGGCCTCGAAATCGGATCATGAGATGTGGAAAGATCTACTACCTGCATATGCACGCTGCATTGCCACGCAGACTGGAGGCGACCTGCCCGACATCAAAGAGCTTCCACTAGAGATCCTGGAGGCCGAGTTATCAGCTTCAAGAGAGTATTTGCGCGATCTGGAACGACTCCACAAGGGCATTGTCAGCTACCTCTGGCTCAGCTATCGATTTGCCGGCATCTTCAATACTCGAGGCCTTGCTTTTCATGTTAAGAGTCTCGTCGAAGAGAAGATTGAAGATGTACTTAGTAAATTCAGCTTCAGTGAACAGGCACGACGCAAGCTCGCCGCCAAGCGTGAGAAGGAGATCTTGAAAGGTTTCATGATTGGCGAAGAAGTTGGTGTTGGGCGCCACAAAGCTACAAGTGCTCATCCCAGCGAGCCATACGTCGGTGCACCGTTAGGAAAAGCACGCGATGCAGAATTCACGCTTGGCGTTGACAACGAGGAGGCTGAGGGCGAAGAGAAATTGGAAGAGCTGGCCGACGAAAATCCAGAAGTTCCTCGAAACCAACGCGATCAGTACCAAGAGCTCGAAGTTGGCGAAGAACTGGAAGGTCAGGATCACTACGGTGATGTCTTACACTTACACAACCAGACAAGCACAACACCAGGCGGCGATCGCTTCGGTGGTGAAGAAGAGCTTGGTTTGGTTGAACCTGAATTTGATGCAGCGATCATCAATGATGAAGAGCAACGTGATGGAAGTGTGTCAGCACCACAACGAAAGGCGAGCAACGATGACTATATTATCAACGAGCTGACCAAGCATGAGGATGTGACTACGAAGGAGAAAGCTGCTGCTTCTGGCAGCGGGTAAATGGCTACTGTACGATAATGACGGCGGTAATGTAAGCAGTGGTGCTTGTACAGATAGATCACCATTGCGAATGGAAGATATCCACTCTGTCCGGCTCATCTGCGGCGGCACCCCTTGCTGTATGTGATCAATCATCGCTCCGCTTGCGAGTCAGCGACCTTTGCGATGCGGACGATGGCAGGAGCCGGGAATTGACAGAAGCGCACGGCGGGTCTGGTCGCGCCTGTCAACGACTTGGACGTATACAACACTCAATGCAGTTGGGATCAGGCAGACACTCTGAATTGCATTTACTGAAGACGATCGAGAATAGGCGAAGCATCTTTCAAGCAAAAGAGCCAGCAGAGTCAAGCCTTGTGATGGCCATGTCATGTGGCATTGATGCCGAAGGGCTGCGCGGAAATCAGCGTCGCGTACGACTGCGAAAGTGAAGGGATACATAGGGACAGGGATGCGCGCGAAGCTGCATGTGCAAACGCGGCAATGACGCAAACGTAAACAACAAGATCGACCCACTGGAGTGGCCTTCACGCCCGTCTGGCAAGTACGTTACATCTCGAGTCAAGGTGGTCGCGTCCATCGCTACCAGCTACTAGCATAGCCACCATGACTGAGACCATCGCCTCTACGGACCATGAGCTGGCTGAACACATACAAGCGCTACCAGCTGAGCTCTACAACCGCATCCTCGACCTCGTCATCTTCGTGCCACCAGGAACAGGCATCGTTCAGCTCGACAAGAAGTACAAGCCGCCGGTAGGACTTCAGATCAGTCGCGCGTGCCGCGTAGCAGTCTCACAACAATACTATACCAAGTCTGTCTTCGTGGACCCGGACTGCGGACTCACATTCGGGGGCGTGCACCGCCAATGGCTCGCGTCCCTCACTACAGCGACACAGCGACTGATCGAACAGCTGCGGCTGCAACTTAGGCCGCAATCGAACATTGCGATTTCGCTCATAGCACTCCGTTATTGCCTTGCAAAATTAGCTGCGCAACAGATCGCTGTAGACAGGTCAGCGGTATCGATATATGCCGGTTCCGTCATTGCAGAACGCACAGCATCATCGAATGTATGGCTCAACGAAGATCAATGCTTGCAGCACATCGAAGCCGAGTGTGAGTCTAGCGTCAGGCTTTATTGGTGACAGCCTCTAATATACTGCTCATAGCTCCGAACGGAGCGATTCGGAGAGCATGTGCGCATAGCTTTGCCAATGCAATGGTAGAGGAGTTGATGGAGAAATGGCAGCACGACTAGGCTCGATGTCACAATCCTGTACGGACGCGGCAGCTCGTTGTTCAAGCTAGGAGACCATGAGGCCAACGCCGGGTGACGAGACTAGAAGACCGGGTATCTTATGGGAGTAAGCAAACTTTTGTTCCCTGCTATGCCTCCCCATCAGAACTATCCGCACTCCTCGAATCACTGTCCATTGCCTTCTCACTCTTGGTGTCCATCACAGAATCGACTAGTGGTGCAGCTACCTTCACGGCATACTGTCTGGGTAGAGATGGATCCGCTGCCACCATTGCTCTACAACCACCTTTGATACTCTCCGCCTCGAATCCCTTGGCCCTCAAGACGCTTGTTGCTACTCGCGCCGTATCTCCATCATAGCACAGACACAATAGCTTGCGATCTGCAAACTGGGACTGCAAAAAACTCTGCCCGAACAAGGCATCCAGCTCCCTCCATTGCTGATCAAGCAGTTCTGGCGCATAGAACGGGCTTTCGGACTCACTCGTCAAACTCGTCAAGGGGATATTCAAAGCGCCTGGGAAATGCCATTCCCTGAAATCCGCCTGTCTTCTAAAATCTACCAGCAGAGTCTCCATCTCTTGCTGCTTCCGCAAGCCTTCCGCTGGCGCGAGTTCCCACGCCTCATCATACCGATAGAGATCCACTTTCGTAAGGTGTTCATTGATGACCGGCGGGAAATTCTCCGGACCCAATCTGTCAAAGTACTCCTGCACGTACTGATAAGGCAAGTCACAGCATATGAACACACACTGTATCTTCCCATCCTCGCCCGCCAGTCCACCCAGCGTTCCCTCCTCTTTCCTCTTCGCCAGGAACTTCAGCAAACCCTGCAGATTGAATCCAGAGCTCGGCCCACACAACAATCCATTCCGACAAAGCTTCAGACTCATCTCCATCGAATCAAGGCTCCCGATATGCTCAATATGATCCACCGACTCCCTCCAGGGAAACTTCACCGGCTCCAATAGTGCTAAAGATCTAGGACCATGTACGCGATCCCCCGCAGCCGTACAGACCCCCAGCCTGAATACATCCGGTTTCTCCCGCTTGAAATAAGTCCCCAACCCCGTCATAGTCCCCGAAGTCCCCAGACCAGCACAAATGACATTGATCTGCGGCATCTGCCATAGAATCTGCGGACCCGTCCATTTCACGTGCGATTGCCAGTTCGCGTCATTCTCATACTGGTCCGGATTGATGACCTCGCCGTCGGAGGCCGCAGCTTTCGATTTGGCGGTTTGGATCCCGCCGCGGGGATCTGTTGGGCCGGAGAGGGCGGGACCTCCGAAGAGGGTGAGGCGCAGGCCGAAGAATTGGAGGAGGCGGAGTTTGGCCAGTGACGTTTTGTTGCTGAGGTAGGCGTGGTTGTCGGTGATGTTGTGGAAGATGCGGCTGATGAGCGACATGGAAATGACGGTGGAGCCGGAGGAGTATTCGACGATGGTTTTGGTTTTGGGCGTCACTTCTTTGGAGAGGAGGTTGAGCGCTGCTCGGGATTGTTAGTAGTGCGATTGCGTCGTGTGGTGGAACGTGGCCACCTGCCTGGTAGAGCTTTGACATTGTTCGCTGGATGGCAGGACATCATCTTCGCGTATATGCGAACGCCATCGTCGTAGTACGGGTTGAGATGAGGCGGGAGCTCGACCAGTGGTAGAGGTGGCGCGCAATCAGGGTCAAAGTACTTTTTCAGTGAGTCTGCCCCCGTGTAAATGTTCTTGGGATTGGAGTGTCGAGGATCTTGTTCATGAGGAGGTATGAGAGGTTCGGACATTGTGGTGAGGTGAGACGGGCCAGAATCCAAGAAATGGATGTTCCTATACTGCATCGGAAAGAAAGTGGTATACGAGACGTCAGCGACGGTGTTGGATCGCTTGCTGGACCGAAGCCTTATAAGCTAGCTATAGGGCAGTAGAAGCTCAGGTTCAAGCGTGTCCAAACTGCAAGGCGCGCGCACGTGTGCACACTCGCGGACCGTGGTGGTTGGAGCCACTGGCAACAACGCTGTTGCCAAACATCGACCCTCCTAGCTCTCGCGATCATAACACAGCCAAGCAATGAACAAGGTCGACCACAGCCAGTCATTGACGACGGATGGATCTCCCACAGAGGGCCCTGCAGACATTCGGAACCCTCGTCGTAAAGCACAACTTACGTATTTAGCGTCGGCATCTTCATATAATGTGGAGCAGAAAGGGCTGTTGTACATTAACAAGGTAGGCAAGAATGTCTTGGCTGAGCGACCTAGGTGAGCAATTTTGAGTGCGAAAAGCTCCGATGCTACGCCGAAGGAGCCTGATTCGACCAAGAAGCCTAAAACGACACACTGATGCTCAGGATGTTTCAAGAAGCTTGATGCGACACGGTGCTGCCAAGGACACTCCCAGGGGCCTGATGCGACACGGCGGAACTAAGGAGATTCCGGGGAGCCTACTGCGACACTATGTTACTAAGAGTATTTTCATGTACTTCGGTCAACCACGATCCGGAGGCCATCTTTTGCTGCCTTGCGGAGCTCTACGGAGATTGAGCACGAGCGTTTGAGGCCGTATGAGGTAGTAAAAATGAGCCATACCTTGTGTGACAAGGTGCGCTGCAGTGATCGCAAGCTTTTTCCCGGTCACTCTCTCGGAAAATCGGTAGATACATATACGTGCTACATGGCTTGGATGATCGATCGTTCGATTCTACCCTATCGTGCGCCCACGCCATTGCAATGCTCTCTTTCGCCATGTTTGCTATGCACACGGTAGTGATTGCGTATCGTAATTGAGCGCCTAACTCTGATGTGGTGTACTGCTCAGTTGAGCCACTCATAGATAGGGTGGCAGACGCTTGGTCAGGACGGGTGCTCTGTGGCTACGCGCAGCGTGTTTATGCAAATCTCGTGCACAATGGGTACAGATACCAGGCTGGAAGAGCGCGATGCGAAGAACTCGTCGCCCTTGGAAATCTCCCCAAACGACGAGAAATCGAGCGACGGCTTCAATGAGCAGACCAATTATGTTCCAAAGTCTACCATTATTACAGTACGTATCGGTGAATGCAGGCATCTGGCGACGCTCACACCTTGATAGATCTTTCTCGCATGTGCAAGTGTTGATCTCCTCTCACTAATGGACCAGACAACGCTTGGGGCCAGCTTGACGATCGTGAGCAATGCCCTCGATGCAGGTGACGAGCAAGCATGGATAGCTGGAGCGTACTTTGTGTTCGTATGCAGATGCGGCTCGTCGAAGACGCCTGCTGACGTTCGTATAGCACATCTACTTGCTGCCAGCTGTTGTATGGACGGCTTTCGGATATCTGGTCGCGGAAAGTCATACTGCTCGTCGGACTCGCCATGTTCTTCTTTGGCTCTTTGGCCTCTTCGCTGGCTCAGACGTCGATCCAGCTGATCGTGTTCAGAGCATTTACAGGTATAGCTGGCGGTGGCTTGGTGACCGTCGCTCAGCTGATCGTCAGCGATGTGGTGCCATTAAGAGAGCGTGGCAAATATCAAGGCATCCTTGTGAGTGGTCTCTGCGGATTTTAGGGTAACGTGATGCTGACATGCCGTCGGGATCGGTCGTTGCGTTGGCAAACGGCATAGGCCCGATCATCGGAGGTGCTCTGGCGTCCTCTTCGCCAAGCGGATGGAGATGGATCTTCAGGCTGAACCTGCCATTGACGGTGCTCACAACCGGCTGTGCGCTGTGGATGATGCCTCTAAAGAAGGTTGAGGGCGATTGGAAGAGGTCAGTGAGCAAAACATCGGCTGCAACAGGGAACTGACGTCTTGCAGGAAGTTGCGAGCCATTGACTTTGTTGGTGCTTTCCTGGCGCTGGGCGGCACGACAGTGCTTATGCTTGGCCTGACTTGGGGAGGTGGAGAGTATCCTTGGTCGTCGGCAGCAGTGATTGCGACCTTGTTTGTAGGCTTCTGTGTATGTGTGGCGTTTGTCCTGTGGCAGTGGAAAGGACCAAAGTATCCTCTCGTACCTCGTGAGTGTTTCCTGCTCTTCTGTTGATTCGATGTTGACACGATCACAGTGCACATTCTCCGAGCACGCATCGTCAACGGCGCATGCTTGACAATGGCCATCAATGGGTGGAACTTCCTGGTACAAATTTACTACATACCATCTTTTTACCAGATCGCGTATGGATATTCTGCGGTGAAGTCAGCCGCGTTACTCCTACCCATCACGTTAGTACAAAGTAAGTGAGGCCATGTAAGAGTACGACAGCACGACATCATAGACGCTGACACCGCCAGCCGCGGCAAGCACATTGTCGGGACTCCTGGTGCATTGGACAGGACGTTACCGCGAGGCCATCCTCTTTGGCTGGACCTGCTGGGCCATCGGACTTGGTCTGTACTCCACACTCGACGAGAATTCGGGCTTGGGCAAGCAAGTCGGATACGCCATACTGACCGGTGTCGGCTGCGGGAACACTTTGCAGCCCGCATTGATCGCGGTGCAAGCTGGCGTCGAACGCAGAGATATGGCGGTGGTAACGTCGTTCCGCAACTTCGCAAGGAACTTTGGTGGCACCGTTGGACTCGCTGTTGCAGGCACTGTACTCAACAACTTGGTGCGTACGGCGGCGACGTCAATGGATCTAAACGCTGCAGATGCGAAGAGAATTTTGGGGTCGCCGCAAGCATATTTATCTAATCATAACGGGCATGCTTTCGACGGCAAAGCAAACGAGATCAGGGCGATGATCATGCCGGCGTACAGGCGAGGCTTCCGCATCATATTCCTGATCGGTGCGGCATTGGCAGCAGTGGCATTTGTATTATGCTTCTGGCTCATGCCTCAGATACAGCTTGATCGACCGGACGATGAGAAGCTGAAGGAGGAGGGGAAGAAGTGGCGGAATGATGCGAGGAAACAGCGATCGAAAGCACAGGATAAGAATAAGAAATGATGCTAGTTCCTATCCTAGTAGATACATCCATGTACATGTACTGCACTCCCATTGGCTGCGGCGATCGGCTTCTGTGCAGAAAGCTTAAACTGATCCCTGTCGTGAATCGTGTGCCCTTCCATTTTGTCTGCGACTTGGAGATTTTGCCTTCCAGCACGTATCCTCTGCTTATTAGGACCACCGTGTCACGACAGACGTGCTTTGCTTGCAGCATGTTGCGGAGAGCAGTGCGCCAGCATCGACGCAGTGCTCTGTCGTGGGAACGGACGCGACATGACGCGCACTTGGCTGCGTCCTTTGCACAACTCCGTCTGCCGTGGTTAGCACCAGCACAGCAGCGATATGCCGCATCAGCATCCTCTCCGTCGAGTACTCCACGGAGACAACGATCATCATCGAGCATACCATCAAGATTCCCGCACGACAAGCAATTCGGTGCACATGCGCGAGGTTTTGCGACCGCAGCAGACCACTATCCACTACGTCAGGATGCTGCTACTGCACAAGTCCCTCCCTTGAACTACGGCAATGGGTTTCGCAACGTTGTGCAGGATAAGCATATTCCATTTGACTTCACGAGCAGGGTGCCTGGCGAGTTCCCCGACCTACGGACGAGACATGCTCCGATAGTCATCAACACCACCACCATACGTCCTGATGAGGTCGTCAGAGTGTCGCCTGGCATCAATGGCTCGATCCGGGAACTGCTTAGTCATTTACACACGAGCATCAGTGTCGGGAGGAGGGACAGAGCAGAGGCTATTGTACGGCGCTTGACCGAAAAATTTGGCCGAGATGCACCGGAGCCTGTATACGCGCATACGACTCTGCTGGAGCACATGTTCAATAGCGCCGCTTTGCATGGTAGAGACTCGCCAAAGTCAAAAGCTGTGTTCACACTGATGTCAAGATGGTTCGAGGTCGAGATTTTGACTAAGCAAGTCCAGTTGGACATCAAGATGTTGGTGCTGATGATCAGAGCATCTATCAAGGCGCTGGATGGCTCGAGGAGAGATCGCACGATACGACGATATGTGCGTTTGGCGCAGACCCTGGGTGATGATGCCGTTGAAGAGCTACTCGAGTCAGATGAGTACGACGATAATGAATACATGGTGTTGGAGAAGGCAAGGCAAGAGGTCTATGGCGACTCACCCGATTTCGAAAGCGAGGTCGCACAAGAAGTGGCGCAGATAACGTCACAGGGACCGCAACATATCAAGAGGGAAGATGCCGTAGACGTGAATAGCATCCCGGAAGTGCTGTCCACGGCACAGAAAGGTCTTGGCTTGCTAGGCATCAAACGCGCCATGGAGACATTTACAGACATACCTGAGCTGCCACAAGACGCTTCTGTGGAAGCCCATCGGAAACAAGCGTATGCGAGGCAAGAGCAGCTGGAGAAGACTTCCATAGATATCGCAATCGATCGATGGCGGAAAGCAGACAAGGAGTTGAAAAAGATCGGCATTCACACTGCGATGCAGAGCAAACCAGTTGCAGCTCTCATGTGGCAATGGTATAAAGCTCTACTGCCAGCCTTGGAGCAAGAACTGAAAGAGGTGAAGAAGACGCTGGGCAATGCACTGTTGGGCGCCAAGGGAGAGCACGATCGGCACTCCTATGGACCATATCTAGAACTATTGCCATTGAAGACAGTGGCCGCCAACACGATCTTATACACCATGAGTCTGATGTCGCAAGGCAAAAACAAAGCAACCCGAGTCTGGGAACAGGGAGAGGCGACGTTGGGCTCAGTCACGATGGGACTTGCCGAAGCTATTGAGGAGGAGTGCACGGCCTCGGCAAGCTCGAAGCAGAAAGGAAGAAATTCGACTCAGAACGCAAAGAACCCAGCTCGTTTGAGGAAACAGGCGCTGAGGGCTTTGCGCGTTGCAGAGCAGCCCGAAGCGGCGGTGCAAGGCAAGAAGAAATCGAAATCAAAACAGACGAATCGACAGATCCTAGCACAATTAGATTGGCCCATGTCGATGAAGGTCAAATTGGGTGCCATGCTCATCTCGAAGCTCATTGAGAGCGCGCAGATGCCGGTTACCAGAGAACATCCGAGGACGAAGCAAAAGGTCACTCAGATGCAGCCTGCTTTCCTTCACCGAATGAAGTATACGCGTGGGAAAAAGATCGGCATGATCACACCAAATCCTGCTCTCATTGAGAAAGTCCAGAGTGAACCTGTTGGAAGCTTGATTGCCAAGCGTATGCCTATGGTCGTCGAACCTAGACCCTGGAAAGGATGGAGAGACGGGGGCTATCTGCACTACACTGACCCAATACTCAGGCTTCCCCGAGGCGACAAGACAGGCAAAGACTATTTTCTGGCCGCTGACCGTCGCAAAGAACTCGACGCCGTGTACAAAGGTCTCACTGCTTTATCGAAAGTGCCGTGGAAAGTGAACCATGATGTATTCAAGGTGCAGCTCGAGGCTTGGAACTCCGGTGACCCCATTGCGAATTTTGCACCACTGCACCCCAAGTTGACTGTTCCGGCGGAGCCGGAGTCATCGGATTTCAGAGCACGACAGGAATGGTTGAACGACTTGAAGGAAATGGAGAACAAAAGAGCCGGTATCCACTCACAACGTTGCTTCCAGAACTTTCAACTGGAGATCGCACGCACTGTGCTCAACGAAACTCTATACTTTCCCCATAACATGGACTTTCGAGGACGAGCATATCCTATTCCACCTTACTTAAACCACATGGGCGCTGATAATGTTCGAGGACTGTTGGTCTTTGCGCGAGGCAAAGAGCTTGGTGAGCACGGCCTTCGATGGCTCAAGATCCATCTGGCGACAGTGGCCGGCCATGATAAAGCATCGATCGATGAGCGAATCGCATTTACGACCGAGCACTTGGACGATATATATGATTCCGTTCGCAACCCTCTCGACGGTCGCAAATGGTGGCTGCAAGCAGAAGACGCTTGGCAGACTCTTGCAGCTTGCTTTGAGCTCACCAAGGCACTCGATTCACCTGACCCTGCGAAATTTGTCTCCTGTCTTCCCATTCAACAAGATGGCACGTGCAACGGTCTGCAACACTACGCCGCGCTTGGCGGTGACACAGCCGGTGCGAAGCAAGTCAACCTCGAACCTAGCGATCGTCCTGCTGATGTCTACACTGCCGTTGCCAATGCTGTGAAAGAGGAAATTGCCAACGACGCTGCTAACAGCGAGTCACCCGACAACGCCGTTGCCCAGAAGCTCAATGGGCGTCTGACAAGAAAATGTGTCAAGCAGCCTGTGATGACCAATGTCTACGGTGTGACTTTCTACGGCGCAAAGGCACAGGTACGGAAGCAGCTGGCCGACCTGTTCCCGGAGGTCGTGGCATACGACCCTGTCAATCTGAGTACGATGTCTCAATATGTCACGACCAAGATCTTTAAGTCTCTCGGCACGATGTTCACGGGTGCACAAAGCATACAGGACTGGCTCGGCATCTGCGCAGATCGTGTGTCGACGTGTCTGACACCCGAGCAGATCGAGCAGCTGAAGAACCAGTCAGACAAGCCGGGGAAGAAGAGATCATCCAAGACGAACAAAAAAGCGCCAAGCCGGAAATCCAATTTGGCTCAAGTTGATGCCGCTGATGCGACAGTCTCGTCAGAAGCGCATATCGCTGCTGATGCTGATGGCATTGCCGATGTTGAAGCTGACATGGAAAGGACAGAGGGAAACGATAAGTCCAAGACGTCCCGCAACCCAGAAGCAGAGCGATACGCCCGTGCCAAACCGCTCTTCAAGTCTACTGTAGTCTGGACAACGCCACTGCGCCTGCCCGTAGTCCAGCCCTATCGTAAGTCGAAGTCGCGAGCTGTGGCCACCAGCATGCAGCAGTTGTCGCTCCAGGATCCGAATGTATGGGATCCTGTCAGCAAACGTAAACAACTTCAGGCGTTTCCGCCCAATTTCATCCACTCTCTGGATGCGACGCACATGCTCTTGTCCGCGCTGAAGTGCAGCGAAGAGGGCATGACATTCGCCATGATCCACGACTCCTTCTGGACACACGCTTGTGATGTCAACCAGATGAGTGAGATTCTGAGAGATGCATTCATCGCCATGCACTCTGAGGACATCATCGGCAGGCTCCGAGAAGAGTTTGAGCTGCGGTATAAAGGCTGTATGTATATGGCGAGCGTTAATCTCAAAAGTCCTGTGGGCCAAAGAATCATAGAGCTCAGGACAAAGATGAAGAAGGAAAAGAAGACTCTAACGCATTCAAATGAATTGGTCATGGAAGCTGAGCGGATGAGACTTGTCCAGAGTGAGGACCCCGAGGAAAGAGCCAAGGGCGAGGCCATGGTGACTCCTGGAGGTCTCGTCTCCTCCGAGACTGACGAGTCCGCTTTCATGGTGCCTTCTGAACTGGCTGGACAACGACTTGGTCAGATACCCAGCAACGCTGCTGACGTCGAGTCGACAAACACCGATGCTGATGAATTGCTTGCGCTAAGCGACGAGCTCGCGGACGAGCTCGACCCAGCCGAGAGTGATGAGCCCGACAGCATCGAGGCTTCTGCTGAAATTACGGACGACACTATGCCTGCTGCTGCGCCTGTCAAGGGCCAGAAGCAGAGAAAACTACCACAGAGGAAGGTATTCGTCTGGCTACCACTGACCTTCCCGGAAGTGCCCAAGAAGGGCGATTTCGATGTCACGCGCCTCCGACAAAGTCGATATTTCTTCCATTAGACGACGAGTACTTCAATAGCGACTGCTGCACTCGAGTTAGCGCGTCCATTTCGCGCTATCGTTCGTGGCGGCGGTCTGTGAATGGCGGGCATGTTCTTCATGCGAGCAAGGCCATTTGTATGATATTGGTTGATATGAAATGTAAATATAAACAGCATAAGCGAGCGATGGCCAATGAGCGATGGACTGATGGTCTGGGCATATATGCATAGCGGGGACGTTCTATAGGCGTTGAGGCCTCGGACGACTTCAAGGGGTGATGATTAGACAGGTGGTGTTCTTACCCTGTAGATGCTTGTAGAAGATGGAGACCGTCCACACTCAGTGTGAAACAATAGACTCTTTTGGCGCGCAATGACTGTAGCGGTACGAGAATGACGGGGAAAGTCGAAGTCTGAAGATTGCATATATCGCATCGTCTTTCATGGCCACTGCCCTTCCGAGAGCGCCATAAAGTCGATGCAGACGGGTTGGAGAACGCTATCGGCTTTTGCTTGGTCTTAAACCGATGGCTCTTTTGTCGTGGTGGCATGATTACCATGAGCGAGCTGGCCCAACAGCAACTCGGCGCCCGCTGGCAGTACGGGTCGGTGTATTGATCGGCTTGTTCAGGGCGCATGCGAGGGCAGCAGCTTCAGCGATGATGGCTGTGGCAACGGTTGAGTGTCCAGTGCGGATGAGAGACATTGTCGGTTAGTGGCAGTTAGTGTCGTGGTCCTGATAAGAGTACAGTGGAGCTATCGATCTGCTAGTTTTGTCGTTGCAGAGAGTGGTCAAGACATGTTTTGCGAGTTCACCGCCCTCGAGAGCATCCTTCTAGATTCTTCCAGCAGGCGCTACAGCTCGAACGCGTGATTAGATGACCAAGTAATGAATTGTTAGCACTCTTATTTCAGTGTCTGGCTTGGACGGCAAGATCTCCCTGGCATGTCCGAGTACACCGCATTATACAAATTCACAGCAGACGAATACACATCGAGCATGTGCTCCGCCGCGACCTTTAATCAATCGCGCATGGCGAGATGGCGTCGTCCTTTTGGATTTTTTGCTCGGTCGTGATCCTCGCAATATCGAGACACACGTGCTTGATATTGAAGTGGCAGGGATCTGTCCCATTCAAGACTGGCCCCGAGGTCGTCTAAGCACAATGATGAGATGGGCTTTGCACGCGTCTGGTAATATTGCCCTGGTGGCGCTGTTTCATCCCCTCGTCCTGGGCGCCATGGTGATGAAAGAACGAGCACGTGAAGAAAAAGTCAATATGTCAATTCTGCAGGCTGATGAGCTTTGGTGAGTGTTCTCCGAGACCAAACAATCTGATGGACCTGCAGGCCCGATGGTCGCATGTCTTTCGAGTCGAAGAGCGGTTCACCCAAACTCGCGGGTGGCATTTGACGCGTGCGCGGACGTTTCGGAGCATAAGCCATGAGGTTCATCCAGTCGTATCGCGCGACGAGGCTGACCGTATTTTCTGACTCGAATACCGCGCGGTTCTTCCACTTTGTCGGTGCTCTGCATCGGGTGTTTCGCTAAGCATTCCATGCTTTGGACGTGCACCGAAAGTTGCGTAGGTATGCAGACGAGCTCCACAAAAAGACAGCGCGCAGTCAGACGTGGAAGAGCCTTGTCGCACGGGTCGTTGAGATGTGTCGAAGTATACCAAGTCATAAGATGGTCCCACACATGGATAAATGCCTTCTCGTCGACCTGGGTGGGTCAGACGGTACTTTGGTTCGGTAGCCGGAACGCGCACGGTAGCGCACGGTTCCGTATCCGTGCATGGCGATGGAGATGGAGATGCAGTACTTGTGCCTGGTTACTTGGTGAGCATGGAATGGATGTCGATTGCGGTGTACGGCAAGAATTCCGCCACTATAGAGGGCTGCACGGAGGACAGGGATGGCATAGCAGAAAGATGCCCGAGCTCACAGCGAAGCAAGAGCAAGCGAAGACGGTGTAGGAGGAAAAAGTGGTAGGACCAAAATCCGAGTCAGTGGGGCTCAGGTAGCTTCCGCACCAAAAGTCGACGGCCCAGCGGCCAGCAGGGAAGTGCAACGGTCTGCTGCTGGGGTGTCCATGCAAGCTGATGAGGTCTCTCCTCTCCGCTGGGTTTAATGACCCGGACCTCTTCTCCTCACATCTGGAAAATGTTATTATTATCATAATTGTGAAGTGGTGAAAGCACATCTCGTACCGTCTTATGCTATACCCAGTACGCCCTTCCATATTGATTCGATTCCCTCTGTTCATTTCATTCACCAGAACACGACGACGCCAGCAGATGCGAACCATTCCCTCGACGCCGATCGGATTTCACTCATTGGTCATCTCCGTGCTCGCATCCGTAGATCGTCTTGATCGGCTCGAGCTTGCCGACCAGATGGCTTGAATTACCAAGGCGATCTTGGTCCAATTCGTGCTGATATCCGATTCTTCTCCGCCGCCTATCTTCGCAAGCGTCGCGGAGGCTAAGCAAAGGCATTCTTGCTTGTGGACATCACTTTGTGCACTTGTAAGAAGGAAGCATGTCGACACCACCGCCGCCGACACAATCGGCAATGGACCGGGGAAAACGCCGGGGGAGCTGGGCGAGAGCATTTGACAAGGTGCGCGCGGCAATGAAGCGACGGGGATCGAGTAGCCGGAACACTGTTGCAGACGCACCTTCTTCACCCGTGCACTCGGATCCGGAGCCCTCGAAAGCTGTTGTGGAAGTCGCAAAGGACTCCCAGGCCACTGTCCGACACCCCGAGCCATCGACCGCACCAACGAAGGCAGTCACATCACCGACGAACGCAGTGGCAGCGGACGAGTCCTTGATCATCGGTGCAGGTATCGAGGTGGACACTGAAGAAGAGGACCGTCACGAACCGCTGTTCCCAATGCTATCGACCCGGACGGCTGTGAGCGAAGAGAAAGCCAGGGAACTATTTGCCAAATATGGATTGCACTATGAAACACGTGGGAAGCGGAACGTGACTGAAGAACCACCTACCAAGATCAGACGAGTCGAGAAGCCGGTACGACTCAGAGTGCATTGGACATGTCATGAGTGCCGAACACAATTCGGGATAGAGAAGACATGCATGCAATGTGGTCATCGAAGGTGTCGGGAGTGCTCAAGACATCCACCTAAAAGAGTAAAGCAGATATCAGATGATGCGAGACGGCGAATGGAGCAAGAGAACACGATGACACAGGAAGCTCTGGTTGAGCAAGAACAGGCAGCAGCGAGTGAAGTAACAACCGGAAACCCGGATCTTCAACAAAATCGGCAAGAGCCTGCCGCAGCTCCTCGAGAGACAATCACAGCGGAGTCGAGCCACTCAAAAGAGTCCCCGAGCACGTCGGCACCCCCTAGACCAGCGGAACCTGTATCGCAACCATTGGAATTAGATGACAACCCCGACGAAGGTGAATCCATGAGCATGACACAGACCCATTATTTCATGTACGCCCGACCGCGGATGGGAATCCAAACTATACTGAAACCCAAGGCGCACATTTCATCACGGACTTGCCACAAATGCGAAGCATCTATGCAACCCGGCCAGAGGGACTGCGCCAACTGCGGCCACGTCCGCTGCGAGTTGTGCCCGCGCAAGTCGCACAAGCATCAAAATTGGTCACAGCACATCCAGCAGCTCGCACACGATGATGTACCCATGGTCAAGGCCGTCCAAAGAGTGTACCGAAAACCGCGGCAACGAGTGCGTTATACTTGCGAGAACTGCAACACATTGTTCATAGACACGGATCGGTGCCACGAGTGTGGACACCAACGATGTCAGAGTTGCAACAGAGAACCGTAAGTACCAGCAGAGATCGCTGCATGCATTCCCATCCATGCTGACATCAATTTCAGGCCCAAGCGTCCTCCTGTAGTGCACGACCCAGCGCTCTTACAAGCTGTCGCCGAACGACTGGCTGGATATGGAGGCTTTGACCGTCCATCGCAAAGCATTACTGCGTCCGCCGGCTGATGACGATGGGATCTCGGATCGCGCTGCTGCGCATATTACTGCTATGTTTCTCACACGAACGAATATTCACGATACCAGCTTATCATATGCATTGCTTCTACGCTGAAAAGGCCTACAGATTGCCTTTGCCTGCTTGGAAAGTTTCGAGATTAAGGTCGTTGAGCGAGCGCGTCGACTGATGCTCTGATCTAATGGCATTCGGCACATTCGACGTCTTTTTGGTGCATGTCGCTACGTTTTTCTCTTTTCTTCACATCTTAGGTGGTGACGTTTGCAGACTACACATTATGCCACACAATATATTTGTGTTGAGATATGTCTGTATCTGTCGCAAGGCGACAACGGAAAGGTGGCAACACTGCACTTTTACTAATCGCCCCAGTACTCAGTCTCAAACCCGGCACTGTGACGCGGTTGTCAATATACTGGAGGCTCTAAATCGGCATTGCGGATCTTCACGAGGACCTCAAGTCCTGAACTCTGCGATTAGATGGATCATAGATGAGCATCTCACCACGCCCGAAGACATTTGTCCGGTACACGACAGTACGGATTGCCAAGATGCTTTGATCAAAGGCATACTATTATGAAGGCTGCACTTTCACTGCAGCAGTGTCCGTCCGACACGAATGTGATGGTTTTAAAACAAGATCATAACTCCGACCACTTTTATTGCCTTTTGTTACAGCTGGTGCTTGGCATGTAGTCTGACGGCCTTTTGTCTACGTCGAACAGTAAGGAACTGCCCGATTCCATCTGTAATGCGCTTCGTCTTCATCTTGGCAACCCTCGTCATCGGCCTGGTCACCGTTGCAGGCAAATCTGAGTTCTACCGCAGGAACTGCTGGTGCGTTACCGCGGGCCTAGACATTGTGGAGCGTAGTTTGTTCCTGGCGCTATCAAGTATGCTTGGGGCCACGACCGATTGTACCTAATATGTTCTACGTAGACGCGACCAGCGTATGCTGCGGAAAAGCTCAAGACACCTTCGCGCGAACCTGCAAACAACGCGGAAGTTATATATGTCCTGGGGCTCGAAAGCAGTGTAAGGCCCCGAAGGCGTGCCTCGGACACAATCGATTCTCTTTGTGCTGTGCTGCTAATGGCGGTAAGTTTTTAGCCCTCAAGCGGTAAACGGTAGCCGAGAAAGTTGCTGATACTTTACAGCTAACGCCGCGTGCTGCTACGATAAGGATCGGAATACAGGTTGCAAGCCCAAATTAAACTAGTCTCTAGCGT
Organism: Passalora sequoiae; assembly: GCA_013248845.1. Classification (NCBI taxonomy): domain Eukaryota; kingdom Fungi; phylum Ascomycota; class Dothideomycetes; order Mycosphaerellales; family Mycosphaerellaceae; genus Passalora; species Passalora sequoiae. The sequence goes on from WSQC01000033.1 coordinate 144,675, forward strand.
CGCCGTGAACAAGAGCAGCAGCGCCGAGCGACCGAAAAGTAGCGAGTCCAACAAGCTTGGACGAGGATATCTTCGTGTAGCGTTCGGCAAGGCGCCCGACGACGAGCGTGACCTCTCGAAGGCCCTGAGATATGTTCAGACAGGTACTGCAAATGCACAAGGGGTGTCTGTCGCAGCAACGATAACATGTGCAACCACTGCGGAAAAGACGGACACTCCCGCATCATCTACAGATCATAGCAATGGCCAAGGCGAGGGAAGAAACATACGCTTCGAACGGCCCATTTACGCGTGCTGTCGTTGCGTAGCAATGCGCGTCTCGTGCACGTCTCGTGCATATATACACGTGGCTACATATGGTCTCCACGGTGATATCGGGACGTTTAGCTGCTTCCAAGAAGGCTTCAAGCTGTGGTGGCATGCAAACGTCTACTGCCGCTCGCTGCATGTACCACACGTCCGGATCACGCTGAACTTGGTAGTTGCATTCTCGCGACCACGGGAGTGGCTTGGGAGAATTCTGCATAAGATGCGCCGCCTAATGCACGATCCTCTGCATCTTCTGCTCTGTCTACCGCTCAAGTGCCGTCATTCTCCTCAATCGTTCGTACTTCCAGTGTTTGTTGTGCTTGGCTCTTGTAGCTAGCGGTCGAATTGTCGTGATAGACTCCTTCGGCGCTGCGGACCGACATTCTGGTGGCTTTTAGAGCGGGAGGACGTGCCATCCTTGTTAGGGCACGCTCTTCTGGAGTGACAGTGTCCGTGTCCGTGGTGCGTGCTACTGAAGATGACATGCATGTTGGTTGGCACGCAATTTTGTGCAAGAAGCCTGCGAGGGAGGTCGTTTGCATAAATCTTAATATGATGCCGACTTCGACTTTTCAACGCTGGCCCTCACACAAAGTTGTATAAGACTGATGAATTGACACTCTGCGCTCTTGCGACGAGGTCCGAGTAGCCTAAACGCAGGATCTATCATCTTCATGCGTGCTGCAGCAAGTCTCTTGTACAGATCTTGGCAAGCATAAAAAATATATGTTTCACAGAGCAGGGCTGACTGCTCCGTCTCAACCTTGGAATTCCCGAGGTCGTGGAGGAGCAGCGAACCTGGAAGATATCGCGTTCCTGCATGGCTGATCGAACGACATGGCATTGGCGCCTGCTGCGCCGGCGATACGGGCACCACCGGCTGTCTGGATTTCTGCTGCAACGTCAGGGTGTGCTCTGTTACGATCGCCATCACGCCTTCACGGACCTGGACGCTTCAATCGGTGCCCAACCTTGTTCTTATTACCCTTGACACATCGGCGTATTCACGCCCTGGGGAACCTACGACCGGCCAAATTTACCGAGCCTCGACTCTCCGGGATCACGACCACATTAACGCCGATGTGTCGCGTAGTACTAGTAGACGCACCTATCATGCGCGTGGGAGAGCACGTCTATTGCCATACCACAGCATGGGACCTTGAAGCCCAAGAGGCCAGCCATGCCGGTGATGTGAGATCTTTCTTTCAAGATCTCGACGTCTATCGACCGACGACCACGGTGCCGGGACCGCTGTCGCACGCACACGCACTATTTCCCGCTCCGCCGGTTCCTGGAAAGCACACCCCAGTCTGCCGTCGGGCACACATGCATACGCTTGCTTCGAAACAATGGCTGTGGCCGGGTCTGTAGAATTTGCCGGTCATCATCAGAGCCCGTTGTCGACGACTCGAATTTTGGCACGCGAGAATTATGGTGTGTCTTGTATGGACTGTGAAGTCCGCGGCTTGGCACCGCATGATATGGCGATCGTGGCAAAGCAACAACTTCTGTGGCAGACGCCGAGGCCCGGTAACTGCACTTGTTACCTACTGCAGCGTCGTGCTATCGCCCACACGCGACACCTTGGAAGACGCTGAGAACTCCGGTGCAAGCACTAATGTTGAATCTCGAGCGCAGTTGCCAGGGCCCAAGAGCAATGGATATTGCGTGACCTGTAGCGACCATGCGCGCTCACCACCCTGCCACTGCTAGAGCCTTCGGGAAAGTGATAGAGCTCATCACTACGTGCAGATGGTGCGTTCGGACTCCGACTCCTGTTGTCCCTTGCACGAACAATAATACTCAGGACGACTACGCCGCATCGAAAAGTCTGCATAGTGCCACTCAACCAGAGCCTCCTGGTCAGTCCGAGGTTCCGGGGAATGCAGACTGCAGCTCATACCCACGTGGAATTTTGGTCGATAGGTTCGGGGAGCGCCTGCCGCCTCCTATCCAGGGTCTGAGGCATTTTCACACAGTCGCAAGCAGTGCGTTCAATTTCTTATTGTTCTAGGTACTACTAGCATTTGTCGTCTCGACGAGTTTACACGCACTAAATCTCACCGGAAGCTAGCATGTGAAAGGTACAGGGGCTGGGCTTCCACAGGAAATAGTGGCCGAGGACAGTAGCAGGGTCTACGATGAGGTCACCTTCTTTCACGTGAATGTTTTGGCGTAGGATGCGGAGCAGCGGCATGCAATGGATGAGATGTTCGAACCTGGTCTAGGTGCTGACAATTCATGCATTTAATGCTCTTTTCGAAGTGAGCGTATCACAGTATCTTACAAGCATCAGCCTATTCTTTCCTCCAATGGAGGGTTCAAGACGGAGAATCTTGACTGAACGTCAAGCTGTCCGGAGGTATCAAGGATTGCGTCGCTCGAGCTAGAGATACGCCATTTGACATGGACCAGCGGATGCGTGTAAATGCTCAGTCCTGGGCCGATGACATCGTCCTTCGTGTAGGTGATGTAGATCTCGTCCTGGGCGGAGAAGCCCGGATGTGCTTGGACAGTGTATGCAGGCAGAGAGTAGTTGCCATCAATGCCGTGATAGAATTGAAAGGGTTCAATCCATGGTCCTGTTGGATCTGGTGCTGTCGTGATGAATAGCTTCGACTCCACTGAATTGTCCCACTGTCCGATCCAGACATAGCTGTGCCAAGTAGTAGAGTAGTAGAAGGTGCCTTGTCCGCCGGCGCCAGCATTGGTGATATTGATGCCGTCTTGACCGGCAGATGGGACTTGCTTGGTCCAGCTACCATCGACCCAGTACTCGTAGGCGGCTTTGTTCTCAACTTCAGTCGTGCGAACCTTGGCCAGAGCTACGATACCTTTTGCTTGCCCGTAGAGGTACGCAATACCACCTTGCACTACGTTCCCATAGCTCCCGAATGAGATCTCGCCTTCTTGCCAGAAGTCCTTCTTTACCACAGTCACTTGCGGCAGGCTATCGCGAGCCACCTCTCCGCCTGGTCGGTATTTGATGCGATATAGGATCGCAGCTGGGACATCGACGATGTTGCTCAGGTCCGGATTTATATGTATCTGCCTGACCCATGTGTACGCAATCACAAGATAGGGATTCGATAGTGTCACCATGGGAGGCGAGTCGGGCCACAATGCGAATCTCGTTAGATCTGAGCAACCGCCAGCAGGCGCAGCGCAAAAGTCTGGCTCAAGCACGGGAAAGAACGCTTGACTGATAGTGATCTTGCCATACTGTTGAAGAGCTATGCGGCTCAATGGATCCTTGTGACCCGGCACAGACTGCAATACGGGCCGTTTGCTGCCGTCAAGATCGGTCCAGCTGGCACTGCTAGCGATCAATGGATCAGCGCGTACGCTCCCATTTACGTAGACCAGCTGAGTGTCTCTACAAGTCCAGAACGTGCGATCGTAGAAGGTCGTTGAGCCGCAAGAATCTCGAACAAGCTTCGGATCACTGACTGTGCCAATAATGTCGACTGATCTCACACGTGGTATCACTGCTGGCCGATTCGTCGTCGGTACTGGAGCAGGTATCCTCTTGGGCCATGATCCTTTGTGCGATGTTGTGCAGTTGATGGCCGCAATATGCTGCCAGTGGTGGCCTGTCGTTGTAGTATTGTATGGGTGTATTGGCCAGGTCATCCGCATAGGCGACTTCTGTGTCAATATCCCAAAAAACGCAAAGCAGAGAGACACGAGCGTTATTGTCTCCGAGAGTCTCCATAACCATGAGGACAAGCGTGCGCATGGAGAGTCATGGCTCAGCGTAGGGTCGACATCAGAGTCACAACATTCTTGATCCATCAACGAATTGAGTCAGTTCGCCCTAGTCAATTCGAGTTCAATGCCAGTACAACGTGACCCAGCTCCGAGTATGTTGGCAGCTTTGGTGAGATGTAGTGTCATTGAGTGCAAAAGACAGAGCTGAGAAGCCGAGGCGGGGTGTTGTCATGCTCCCCTAATGCAGCTACGGTTGCGGCTAGAGCTTTTCAAATGTGGTCTTGGTCTTCTTGATGCCACTCATCATCGCCTTCTTCACATCATCTGCCTGCACCATGGCACTATTCCACACTGCAGTGTACATAAGTCCATCTTGAGCCGTGCGATCCCGGCTGAAGTCGAAGAGAGCTTTAGAGCTCTGTACTGCCACCGGGCTCTTTGACGCGATGAACGATGCGAGTGCAAGGCCTTCTTTGATCAGTCGATCCTTATCCTCAGTCACCTTACTGACGAAGCCGACGCGCTCAGCCTCTTCGGCGCCGAACACGCGTGCGGTATAGACGACTTCCTTTGCCCAGGAGTAGGAGACACCCACCTTAGGTAGGCGCGTGAGAGTTCCAACATCTGCAGCCAATCCAACGTCGACTTCCTTGATGGCAAATCGTACGTCCTTGGCACAATGTCGAATGTCGGCCGCCAATGCCAGATCAATAGCAGCTCCATAGACAACTCCATGACATAGGATGATGACGGCTGCTTGAGCTCAGCCAGCGCTCTCGACGATAATACAAACTCTGCTTACGCTTTTCACATCTCTCTATTGCATTGATACCATTCTGGTACTCATATACATGGCGTCTAATCTTCCACGTTCGTCTTGCGACATCGTCGCTCTCCTTCGGGGTTGACACTGGCCCCGAAGAGGAAGCTGCTGTGACCTGCGATTATCCTGTCAGCAGAAGGACAGTCAATCTGCCTTGCGCTAGCCTTACATCAAGACCAGCTGAAAAATGCTCGCCAACTCCAGATAACAGGATGCATCGAACATTTTCATCATGAGATAGCTGATCAAACAGTGATGCGAGGTTATGGAATATACTGCTCGCAGATCAGTAATTACCATGACCAGTGGAATTTCATGACAGACTCGGGACTGAATGAATTGTATTTCTTGGGCCTATTGAGCTCGACATGTGCCACGAAAGAAGCCGGAAAGGTAATCTGGAGCCCTGAGAACTGGTAGTCATTACGATTTGCCATGCTTCGTGAGAAGAACTATGTATACAGATATGCCCAATAAGTCTCCCGGACGTGTACGACAAGGAAGCTGCACGTGGAAGCAACAGACATGGATCACATTATGATACCCGTTACGGCATGTACCTCGGTAATACAGTATTGCCGAACGATACGTTGTGGTACGCCGTAGCACCACAGCGAAGCTATGAATTACTCAGGCAGTTAGCTCGTGCAAGAAAGATGCTTTCTCATCCATTTGCGTTGAACCACGTGTTAACACGCTAGCGACGAACCGTCATATCTTGCGACGATGCACAACGAGACCGATTTCGCCCAAGACAAGTGTCGTGCAACCCACTGCCGCGAGATGGTGTTGTGCGTCAGATATCCTGTCGCTTTAAGCCCGATAGCGCAGCTCCTGATACAGAATCACGCACCGGGAGAGGATGAGGAGAGCCAACAGAGGGCTGAGTCGATGTGTTGTCGGCCATTTGTGTGAGGCAGAAAGAATGCGGGACGGTCCCGTTTGATATTGTTTGTGTGTGAACCGAGAAGTTGTGCCAAGGTGTTGCAGTTGTAGGTTTTGCAACGTCTGTGGCCAAAAGCAATTGACGCCTGAGAGCTATCAAGAAAAGTCATGCTGGCACCCCAGAGAATGAGACTATCTTGAGGCAGTCGCGTCGGTGGTTGTACACTTGGAAACGAGACTAAACGACTTAGCAAAGCTCAATCTCAACCTCACCTCGTCCGCACATGGTCATGATGCCTCCAACAGCGACTTTCACATGGTCCATTCTTTACTTACCTGATAAGCACATCGATGGCGCTTCACAGTTCAACCCATTCCGCGACAAGCCTGGCTGCCCAGCAAGCTGCTACCAGCGATGAGAGTCTAGGGCGGTGGCGAGATGCTGCGGGCTGCAAGCCGAACGATGCCACCGAGCAGCCATACAGTGACCCAGCCAGCCAACGATATTTCGATTATGACGCGTATGCTGATGATCAAGAGTTGTGGTACAGCACCGAAGACCAAGCTGGCAGGCAGACTGTTGCGCCAACCGATTCTAACATCACAAAGCACCAGGTCGACGAAGCTGAAGTTTGGGCTGATGGCGATCATTATGCGCCGGAGGGAGATGAATTGTCTCGTGCTCCCCGCGAGGTCCACCTGCAACAAGAACTGATCGCTGATGAGCATTGGCCAACACGATGCTTTCCGGCAATAGATGATGGCAATCCACTCCTGGACTCCCTACAAAGTGCGATTGACGGTGGAGCTTCGGAAAACAACGCGTCGCATCACTTGAACCATCACTTTCTCAATAGCGCGGATGGTACCGACCATGGTGAAGAATTTGAGCAGCTCCATACAGAGGCGAATTTGAAAGCTAGAAAATGGCAGAATCCTCTCTTGAAGAATGCCCTGGCCGTTGAGAGCTCCGAGAACGAGGGAAAACACGGATCATACCACGAGGGCCATTTACGCAATGTTCCACGAAATCTTGGTCAACACGACGAGAGCGTTCGAGACAAGAATAACGACAACACTGGTGGATACCGTGACGACGAAGGATTTTCTGTCGCTGAGCAAAGTGACCAGCCAGAACTTGATTCAGAAGAAGAAGCTTGGCACAAAATGGCCGAGGATGCACGTCGTAGCATGTGCAATATGTGCAATGAGAACCCGCTACGTTCGGCACTGAACACAAAGCTGCAGTTGAAGCATACGGACGATCTTACTGATCCGACAAGCATGGATAGCTTGGTCAACCTCAATGACATCGAGGCGAGTGACAAGTGGCAAGTCGACAAAGAAGCGGCGGAATACCTGAATGGCGTCATTGCAGAAAGTGACGATTACATGGAACTGGCGATGCAATCATTGCACACTGGTCTGCATAGACTCAAGCTTGAGGAGCCGCTACTATCGTTCGACGATGAAATGTACATGCTGAAGGTGAAAGAACGTAACCAACTACGACTTTCTGCTCGAGGTTTGAAGCCCTACAAGCTCAACGAGGACGACGATGAAAGTTTGGAATGGCCAGCCAAATTGCAGAACCTGCCTGCTAAGCTTGACAAACATGTCGCTGAGGAGCGGCTGAATCTTGACGCAGAGACCATGGAATATCTGAAAGACATACATGATGATTGCGAATTGGACCTCGAGGACTTCCTGGAGCAGCAGCGTCAAAGCAAGGCATGCCTCTACAGATCATAACGATGCCACTTTCGCTGACATGCTCATAGCCCAAGCCGCTGTACTTCAGTCCCAAGCTTCTCCCACTTTCACCACCGTACAGCCCAGCTCCACTGTCATCAACGGCGGCAGAGCTTGAACTTCTCTCCACTCCACAAGACCCAGGACTAAATGATACGATGCAAATTGATCTCACAGCCGCGGAAAAAGACGATACCGCAATGCGAGGGCTTAGCAATAGTGATTCGAGGAGCTTTCTGGGCATAGGCGATGAAGCGAGCTCTTCCTCACCTCTACGTCGCAAGACCAAGCGGCTTGACGATTTGAAAGCTTCTGACCCAGTGCTTCCAGCAGATGCCATCGAACCGCCTGCCAAGAAAGCGAAGACGGTCGCATTTCGTGAGGAGATCTCGACGCTGATTCCGCCGCCTCTGTCGAGTGGATCGAATGAGATCTCCGTCATGGACGAAGCTTTTCGAACAGTGGATCAGATGCTTGAACCACTAGCAGAGCCTGCATTGCATTCATCCCAAGATGAAGAGCTGAACGAGTTCGACACTGTATTGAGAATACCGGTTCCGAAGTTGGCACCGCTCGAGTCTAAGATCTCGTGGCGAAAGGTTGAAGGAGAACGGAGTGATCTGCTAGTCGAGACTGTGAACGCCATGTCGAGGTCAGATAAAAAATGGAGTGGTGTATCCAGGCTCGAAAGCGATCTTCCGTGGAGCGCATTCGCTTCACATCTCGGTAGGATCGAGCCAGAGATTGACTTCGATGACGGTTCAATGGGCAAGTACCTCGATGAATTGGATGATGGAGACGTCGACCTCAAGCAATTGACTTTTAAGCCCAACGGTCTTCGCCTGCTGGCCATCGACGAGTTCGAGGACGACGACGTCGAAACGGCATACCATAATGACTGGAAGGAAGTCGATGACCCGCCAGAGAATGAGTCGCCCATGCTTATTGATGCACCATCGCCTGTGCGAGTGCAGCCACCCACGACTGTAGCACCTCTTACAGCGCACATTCGACCTTCGCAGCCTGCTCTGCAAGGAACAGATTTCACTCGACCATCACTATTCGATGCGCTACTGCAGAAACGCAAAAAGGAACTAGAGCAGAACAGACAAAGGCTGGATGCTGGTCAACATGAGCTCACTACAGCAACCAGGGTTGAAGATAATATAAGTACCACCCGTGAACGAGTCTTTGGAAGCAGTCTGGCACAGCACATGAACATGAGAGGTCTGCCTGACTCTGCCACACGACCGTCTTTCAGCACCGTTTTGCCTTCACCGCTTTCTACTTCTGCCAAGGACTCGGTCAAGCCACAGCACGACCAGGAAAGCCAGGTGAAGACTGCAGAAGCATCGAAGGTGCAGCTACCAACGCCCGATATCTTGGTACTCGAACACGATGTCCCAATCATCGTATCGTCTTCGATCATGCAGGGCAGCCAACAGCTCATTCGCATTTTGCAGAAGCTCCAACCAGCCATCGACCTCATCGAGCGCAACTATGATATTTCCCACAGCAGACACGGCAGTCAGCACCAAGAAGCAGACATCACAATCTCGCCAGGTACCGGTCTAATGTTCACAAACCTGCAAAAGCTCAAACAAAAGCCTCTGCCAGGTCAAAAGTCCCACTTCGGCATCCGAGAACAGATCGCCGCCGTGGCGCCCTCGTATGAGAACCTGATCGTATTCGTCACCGATCCAGGCCAAACCTCGTCGCACCTGCAGCCTCTTGACGAGACCGACACGAGTGCCTTAGCAAATCTGATCACCTTCGCTCTCGCGCTCGATTGCAACGTGCAGGTAACATACATCGCAAGCGGTGAGGCAGAAGTCGTTGCAAGGTGGGCAGCAGCCGCTATAGCAAAACATGCTCAGCCGGGAATGAGTCTGCTCCCTGAAGAGACGACGTGGGAACGCTTTTTGCGCTCGGCAGGGATGAATAGTTATGCTGCGCAAACTGTGCTGGAGAAGCTCAAGCCTGGTGGTGTGGCGTCACAGGGTGGCAAATATGGTCTGACGGCGTTTGTGACTATGGACAGCGAGGAACGTATACAGCGCTTCGGCGATCTGCTGAGAGGTGAGAGGGTGCTTAGGAGAGTCAGTCAGGCTATTGATGGCCCGTGGCTACGTGGCAGGTGAACTGAATTTTGCGATGATCACCATGATGGGGCGTATTCCCGAATGACTACACGTTGTCGCTTCATTATTGCTATGAACAGCAGTGCAATGTGGAATTCCACTATGCCGTATCCAGTCAAAGAAATACGTCTCATCGTCAGCGAGTGCCGCGACTGCTTACTCTGCTGCCGTCTTGCTTCAGTGACGGCAATTGGTGAGTAAATGCTGCTGCTGCTGCTCGCTTTGCATGCGCATGCGCACAAAACGCTTCCAATCACCGCGCAGACGACTTCGCAGTGCCAGCAAACTACCGAACGCTCCTAGTGGCTCTAACGCCCTGAAAATTTGGGAAGCGCCATCTCACTTGAGCTGGTCGTGTGCTGCCACATGCTCGACTCTGGTCGTTCACCTCATACCGACAAGCACGCGTCGACACGTCAATAATGTCGACGCAGAAATACCTACGCTCGATCGCGGAACCATGCGAATATTCTGCGCGAGAGTATCGCCGACGTAGGCTAGAAGGGTAGGGTGTATGAAGCGGTGTTTTTTGGGAGACTTGTATTCCATCCGTACATCACGTAGCAACTTCTGACGCTCGTAACGGAGGGCCCTAAGCCACAATGTACAGGCTGCGCATGAAGTGAAATATAACATCGCCCAGGGTCCGCCGTAGTACGAGACGCCAAACTTCTTGCTCGAGGCGTGATCAACAGGGACGAGTCCGACAGGGTCTGGTGGTATGAAGCGTGTGCTGAAATCTAGAACTCCCTTGGGTTTCAAGATGTGGTATGCAGATTTCAGCACATAGCCACTTCGATGCTCTCCTTATATCCCCGCGAAATCTAAGCCATACACATATCTAGTCGTACTGCACACATTAGCATCATAGTCCAAGACATCGCAGACACAATCCACCCAGCAGCTCTTGCGGAAGCTTTGCGAGACCTTGGCGTAGAAAGGTCGGCATCGTGCGCCATTTCGAGGCGTGTAAGATGAGTATATACAGGCCTCAGCGAGTGACCTCGCATACGTGCAATGATAGGGAGAATCGGTGATATTGATTTGGTCAGTCGAGTCCACGGACTTGCTCGTCCCGAGTAGCTCCATACTTAATCCCTGTGAGCACTCACGAGTCTGCCACAAGTGACGAAACCCACCTGCACTAACAGGACGACGCAGCCGCTGGTTGTACAGTGAAGATGCCTCTCATGTCTGCATGAAAATATGCTTTAGTGCTGACCTAGCCTCGGGGAAGTCGTCGTGGGCGTCAGCGCGATGGTCCTGCTCGCAACGCTCGGGCTTTGCAGCTAGCTTCAGGTGATTGATCAAGGAGTATACCACTCGTGCGGAGGGAATGCGGATCAGCCACCTCTTCTACCAGCGTCGTCGCAAGCCTTACCCAGCTCCAACTCTGAGTGAGTACTCCTCAGCGGACGATGATTGTCAATTTGTAGATACGGTCGTACTGTTCTGGTCAGCGGAAGAGCTTTACGACCACATGATCTAGTCTGTTATGACCAACTCTTTAAGTAGCCTTTGGAGTTGAGCGAGTATTTCGGTGCTCCTTGAACTCGCGCTCTGGATTCAATGCATAGTCCGTGTCCTGCCACTATGACCACATCGCCTTCAACGTTGCCGCACGCGTTCTGCTTCCGAATGTCTATGCGAGATTAGAGCACATGAGAGCACAAGCGCTGGCTTCTGAACTTGTAATATGGCTTGTGAAAGAACAATGGCCGCCCCAGTCTCACTGTGCGTCGCTAATCCCACCCGTTCAAAATTGCTTTTCTGTCGATTGCTACTGTTGCTTCATCTAATGGCTCATATCCTACAATGCATTCCCATTGACACCCAGCTCGTTATGCCGCAATACATCCGTGCTCACTGACCCTTCCTTTCTTGCTCAGCAGCCCTTGCACTCTCTTTCTGAAGCTCGGAGATAGTCGACTTATCCGCCTTGACCTCGCCGCGATCTGCTTTGATCTAATGCAAACACTGTTAGCCACTCACGCCGACAATCATTCCCGCTCTGCTGATATTGGGCCAAAAAACATACGATGCTCTCACTGTCACTCGATAGACCCTCCTTCCATTCGTTCTTGCCCTCTTTGACCTCCTTCAACTGCTGCTGCTTCTCGCGCTCGATCTCTTCTTTCCGGCTTTCGTCCGCTGAGCAATGCGTCGTCAATAAAGGTGTCCTGTCTTGTCTTGCAAAGTAGAGAAAAGCTACAACGTACACGGCTTAGTTTCTTTACCAGCGAACACAACTCTGCAGCTTCGAAAGCTTCTCGATTGGCGAGCAGGCGCGCCAGCGCGCATGCTCGCGAACCGCATCATTCTGAAAGCGGACATGTCGTTGCGAAGCTGTATACTGTAGCTGAAGATATCGAGCTTGAAGAGATGAAGTAGTGGTGCAAGTCTTGGCCTTGTTAGACTTTTCGTAGTAGGAGAAGAAGGTAGCAAGTACTGTGCGGGAAAGGAAGAGGTAACAAATGCAGATCACGCAAGACAGACCAATTACATCTAGCCCAAAGTCAGAGCCACCTGCATACAAAGTGACTGTTGGTAAAGCTGTGATGTCATCAGTGATGTCCGGAGCATAAAGGCATGCATGACTGTGTACCGAGGCATGCGATGGATCTTGACATTGAGCCGGCATGGTAAGCGGCCAGGGTGCAATGATGTTGATCCTTTCTCCTGGAGTGGCATCGAAGGCACCTGCATGATGCACACTGAATGTTATGGTCACGTGAGCGCTGAGGTGAGTCTACGGACTTTCGCCACCGGACTGTTTGGAATGACGCACAGAGGTAAACAACAGCGTAAAGTGGTGGCCAGACGTTGACCCTCACGTCCAGCGCCTATGCGGCAGCTAATGGTAAAGTACATGGAATTGAGAGGCTACTGATGAGCACAAGGAAACACAATATTCCTTCCCGTGGCACAGCTTTCCAACTCCGAACAGATCTGAACAATGAGGTATATCATCATCACTTCTCCCGACCAAGTCAAAACACCTTGCAGAAGCCGTCAACGTAGTCACCGCTACTCAGGCCGTTCCCCAATTTTCACCTCCTGTGATTTATCATGATGCAAGTTTTCCACTTTGCTGTTTTTCGTGACACTCGCCTAACCCAACACCTGGCCCATAGAGTGTGAAAGCTCATTGTTGGTAAATGCTTGAAAGAATCAGAATCCATGTCCAGTATAATAAAAGAACCGCTCTATCATCGCTCGCTAGATGGTAAATAGAGGAGAAATATGCCGTGCCATGCCGTTCATGCTTTCGTAATGCTGTAATAACGCCGTCGTCCAAGTTGGTGAGAGCTGGTCCCGCTTTCTAGAGTCGTCACATTTGTACAAGGTATCGCTCAGTTGAGTATTGCAGAAACGGAAAGTCTCGCCAGCCCGACAACGCAGTGCGCTGGCAGCATTATCAGCAGCGCGTCTCCTGCTTACCAGCGGCGAGTAAGATACTGCTGCTGCATTTGTCGGCCTGGCGAAACAGACATTGGCGGGCTTGCAACAGACCGGGTGGATGGGTCCACAATCGGGATGGCATTGCGGGTCCTTTGCGCCATAGGCTGATGCAATTTCATCTGTTGCTGGGTCTGCTGGTAGGCCGCCGGGTTGTACGTATTGGGCACTGAGGAGAGTAGAAGTGAAGGTGTAGGCTGAACCTGGTGCTGCAGCGGTGACCCTTCCGGGGAGCCCGACGAGAGCGAGCCTCGTTCCGATGAAGAAGACGAGTGGATCGAGTGCAGCTGTGATGAGATGTTAGTCTCCACGTCGATTATACGGGAAACACTTAAGCATACATCATCTTCCGTCAACAAGTTGAAGGGGCAGAAGATCTCGTCATCGTCAAACTCAAAGCCCTTGGCAGCCTCGAGAACCCGAAGGTATTCTGAGTATGCAGGCGTTTGCGGCACCTCCTCTTTCGGGCTGCGCTGAGCCTTGTATTGCCGGTGGGCATTCTGCGAAGAGACTCTTGGTCCGCGGCGACTGCGTCCATGGTGACCGTGAGAGTGGTGTGATTGCGACGGGTGGGTCGACGTGTATTGATGCATGGCGTAATTGTGGTAAGTAGCCATGCTGTCGAGATGTGAAGAGGTCGAGAGGCGCTTTGTTGTGCGTGGTGGAGTGGGAGACAGGAGCTGTTGAGCGGGAGATTACAGCACACTGGGGATCATAACAAAGCCTGGAAGGGTCCCGTGCGCTAGGAGGCAAACTCTCAGACACAGTTTGAGTAGAAACGCGACCGGAATGTGGGTATCGATGTGAAGGAGAATGGCGTTGTTGATTGTCTCTGATGCTGATGAAAGGTTCGTGTATACAGGCGCAAGAATGGTCGAATGCGATGATATGTAAGGCTGGGAGCTGCGGAATGGGGAGAAGTAAAGCAGAGGGGAGAGTGGCGGGTTTCAAGTCGAGCTGATGGGTGGGCACTGCCGCGGAGCTAGTATCGATGCGACCTAGCACCCAGCCAATGACATGCTGTCGCCAAATGCATCGCATTTAGCAGCGAATCAGCAGAGAGGCTGCAGGCCGAGAGTCTCGAAGACGCCGATCTCTGCTCTTGGACAAGGGTTTGGTCTGCGATGTTCGCAAGCCGACGTGACCGGGAGGCATGCACGCAATCTGCTGACGCCCTCAACTGCAATGGCCAACACCTCTTGAAACAAGTCGTGAGCAACTGAGTGCCTTTTGCTCCAAACAGTCATTGACGGACTGCGGCCGACGGATTGATGTTCGATAGATGTTCACTCATGATAATTACACGGCGTCAACTCCAGTCTTTGCCTTCAATGTTGCGACCGGGCGCGCCCCATCAAGAACGGGAGACTGGTCTGTATTCGTGCAAGGCGCGTGCACTGCCAGCAGCAAGCGCGGCACTAGTCCCTTCCAGGCTTAGACTCTGCCTCCTCCCAGACAACGCAGGGTTCTAGTTGCTGGTCGTTGGCACGCTCGTGGCAGATTCCGTCACCGCCCTTTTGGTCATCACGTTATCAGGCAATTCACCGCAGTCTTATAAACCCTACTGTTCACATCTTGTAGGACCATACAGTGAGCTCTGCTTTTCTCGAAATGTCTTGTGTTTTGTATCAGTCTGATCCAACAATCGTCAGATCGAGGGGGGGTGGACAAAGCTCAAGGCGGCGCGTCGCACAGCAAAGCAGCTCGCCACGCTCGTTCAGGGTAATCCGCTCGGTAAGTTGCGGGTAATAGCCGCTTCGTCACGCTGTCTTCTCCAGCTAGGGTTGTCCCGACCCCGATCTGGGAAGTATTGCCTTGGTACATCCAAGACGCATTTGCAGGGCGCTGAACATTGTCTTGCACTCATTCTTTCCATTTAGCAGCGCTTGCTGGCGACTGCCCATGTACAGTACCTCCTGCCCGCTCAGCACCTGCATGCGTTCATCCGCAGGCCGAGCACTATTGTGCTCTATCATCGATGAAAAGCCCGCCTAAAAGCAGCTAGCAGCAGGCATCCGTCCACGACAGCAGCCGAAGGCATCAGCATATAGGATGTGGCATGCGTCGCTCGAGAAAAGATTGGGATCCTTGGCCTGGACGCAAGAGCAGCAGGAACTTCCCCAGAAAGTGCAGGTCCGGAAACAGTCCTGCGGGTGTTTTAGGCAGTGCTCTCGTTTGAGAGGCCTTGCGCGGCCATGGTCAACTTGACAATCACCTTGCTGGTAGGTCTCTACCAATCGAGCGAGAGGTACACGCAAGCTTCATGAATCGCTATTCGGCACGTGCCATCAAAGGTCAGCCGCGTATACGGCATGGTGAGGAACATGGACCTCTTGCTTTGCGTGGCATGTTCAATATTAGGTACAGAAGCAAGGAACGGCACCTGTGTCGAGTCAATCAATGTCAGCAGGACCACATTATGGTGGACATTTCCTCGAACTCCGACGCGGAGAAGGTTAGCGGACCGACGGGACGACTTGTTATCAAGGTTGTATGTGCAGCACGAGTCGTGCTTCACTGTGACTGAGGGCAGCTCAGGGTAGTAAATTTACTTGGTCCTTCTGAGAGCGAATGCCAAGCTTTCCCTGCGTATTTGCTTCGAGTTCATATCATATTACACTTGTACAAGGCTGCGCGAGATAGGAATCTGCTCCACTCGAAAGGTGCTTCGCAACATGCATGCATAGTAATGCGCTCATGCGCGAAACCCATAACGTTTGATCTTATCAGGGTGTGTTCTACCAATACAACCCACAGCTTCCCCACGGGATCTTACACAGCTTCTCTGTCAAACTTTTCAGAGCCATGTCAGACAATTCATCCAGCATGACCCACTATAGCTACCAGCCGCGCAAAGGTATATATATGCTACGGAGTTAAGCATTTTATTCTCCGAGAGTATTATAGCTCAATCGGCAAGGTGTAAGTCGATACCAATGAATCGATGTCTAGTTGAGCTGCATCTGATTGTCCATAGGTCCGAGTGGTTATGGAGCTGCGTTTAGGTTACCTATGCATTCTCCGCAGTGGCTTTGCCTCGTGGGTTCGGTGAGTATTGCCCCTCCGTTCGCTGTAATCATCTTGCTAACATATCGAAGAATCCCACCCTTGTCAAATTTCAAGGTTTACCAGCCTTACTTTTTTGTCTTTGTCACTCAATGGACCTAAGTCTTTGACAGTCGTGCTGTACTAGCCTTTTCGCTCTTGTTCGAGCGATTTTGAGCATCAAGTCATAGGTCTTCAGCCTTTGCTCCTGTGTACTGAGTACTGAGACACGGCGTCATAGCTAGATATATTTCAAGAGCTTCAGCGTGAGACTGTATCAGAGTAGGCAGTTCTCGTATATGTTCTAGAAGTCTTTGAGCCATGCAGCATATACCTTTGGGTCTTCCGTCTTGATGCCTTGCATCTCCTCCCGTACGCCAAGCATGCTTACTTTACCACCTTTGCCTTCTTCAACCTCGAAATGCCAGCCTGCGAAGAGTTCGTTCAGACCAGCCACGACGTCCTCTCTATCTTCTATGATAAGAGAAATGGCGTCGTATCCGCCAGCACCGGGCACTACTCCACCCACGACGCCGGACACTTTCTCACATGCATCAAGCAGCTTGGTCTGCGCAGGAGGTTCGATGGGAACGCCTGACTTCTCGGACATCAATCGGATAAGCTCTCTTATACGTGTGGTAGTAGCCGTCACATCTTTGTAACGATTCTGATCGCCACTTTCTGCAGTCGTCTTCAGTTGTTGGGCCAAGTTCTGATTCGCTTCATCGAGATCCCGCCAAATGGCATTGGCTTCTTCTGGATTGTCCTTCCGCCAAGCCAGCACCTGCTTGACCATACCAGGAGTCTTGCTGCCACATGAGACATCGCACATTACCAGCCTCAGACCTTTCCCTATCTTTGCTACGTCCTTGTGGATCTCGGTGTCCCAATTGATGCCAAAGTGATTTTCATCCACAATGTCTCGAAGCTCGGACGCGAATTTCGGCACACCTGGCTCAGCATGGCTCGAAAGCAGATTTGGCGAGAAGCGTCGGTACAGGCAGGTGCCGTAAACTGCTGATGCCACATCGAATCCAGATCCAACCTTGCCTTGGGCAGCACAATGAGCGGCTTGGGCGAGGTTGTGTAGACGACGCTTGCTTGAATCGTCACCAAGATCGAATTTCGTGCGAGGGAGGTAGTAACTCAACAAAGCTGCTGTTACCGATGTAACGAGTGCTGCGGAGGAGCCGAGACCAGTCTTTGGTGCCTTTGAGATGGGCAGTGCGAAATTGTGAAAGCGAGATTTTGGGCCATTGTCATCCTTCGAAATGTCTGCAGGTGTGGAGTAGTAGTCGTTGTCGGCTAAGATCGTGATGGCAGCTGGTTGAACATTGGGCCCAGTTATGCTGGTTATGTAACTCAACGCATAGCTGAGAGTTGTTTCGATGAAGGCATTACGGTTGAGATTGAGGTCTGCATCTCTGTATAAGCACCATCGTGTAAGTGAACGTCATCCATAACATACACCGACATTAAGGAGAAATCTCACACAAATCTCGATCACGACTTCGTTTTGCCGATTCATTCGAAGCATTGCACGTCACGGGTCAACAGTACAGCAAGATTGAATGGTAATGACTTACACCCTCAGTTGCGTGACTTCAATGCCTCCGTCGCGCTCTGACAAGCGATAGCCATATTCCCAGACAGCGTCGAGGAATTGTGGTGACCTGACAGTGATCTCATTCAGGACGATACCGTTACTGGTGGGAATGTCCTCAATAAGAACATGTATACGCGCATCCAGACCAAACACCAGACCAGTATGTTGACGATCAAGCACCAGATATCCTCCTGCCAGCAAAACTTTACCCGGTGCTGATACGGCCACTGGAGCAGGAGAAGCCATCCAGTCGGACAAGACTCCGGGCCGGCCGAAGTGACACAGCTCCAATGCGTACGCACGTGTAAAGCAATAATTGATGATCAATGACTCCGGCCGGAGGCAATGGAGTCAACCTCCGGTTCCTGACGAGCAAAAGACCAGCTGACCAGCTGCTGCGGCGAATGTTCCCTAAAAAAAGTCCCAGTGCGCTGATCCGCTAGTAAATTCTGCGGAGAGCTCTTCTTGCTGGTTGTTGTGCGTAAAAATGCTGTACAAATGCCGTTCTTGCTTGCTTTCAGGTTGTGGATATGCCGAAAAGAACCGATGCTATCATGAAAGCGTGCAGTAGCTTCTCCAGCTCTTGTTGATGCTTCGGAGAGGCAGAACGTGGCCAGTACTTGCAAAGTCGAAGTCGTGCCCTGCGAAGATATGCCGGATGGTGCCAACTTTATTGGGCTTAGCGTGTATGCCGCGGATCCGGATGCACGAAAATGTCAAGGGTGGACATGCCGCACACGCGAATGCGATCGAATCTGATGGTGCAGATGCATGTGCCTTGTCGCTGGTAGTAGTAGTAGTAGTCCAGCCGTCACAGGATAATCAGGCATCCCTTTAGTCTCAACACCTAGTCAAAGCCTTGTTCATCAAGTCGTCACAAGTTTTGTCGAGTACACCATCCAAGCAAATCCACCTTCGACCTTGCGCGAAAACCTTCTGTTCCGCAGTTCCATCACAGAACGCGCCACCGCACGATCGATACATCTCTGTATCTTCACCTTCAGCTGGACAGCGCGTGTTTTTGACGGTATTCGCCGTCAAATGTACCTGCAACTTCGCTATTCCACCTAACCCTCCCAGTATGTACACGCGCTACACGGCATTCCTTGCACCACACATCGCGAGCTACGCTGACAATTCTCTTTAGACTCACCTTCTCTTCGTTCTCTGAATGCCTCTTCCCAAGGCTACTCATATAACGCGCATTGCTGCCACAGCACTCAAGAGTTTCAGCCACGGATATTCCGGTACTCTCGTCGCCGCATCTCAATCGTCCTACGCCGCCCAGAATGCTTCGGCCGATCTTTCGCTCGCAGAGACCTTGACCGGGCGCTTTCGCAAGAGTGAGAAGAACAGGCTCAATAATGTCTACAAGCATGTCGAGACTTCGCGAAAAGCCAGCAGCACAGCCGCATCAAACGCCCGACCGGAAACCAGCCACCAAGACGCCGGCGTAAAGCAGGTCTTTGACGCCTGGCAAAAGAATCAGCACAATGGCACCAGTGCAAAGGACTGGCAACAGTTCCAGTTCGCGCGCAGAATCGAGTGGCAGCCTCCATCAGTTGTTCCGGCACATACTCAGGAGGCAGCAGATGCCCCTACAATCGATGGGGCAAAGGATGAGGAGTTTCATGCCCCAAGCTTGAGGCGCTCGTACACTACCAGTGCGCTCGACAATTTCGGCAAGGTGTTCGAGAACAATGAGGCTGCAGAAGCTATTGCGCTTGAGCAAGTGGACAATGCCATCAAGGAGGAGATCTCGAGGCACAAGGAAGAGTCGGAAGATGGTCTCACAATCAGAGCAAAGTCGCCCTCTGCGGATTCACAATTGGCCGAGTCTTTACAATCCGAACCGACGTCAAACAGCCCAGCCAGTGTTTTCTCACCAGTAGAGAGCTTCTCAAGCGCAGAGTCTTTGGAGAGCGAGTCGTACACTGAGCAGTTGGTGCAGCTCGCGAAGAACAAGCAATATGCGGATATTCCGGCTTTGTTCCAGGGCATGCTACGTGCAGGCGTGCAACAGCCATCACAAGCAGCATACCGAGCGCTGCTTACCTCTGCGATCCAGCTCACGCAAGGCAAGCATCAGAAGACACCACGAGCACTGGAGGTGTACTCCGACATGCTTAGGAGGAGAGTGGTTCCTGATGCACTGACATACTCGATGCTGATTGAACTCCTCTCGGCCAGAGCTTCCGAGTCAGTCACCATGCGCAAGGATCTCGAGCAGCGCCTTACCCGCTATGGCGGCCTTGAAGAGCCTGGAAAGTTCATGTTTCGATCAAGCCAGTCCGAGGCTGCTATTGTCGCCGAAGACAGTTCGCTCTCGATTGCACTCAAGATGTTCGAGCGTGCGATTGGGGAAACGACAACGCCATTGTCAAGCGAGGCGTGCGCATGCCTCATGATTGCAAGCGCGGAGCAAGGCCGCATGGATGACATGACCCGTGTGTATGCATACATGGAGGCACAATCACTTGAGCCACTTTCAACGATTTACGCACCCATGATCACGGCATACGGCATGAATGGTGATTTGCGCAAGGCTGTTGAAGCTTATGACGAGTACAAAAATCTCGCTATCGCCAACAATATTGGCGAGAATAGCATCGCTCGAGTGGATAACTTTGTCTACGCAGCACTCATCAAGGCTTACGGCTCAGCGGATCGTCTCAAAGGTGGACTTAAATTTCTGGCTAGCATTCAAGCCGGCATCGAAAAACCCAAAGAGCTTGAGGAATTGCGTGAAGTAGTTGCCTTGGAAGCTCTCCTGCCACTGGCTCTCAAGGATACAACTTTCACCAAGGCCTTTGAGCTCGCCAACTCGCTTACTGGACGTGCTTACACTTCTGCGCTCGCAAGGATTGCATCTACTGCTGCCGACAAGAATCTGCCAGACATAAGCACCAGAGCATTCGATACCTTGGCGAGACATACTAAAGATCTGGCCGAACCTAGCATGGCGCTGCTTGCAATGCACGTGCGCAACGCAAATGTCGAAGCTGCAGAGCCTTTCTGGCGAATCATGGAGTCTGCTTCTGTCAACTTGGGGTTCATCGAACCGACTACCATGAGAGCGGTAGCACTCATCGGCCTAGGTGAAGCTGAGCGCGGCTTGCGACAGAGCCGACGCATGTTTGCTCGCATTCGTGAGAGCCAGCCAGAGAGCAAGCAGGCCGAGACGGTAGATCACATCGAGGAGGCTATTGAGCTCATTGGCAGCTTTACCCTCAAGAGTCAGGCGAGCATTCTGCCTGAAGCCAACCTAGAAGTGCTGCGCATGATGACTGAGAATGGTGCTCTTGTAGCTCCGATCGCGGAGCATATTGTAGCGCGATTCGGTCCAGAGCACATTGCACGTCTTAGTCAACCTGACCTGGAATACCTCATCCGACTGCAGGGCAGCATGATCCTCGAGGAGGTCTCCGCCGACATTGCTGGTCCCGCACGCTTTGGCTGTCTACTGGAGAATCTCGTCGGCAGCTCTGTCATGCCTTCTGCGGAGACCGAGACACTGATCGAGAAGACGCTCATCAACATCAACCAAGAGAACTTGTCGATACTCTGGAACAACTACCGTTATCCATCCACGCGAGCTGTCTTACAGCCGTCACCATTCACGCCAGTAGTGCCGTTCCAAGCACAAACTTCTTTCGAGGATACTTACGACCCATATGCCCATCGAACGGATGTGAAAGGATCCAATGCTGTCAACGAATTACTCGAGCGTCCACACGGTCGTCGCATGAACGAAGCCCTTGGCAAGTTCCGCAACATGCGCCGTGTTGGTCGCGTGCCGCGCATGTTCACTTACGGCAAGCTCATTGAGGCGGCTGCCAGAGAGAACAACCTCAACTTGGCTCACGATGTGCTAGAAATGGCGAAGCAGGATGTACCCTTCGATGCTCGATACCGGGTTGTTCGCTTCGGCTGGCAGCAAATCCTTGATCACATGGTCGCAGGCTGTCTCAATGTTGGACGTCGTGATCTGGCTGCTCGATATCACCAGGATATGATTGACATGGGATTCGCGCCATCGGCGAATACCTTTGGCCTATACATCACCACACTGAAGGAGAACACGAAGACTTTCGACGAGGCCACCGAAGCTGTGAAGATCTTCCTTCGCGCAAAGGCAGAGGGCGTTGAGCCATCTTCTTTCCTGTACAATGCGCTGATCGGCAAACTCGGCAAAGCTCGACGCATCGACGACTGTCTATTCTATTTCGCTGAGATGCGCAATCTAGGCATCCGCCCGACTTCGGTCACATATGGCACCATTGTCAACGCCCTCTGCCGTGTCTCGGATGAGAAGTTTGCAGAAGAGATCTTCGAGGAAATGGAGGCGTGCACGAACTACAAGCCACGTCCGGCTCCTTACCACTCTCTGATGCAATTCTTCTTGACCACGAAGCGCGACCGCAGCAAGGTTCTGGCCTACTACGAGCGCATGCGCAGCAAGAACATTGAGCCTACTGTCCACACCTATAAGTTGCTCATTGACACGCATGCAACGCTCGAACCAGTAAACATGCCAGCTGCAGAAGCCGTTCTGGAAGACATGAAGGCCAGCGGCTTCCAGCCCGAGGCCGTCCACTACGCTTCGCTGATCCATGCTACTGGTTGCGTGATGCACGACATGGCAGCTGCACGATCCTTGTTCGACAAGGTCATCGCTGAGGGCCGAGTACGACCACAACCGAATATGTATCAAGCTGTCTTCGAGAGTCTGAACGCCAATCACCAGTCTGCTGAGTGCGAGCCACTTTTGCAAGACATGGTCTCTCGTGGTGTCGAATTCACACCTTACATCGCGAACGCTCTCATTCACGGCTGGACCTTGGAAAAGAATGTTGCGAAAGCGAAGGAGGCTTTCCAGCGCGTGCCCATGTCGCGACGTGAGCCCAGCACGTACGAGGCTATGATTCGCGCCTATCTGGCTGCCGAGGACCGTGGTGCTGCCAGGGATGTTGTGCGAGAGGCGCTGAGTCGTGGTTACCCGAGCGCTGTTGCGAACAAGATCGCGGAACTCGTCCGCTAAATCACTCTGGAACTGGAACGATTATCCATCAAGTCCCTTTTGTCACGACAACTACATGTGCATAGTGCGTTGACGATCTTTAGCGAGGAGTTCTGGCGTTTGATATATTGACCGCCCTCTGAATACGAGGCGCTGGGTCCAGAGATGGTTCTGGGTTCATGATGGGTAGAAGGGATACACAGCCGCTGCCCGGATTGTACCGCTTGGCATGCGTGAGCTTTACACGCTTGGAGGGCTGCTTTGAGCGATTTGTAACATAGAAGGATACCCCTATCTCTGCTCTGCTGGATCGGTGGTCTTGTCAATTTACCGATGTGTAGATTGACAAGACGGATCTGGAGTTTTTTTGAAGAATGTCAAAGCAACATTTTCCTGTGCCGAATTTGCACGCGCAGATTAACCTTTCGCTTGCTTACTCGTTGACAGTCATGCTCGCGTTGGGCCTGGCCGTCGTTCGGTCGGCTGCTGGCATTCGTAACCACCGAGATCGCTGACGATATGGCGGAATGTCAGTTTATCCGTCAGGCACATTGTGTCGTGCTCCTGGCTCTGCAGTGAAGGTGATGTCGTAGATTGCGTCGTACTATGTCGGATCAGCATGTGACCTTGAGTCGTGGTGCAGTGGAGCGCTCACCAATTCTCGTGGGAGACTTTCGAGATGTCGGCGCAGCTGGAGGCTGCCTGTTGTCGTGACGGCCATGGTGCCAAGTGCTAGAGTGATCTTGCTGGTGATGGAAATCCTTGTATCGGTCGCGACAGGAAGCGGAGTCGATTAGGAAAGAGTGATATCTGTGCTTTGACGCTAAACAGGGGATTCTAGCTCCCCATTACTTTGAGGCAACGACTTCACCTGTGGCAGCAGATCCGCACAAGACGCTCGCGCCACTCTGCTGGTTACAATAGCCAGCTTTGGCACTAAGATGAAGGCACACAAAGATCAAGACTGCGTTTCCACGTACAGACTACCTGGAGAACCAGAAACGCCGCTAGTGATGCCCTTGACCGCTCCTGCCAACTCGAAGCACGCCGAAAAGGCAGGCGCACCTCGCACCATACTCACACCCACGGAAAGGCAGACTGGTTTCCTCGATCTTCCAGCCGAGCTTCGCAACATCATGTACAGCCTAAGTCTCTCATTGGTCCCAACGGGTTGCCACTAAGCGAAGCGACCCAACGCGCAAGAGAACCAGGACTGCTCGCTGTCAACCAACAGACCCGCTCCGAAGCCTTGAGTGTCTTCCTGGGCGAGAGACAGATTCCACGCGAAAGCGTGCGACGTCCTCGACATCCTGTTCTGCTTGTCCAAGTCCGAGCGGTTATCCATGCTAGGGAAGTGCGCCTCGTCGCCGGACCTGCGGTAAAGACATTCCGGGGCGATTAAGCTCGAAACTTGTCTGCCCTTATCAATCCGGATTTCTGCGAGCTTGGAATGCGAGGAGATACCGTGAAGGCGGTTTTGCGAGTTGGAGGCCACGATGAAGAAGCGACAGAGGAGGATATGGGAATCGGCGGATTGTACAATTTTGTTTGCTTCTAGGATCGTGGGATCTCCCTAGAACTCCTAGAAGACATAGTCGCCTTGTAGGAGAAAAGAGAGGGTTGAGGAGCACCAGAGCTAGCATTGGGATCGAATTTGCAGTCACCGTGATGACCCAGCTATGTTAACATGCGCGGCTCTGCATGCTTGCACGCCAGGACGCCAATACTGTGCTATGCGAATCAGCGTGCCCTCCCATGCAGGTTATCAGTGGCATCGAGCTGGCCTTGCTGCGCGTACTACGCGACACGAAGGCGTTGTTGTGATCATGATCCAGGACAATTGAGCTTTGGTAGATCTGGCGCTTGTAGATCGTGGTTGCTGGTATTCGGTGTCTTGCAAAGCTGGGTACGCTGATGTGCAACGTACAATACATGCGGTTCCTTTAGCGGCTATTCGAGTCCACCGTGGACTTGTTCCAACGACGTGTCGATTGTCACTATACAACATGATCCATCGACGTGTCCCAGACAGCGTCCGGCAACTCCAATGATATGGCGGGCTCAACACAGATGTGTGCCACGATGCAATAACGAGTCGGTTCGGCGGTGATTGCAGTGGCGAGACTGGCACTCGGTAACGGCTCCGAGGATCAGTATTGTAAAACCTTTGTACCTCTCCAGCTCAGGCGACGACTGGTGCATCTATTATTGGTCTTGCACAGATACGTCTCGGACAAGCTGAATCTTATACAAAGAGGCTAAAAACAAGCACGGCCACCAGCATTAAGACGGCGACTGACGCGAGCCATAATGCAGCGAACGCAACTATAGCGACAGCTTGCAACACCCAAGCACCGCAAACAACGCTGCTCCACCCACAACAATACCAGCAACACATATCGCGATAAGCATAAAAGGGTCAAAGATCGCAGACAAATTCGAACCCTCCTCACCCAGCACCACGGTTCAGCCACGCGATGCCGCACAGGGACCTCCACAGAAGGCTCGACAACCGGTTACACCTGCGCCAAATCCAGTACCAGGCTACCAGGCTCCACCAGCTCCACAAAACTCTCCCAGTACCGCCAACTCTTTGACCACAGGAAGCCCTTCGATCCCCGGCTGGCAAGGTCCATCCCGGTTCTGCAAGCATCCCTTCGCCATCGACAAGCAGCGAGAGCGCGGTAGAAGCGTCCGTGCCTTTTGAGTCATCCCACGCGAGCGCCATTGCAAGGCGGGACTATCGGTGGGATGGCGGCTGTGGTTCGTCGCTGCGGGCATGGTAGTATGGCGGAGGAGGAGAATGAGGAGAACAGCAAAGTCATGTGGGGAAGCGAGTGAGCCAGTATGACCCTCAGCAAGGCGTGGCGAGTTTATCACTGGATCATCAAGATTTGTACGAGAGATGGAAGGGAGAGTCATCGCATTGGAGCAAACTTGCTTGCGTTGCTATATGCTGTCTATAGTGCATTGACGGAGCGCCAGCGCTCGATGCAGAGGAGATGGCATAGCGGGTTGTTGCGGTGTTGTTTATCCACGCTCGTCGTCAAGATTCTTGGACATATCTCAGGATGACCAGAGTCTTGAGCTCCAGCTGAGGCTTATATCTCGTCAAAGTCGGACCGAGTCAAAGGATGATAGATTTCCTTTCCAACGATCCGATCGTCGCAAGCTGGAATGTTGCTTCTGGTTGAGAAACAATTGTGCTTCCGAACAGTTTGGTCATGCTCTGGCATGCCTTTCCTGTGGAGTCGAGGTGTTCGTGTTGGTGGGTATGTGACCTCTGTTCTGGCGCCTATACTGAGCTATCGCGCTTGCTCTGTCGTATGTGTAAGGAAATCGAGGACTGGTATTCCATCCATCTGGCCTTATGAGATCGTATAGCGAGTTCCTTTCGGATAGGTCGTATCAAATGCCAGAATGGAGAGGGTAGGCGTAGCTCATGCTGTCGCTTTCCTCTGCAAATCCACTGCTTTCAATCTCATCCGGCGCTGAAAGGCTTCAAGCTCGCCGACGGTGTCGCATTGAGTCTGTCCAGATCGTAATGACAGATGCACACACAAATTGGGGATCCCGTCTCCGTGCTCCATTGGGCATGTTCTCCTTCGCTCCAACTTCCTTATGACACCTCCTCTTCAAGTCAAGATGTAAAGCGCTGCATAAGCCACCACCACGATCGGAATAAGAGGTAACATGTTTGTCGCCTGTCCAGAAGTCTAGCCGGTTGATCTTTTCAGCCTTCTCAGGAGCGAGTCCGGGACCTTATATTCGTTCGTATTTGAAGATGATCCGTGCTGTCGTCACCGAGCAACTGGAGCTGCGTGTTGACAAAATCCTGCACGTTGAGGACGCGTCCCTTGCCTATATGCACGATATGACAGTGTCGGAGGGTCCGTGGGTCCGAGACTTTGGGGTATATGCCTCCAGTAATCAAAGTCTACTGTCGAGTCGTCCAAGGTTCGCAGTGGACTTCAAGGTATGTCGAGTTGCTTGAAACCTAGACCCTTCCTACAGAAAGTCTGAAGAGATGAGGTGCATGTCTATATTATAGGTCAACGAGACATGACTAGTCACACGACAGCATCAGAATACATCATTTTCGTTTTTGGAAGCCTGCGGTCGGCAGTCAGCGGAAAGTGACAAGTCTCGCAGCTTTGGGCATTATGGAAGGTCACACCGCCATCATTGTGCATGCTTGGACTGCCTATAATCGTGTGAGGTCGCTGAAAGTGGCTTTGCGCTGGCAGCGGCTGGCAATTGCTTAGCTCCAAACGTTGCCAAGGGTCCGGTTTCATTGGCCGCCGTGTTCCAGCACACGACTTGGAAAGCTCTATAGAACATATCACATGGCTCTATGCATGTACTGTATTCCGGTACCTGCAGCTAGGACAGACGTCATGATCACACGATCACAATAGCAGACAGCATACCTGTAGAGTGCCGCGGTATTCGAGATGAAAAGACCTTTCGGCGCACGGAATGTGTCCTGTAAGGATGTCTGAGTCGAAGACAGTAGTAGTTGACGCATGATGCATCGATTGAGCCAGGATGCTCGTGGCGTCTGACTGACTGCTCGGGATATCAGATGAAGTAGAGGTGCGGATTGGTAGGGAAAGATGGGGTGCAAGGATCTATCTTTTGGTTCTGCAACCTGTGGCCGTGCGTGCCGAAACTTCCTTCCCCGCGGCAATAGCGTCCACTTCCGACTCGAGCCTTTTGCTCGAAATGTGGTTCTGCAGTATCGTATTGCTGACGGTCCAGGAGTCACATGACCTTCTGGTGACGATGCTGAATACTCCACAGTTGCTCGGATACGTAGGTAGAGAAGCCCAGCCTTCGCACAGACGACCGTACGCCGTGCAATACTGGGTAAATATGGGCCATTGCAAGGCATGGTGCAAATGCCAAGCCGGAGTCCTTGGCCAAGAACATACTATCGAACTGTGCTCGTCGCTTTGCGCGATCAGACCCGCGACATCGTCTCCGCAGCGGGCAGCATCGTTCCGGCAGCACTGCGCAACACGCGCACGCGGACATGGCGCTCACTCTTGGCGCCGTCTTTTGGCCATCGAGCCATCGTGTCTTTATGCGAAAACTTTGTGCTCCTTGTATATGCCTCATCCTCATGCTTCCGCAGCCGAGTGCGCATCTTCCATGTCATCGTCTTCCTCCAACTCAACTGATGCTTTATTCTTCGGCTGCCGCTTCTTCCTGCGAGTTGGACTTCCATGTCGAGCGGCGCCAATGGCATTCAGGTAAGCATCGTTGTCCATATCACTCTTCAGGTGGGGAACGCTTGCCGTGTCGTTCACCATCAAATTCACTGCAAACGCATCGTACGCCGCATCGTCTTCGTCGTCAACGTATTTCATCTTCACCCACTCTTCTTTGCCCGCATCTTCTAGCGCCTTGAAGAGCTTGTACTCGACCGTGTTCTTATCGATTTGCGTTTCGTCGATCTTGCCGACTCCTCTCGCTGCAGCTGGTGCGACTGGCGGCGCCTCGGCCGCCTGGACGCGATGAGCCGTGATGCGTTCTCGCTGCTGTTCGGCATCGACATGGTGGAAGTTGGGCCGCAGCTGCACGGTGCCATCCACCTTGGTGAGATGCATATGGTCGC
Source organism: Passalora sequoiae (assembly GCA_013248845.1). Lineage (NCBI taxonomy): Eukaryota > Fungi > Ascomycota > Dothideomycetes > Mycosphaerellales > Mycosphaerellaceae > Passalora > Passalora sequoiae. The sequence goes on from WSQC01000033.1 coordinate 173,046, forward strand.
CGTTAAACACGCCGATGAAATAGAACGGTTTGCCAGCTTCTGCCTCAGCATCATGGCGGGTGATCTGGCCTCCAAGAGTCTGCTTCGCGTGGACCTTGTCATCCTGCACGGCCTCTTTGAAAGCTCTCAAGTCATTGTCAATCTCTAGCTCACGATCGTTTTGTCCTTTTATGGCCTGCTGTCTGCCCGCACTCCGAGCCTTGGCCGGTGCTACCCCTGCAGCAGGACCGTATGTGCCTGACGCATTGTGCAGCTCATACGAAGATCTGGTTGCGTCTCCCCATTTCAAGCCCATGTACTTGTTGAAGTTCTGTTCCGTGTTCAATCTCACGTCCAGCTCAACGAAGCCTGACTGTGGCTTGATGCGCATTTCTCGAGGCGTTGCGCCGTACTTGCTGTTGTATGGTCGCTGACGAATGCGGTTCGGATACTGCATCAAATAAACTTGCTCCTCGAGCGGTGGCGTGAGGAAGACATTGTACTCGGCGATGACAGGATCATCTTCTTCCTTGACCGCTGGCGGTAGTGTTAGTGTTGATGTAAGGAGCAAAGAGTCTTGTAGCAAAGACTGAGCAAATACAAAGGCGACTTACGCGCCATCTTTTCTCGAGCATACGACTGCACTGTCGTTGTGGTGGCAGCGAAGAACTGAGAAGTGGGTGCTTTTGTTTGACTTGGGAAATTCTTGGATGAAATGCCTCGGACTTTGTCGCGGGGACGCGTTCAGTTCGTTGACGTGACGCCAAAATGGATAGAGCTTCATCTGCTACAGCCGAAGGACCGCATTGCTTCACCTCCAGCCTACATTTCCACGCTCAACTTATACATCCCGGACTCCTGCACTATACAGCTGAACTCCTGCACATTGGCTTGATCACATCATACGACTCGAGCCTTCATGTGCGCACCATTCCGAAGCGACAACCGCCACCATAGTACACCTCTTAGAACCAGCCTTATCACCGACTCCAGACTACGACAGATATGGCGTACCTCGCACCCATCCATAGACCCTCGAGCGTTCGACATGCTCTGAAGCTCTCTTTCCTTGCACCCGATTCCGAAGATCTTATTGTAGCCAAAGCAAACAGATTAGAGATATGGTCGCCAGCCAGCCCATCAGATTCTACATTGACCCTGAAGCATGCAAAAGCTCTTTTTGGCAAAATAACACTTCTGCAGAAACTGCGACCGGCAACGAGCCGTGCAGATCAGCTTTTCATTGGCACGGATCGGTACCATTACTTCACCTTGAGCTGGGATCCTGAGGCGAACGATCTGAAGACAGAGAAGGCATACCAAGATATAGCAGAGAAGGCGGCAAGAGACAGTCAGACTGGCGACAGAGTACACATAGATCCGACAAACAGATTCATGTCGTTGGAGTGTTACGAGGGTGTAGTCGACGTGCTCCCGATTGCACACGCGGGAAAGGGCAAGAGGCGAGCGGCAGACAACGAGATCGGCGAACTACAGGAACCGATTCCGGTACGAATACCAGAGCTGTTTGTCAGAGATAGCTGCTTTCTGCATGTGCGGCAGCCAGGGGCTAGAGCTCCTGACCCGAAATTTGCAGTTCTGCACGAGGACAGTAAGAATCAAGTGCGCATCAAGGTCCGAGATCTGGACTATCGACCCTCTCTGAGACCCGGCGAAGAACCAGCTACTGTAGAAATGGAGAAGTGCGCCGAAGTCGAAGACACCTTGGAGCTGGGCGCCAGCATAATGATACCACTGCCACCACCCATGTATGGCTTTTTGGTGGTTGGCGAAACCAGCATATCGTATGTTGGAGAAGCATTTGGCGCCGATGATCCGTACAGAGTACAAGATACCGAGCCTCTCGATGAAGCGACAGTGTTTGTAGCCTGGTGCCCATTGGACGATCAAAGATATGTTCTTGCAGATGATTATGGCAAGCTGTACCTATTGATGGTGCAGCAGAAAGCAGATGGAGGCTATGTCAGCCACAAAATCGACGTGCTTGGAGAAACAAGCAGAGCAAGTACCCTGGTATATCTCGACGAAGGGCGAGTGTTCGTGGGCAGCCATCAAGGCGACAGTCAAGTCATCCAGATTTCTCCCCAAAGCATTGAGGTGCTGCAGACTTTCCCAAATATAGCACCGATTCTGGATTTCACAGTCATGGATATGGGCAATCGAAGCTCAGATGCACCAGTCAACGAGTTTTCGAGTGGTCAAGCAAGGATTGTGACAGGTTCTGGTGCGTTCAAAGATGGTAGTCTGAGGTCCGTAAGGTCTGGAGTTGGTCTCGAAGACAGAGGTGATCTTGGCAGCCTAGGCGCTCCTATCTCAGAGGTCTTCAGCTTAAAGAGCCGCGACTCTGCAGATACCCTCGTAGTCAGCTTCGTTGACCACACCCGGATATTTACGTTCGATCAAGACGGCGAGGTTGAAGAACGGGAAGACTATCGAAGCTTCGTGCTGGGAGAAGCTACATTACACGCTGCCACGCTACCAGACGGCAGAGCTATTCAAATCACGAGCTCGTCGGTACTGGTAGCCGATGCAGAAAGCGGCATGGTGACAGACACGTGGCAAGCGCCTGCGGGCACATCGATTACAGCCGTTGCAGCAGAAGCTGGCGCGGTCGTTCTTTCACTGAGCGGCAAAGCTCTAGTTGTGCTCGACCTTTCAGGACAATCAGTACGCGTACAGGCGCAGCGAGACTTTGACAGCAATGAAGAAGTATCCTGTGTCACACTATCCTCGTCGGTACCAGGCGCATGTGTCGCTGGCTTTTGGAGAGGCAGCAGAGTCTCGTTCTTGAGTCTGCAGAATCTTGAGCCGATCGCCACCGAACGTGTCGCAGAGGACGAGCTCGCAGTCCCACGATCGATGGCAGTTGCGAGCATAATTCGAGATCAGCCAGCGACACTATTTGTAGGCTTGGCAGACGGCAACGTGGTCACATATACCATCGAATCCTCGGACAGGCCCTTTTCAGCGCGGAAAAGCATCATTCTTGGCACCCAACAAGCGAACTTTACAGTACTGCCGCGTGGCGATGGGTTGCAAAATGTCTTCGCTACGTGCGAGCATCCGTCTCTAATCTACGGCAGTGAAGGCAGAATGGTATACTCGGCAGTGACAGCAGATTTCGCAACGTCCATATGCTCTTTCAACTCCGAGTCGTATGGCAATGCAATTGCAATTGCCTCGAACGACGAGCTCAGAATTGCTGCTGTAGACGAGGAGCGGACGACGCATGTGCAGGACCTCTTTGTCAACGAGACGGTACGGCGAATAGCATACTCGGCTGACCTGAAAGCATTTGGACTGGGCTGTATCCAGCGAACGCTCACAGCAGGGCAAGAAGAAGTGAAGAGCCACTTCAAGCTTGTGGACGAGGTCGCGTTCAAAGAGCTTGACTCGTACGAACTTAACGAAGATGAGCTCATAGAGTGCGTGATACGCTGCAAACTGGACGATGGTACGGGCGACGAGGCAGAGCGCTTTGTGGTCGGTACTGCTTATCTCGATGATCAGGAGCCTAGCACTGCGAAGGGCCGTATACTGGTGCTGGAGGTCACTGAAGATCGCCGGCTGAAACTCGTTGCCGAGCTCAGCGTGAAGGGTGCTTGCCGCTGCCTAGCTGTTTGCCAAGGCAAGATCGTAGCGGCACTGATCAAGACGGTCAGTCTGGAAGTCTTCTCGCGCCGTGACAGTGCTAACTTTGCTTCTAGGTCATAATCTACGCTTTCGAATTCTCTTCCAGCCGCGCCCAACTAACCAAACAAGCCTCATACCGTACCGCAACCGCGCCCATTGACATCTCGGTCACCGGCAACATCATCGCCGTCACAGACCTTATGAAGTCTCTTTCCTTAGTCGAATACAAACAGGGTAGCACTGGCCTACCCGACACCCTCACAGAAGTCGCTCGCCACTTCGAAACGCTCTGGGGCACCGCTGTTGCGAATGTTGCAGACAACACATACCTCGAATCTGATGCCGAAGGCAATCTCGTCGTGCTCCAACACGACATTAACGGCTTCAGTGAGGAAGATCGACGAAGGCTGAAAGTTACTAGTGAGATGCTGCTTGGCGAAATGGTCAACCGCATCCGCCGAATCGATGTCACTCCCACCCTAGGCGCTATCGTAATACCCCGGGCGTTCCTCGCTACTGTCGAAGGATCCATATACCTATTTGCTCTTATCGCGCCAGGGAAGCAGGATTTATTGATGAGGATGCAGACGAATATGGCCAGCCTCGTCAAATCACCTGGCTACGTCGAATTCAACAAGTTCAGGGGCTTCAAGAATCAGGTTCGGGACGAGTCGGCCAGTGGGCCTAGTCGTTTCGTGGATGGAGAATTGATTGAGAAGTTCTTGGACTGTGAGGAGGAAATTCAGCGGGAGATTATCAAAGATCTGGGGATTGAGCTCGAAGAGGCTAGGGGGATGGTAGAGAGTTTGAGGAGGATACATTAGATGGAATTGAAGGATGTTGAACCATATGCGGCGCGACTGAATTGTCGGACCGGCCGTTATGGGGTTTCGACGGATCGACCATGTACCGACTCACAATGTGTCTTGAATGCCGGGCTTCGGAATTTATACCTGCCGGAGGCATGCGGTTTACTCGGCCGATGTTCACTTCGGGTATGTGCCGTTGGTTCCAGAGCTTGGGATCATCGTCGAAATTGACAGCAGCTGACTGCGCCGGCAGCGACGAACCTGAATGATGACGATCGGTAACGCTCATGACGACACCACAGATAGGAGGTACCAGATCACGAGATCCGATTACTCGTTGAAGCGCTCCTTGTCACGATCCGTGACCCTAAACCCGATGGCATTGTAAGCTGTCTGGCTGCTTGTGCTTTATTCGTGGCAAGGCGCCAACACTTTCAAAGACAGGATGGGCGCAAGTGTCGCATAGTCTCTAGTAGTGTTATGTCTCCCAGGGCTTAGCTACAGGCGGAATGAACGTGCTCTCGATACATGTAAAAGATGATAGGGTGAAGTGGTATGGCAAGGCATGTTATCGCACTCAAGTCAGGCTGCTCTAGCTTACCATCACGTTATGCAGCAAATGACCATACTGAGCGCTGTGTTGAGCCACGACTATTACATGTAATATTGTATTGTCTATAGGGAGGTGACGTTGTGGGAGCGGAGCTTGGCCCGAGCCGGTCCCCGGCGTCCGTGAGCATTTTGATCTCAACTCGCTCTTGGCACGCTTATGCGGGTACTTGTGAGGGTGCCTGCGTACAAGTTGTGTAACGCTGAAGCCGGCCCGGGTACCCACGTAGCGAGACGGAGGCTGTCGACGTGAAAGGCAACGAAATCGGAATCGTCGCCATCTTCAGGCATCTACTAAGTCCTAAGATGCATGAGCTGGCACACTTGTCCTGCAGGAGTCGTGCGAATGCGACGCAGCACGAGCGCATCCACACAAGAGGTGCAGGGTCTGCATGAAATACCTGCACAGGAGATACTCGTAGCCCTATATCCTGGCAGATATCGTGCACCTTTGAGGCGGTATCAGCACCTACAGTCGTACTTGTCGCAAAAGCCTTTGAACCAACTCTCTCTTTGCCGGACCAACGCAAGGAACGGCCCTTTCGATTGGCATTGCTGATTCAACTGCTCCATTTCTGGATTACTTCACTGCCAGGAAATCACGGAAGGCGAAGAACAGAATGACGAAGGTGCTTTCGAATCTAAACAGCCTCTCGAATAGGAACAGCTTGGTACCATGTTTTATACCCTTCAAGACCAATTTGATGCATAGTAGCGCACGAGCGTCGAGGAAACGAATGGCTCTTCCATTGGAAACATATCTGGAACTGCCGGGGTCTTCATACAAAGTATCAAGTCTCGATCGATCCTCGGTCTCCGACTACCAATAGTGAAGCGCAGTGCAAGAGACCGTTCTCTGAGTCCTTTGCGAAACCTCTTCAGGCTGTCTTGCTTCTTGGTCCCGAGCTGAACGTCGTGTATTCGAAGGTCAACGGTGGCCCGACCGAACGGGCTTGTCACTGCAAGTTCGATCGGCTGCTGACTGTACCTCTCTATGGATGCCCACAATACACCGAGGTGTTGTAACAGACTCTGCATCGCATTGGCCAGCTTTTTGTTCAGCTTCTTCCGAACGTCGTCGATGAGGTCTCGATTTCCCGGAGGACATCCTCCAGTGTCTCATCCAAGAGTCGATTCAGCCTCTGCACGCAATCTGCAAGACCATGCGTGGAAATTTCTGCTGCGTCTGGTGGCCGAAAGGTGTAAACAGAGCGAAGGTTTGCGTCAGGGGCCTGTCTATCTGCCCCAGAGTTTGCTCAAGACGTCCGGCTCGCTACTCAACGGCGGGCGTGCATCTCTGCCCGACCCGATGCAACTTTTTGGCAGATAAGGATGCACGGTCGCCGGCTTTACGCTACCATCCCTACCTCTCCGCCCCCGGGGTTTGACGGGAGGCTGAGGCTTCGACAACTCGATGTCGCACCTTGAGTGGCTGGACCGCTACGACAGGGTGAGGAAGAACGATCGTTTCGCTACATGAGACAACTGGAATTTCGAGCAGCATTTGTCTCGAGGGCTGTACCTCTCTTCTGGTTCTAGAGCTTGAGTTGCTGCGCTAGTATTGCTCGACGGATGTCGCGTCAGGAGCAAACTGCTAGTCGCCCAAGGGGACTCTGCCCGTGATTGTACCAATTAGCACGTTCCGAAACTGCGTTTTTATGCCGCTCTCTTAAGGGCGCAGGTACAATATGCATGCAAATGGTGGACGGTCCGCAAAAAGGCGACGATTTTCCATTTTGGCAGCGAGGTGCACTTGGGAGGGAGTCACATTATGCTGTGGACACAGGCGTACAGTCGCTCGCACTTGGCGTAAGTTTGCTGTCTCACTCTCATTCTCACTGACTGAGCTTCGAGCAGGCGCAAAGTACATAGAAAGCCAACTTCGATACCGGGGGGCGTTCGTCGTGGCATACTGTGAACTCCACAATACGAAGTGTGGTAAGCAGTCTCATGGTGTCCCAATGGGAATCGAGACTGACCGGAACAGAAACTTGGCGACACGGAAAGCCTCAATCGCGACAGTCAGGAACAGCAGCTTCAGCACCGTTTCCGATGGAAACCGATACGTCCGGCGCCTCTCCCGATGAATCCTCCTTGTCTTTACCATGCTTACCTTGGTCCCTTAATTTTTCAAGTAGAGTGCTCGAGATGCGCTCATTACTTGTGCCGGCGGCGGCTACTCGCGACATGCGGCCTACATAAGACGCCTATATCCGGTCCCAAATCAACAGGTTTGGCAGGCTGTTGGGGAAGCTTCGGAACCAGATCTACGCTGGTCTCCATTCAGCAGAAACGATCAGAATTACATGTGCCAATCACAGCAAGTACAGCGACAATACATTCCGAAACCGGTCGACTGGACGATCGAACACCACTCAGTGTGATGAATGCGGGCTGCCCTGAGTACATAGCTGTGCCGACTCCGCAAGGGTTCATTGAGGCACGTATAAAGAGAAATGATAAAAGTTGCCTTGTGTAGCTTGGGTACACCTGCTTGCGGGAGGACAATACACTCGGACCTGTGAATCCAATGGTGCTCTCTTTGACCTCGTTTTGCGTTGAGAATTTGTCTTTTTGAGCCGCAATCATCAACTATAGTAGATCAACCTCGGGTCCCTTGCTTGTCAGTTGAGACTCCCTCATGCTTCAAATGCTTTGTCCGTTGACAACTATTCGGAACTGAAGAAGCTTTCTACGCGCACGATTGCACCGTGGCTGCGAAGTACAGGCCCTTCCATCCCGAAATTTTCAGTTGATTGGTTCACTTTTCTGTGAGTGCCTACTTTTCACTCGAGCACGCGAAGTCGTGATAACGAACAAACTTCCCTTCATCTACGGTGAAGATGCGCTGTCCAAATGCGCTATTTCGCGCGACTCTGACGTTGCTCACAAGTGCAAGCATTCGTTCTTTCTGTACAAACGAGGCTAGAATATCACTGAACATAACGACTTCTACAACGATAACAAACAAAACTGCAACGCTCCATGCAGCGACTACTTTTGGAGTCTCGAAACGGGAGCAGTGCTGCAAGTTCTATTAGTGGAGTCGAATGACTTCACAAAAAGGTTCATCCTTTCAAGGTTGCCTCAGGTACCAGTCGGCGTCTTGTTCGCTCAAACCTGAGGCCTGTGCAAGGGTACCTCTGAGTGTTTCGACGGCCCGCTCAAGAGTATGACCGGTTTGCATGAGAAGGTTTCGTCTTACTTTGGCTTGCATCATCAGGGTCTGAACTCGTGTCATCCGAGATGCGTCGTCCCCGTCTTCGTCGTCGGCATCCTTGTCCTTGCGCCCTTCACGTTGAGCACTAGAGAAACGTGCTGCAGCACCTCGTTGAGTGTGAGAGGACGAAGCTGTGGCACCTGATTGAGCACGGGAGGACGCCGTAGCACCTGATTGAGCACGAGAGGAAGACGCTGTGGCAGTTTCGGGCCACAGCTTTGTTCGTTCCAGATAGAGCCCCTTGTTCGGGCCATCACGAATAGCTACTAGTTCCCCTTTAGGCCTCGTAGCCTTGGTACTTCTCGCATCGATTTGTTCGTAGAACGCAGGTCGCATCGAATAGCCTTTCTCTTTAAGATACTGCTTAACAAGCTCTACGACGTTCTGTAAAGCGCCGCCTGGACCAAAGCCAAAGATTCCCCACGCTGTAGTAGATGTAGGGAAATCTCCTTGATGCTGGCTTAAGAGTTCGGTAACACGGCGTAGCATTCGCTCGTGATGCGATTGACTAGCCTCGTGTAGGTCTTGTCGGACATTTTCCCACTGTTGAGCTTTTCCTAGAAGTGGCGAGATATGGGTCAAGATGATACCGGATCCGAGGATCACCACACAAGTACAGCCGTTAAGGTACCTTGTACCGATAGCTTGTTGTCGAGACTTTGGGAGTAGGATTTGAGCATCATCGACAGCAACCTCTAAGAGGCCATTGTTATCTTGGTAGTGTGCAAACAAACTGTCGGACTGAGACATCGTACGCCGAGATGGTTAGTAAGGCTCTTAAGAACGTAGTCGTAAACAGCAGAACCTACTGTGTGCTCTTCGAGCGAGTGCGGTACCAAGAGAGCAGGACGCCTATATGTACGCGTAGAGGTGCCACATCAGTAAGAATTGCCTAGCTCCGATCTAATGTACTTCTTCGCAGACGCGTGAACTAGTGATGTCGCGTGAGGCTGCTGCCTAAAGAATCCGACGCGAGAAGTGAAACCTTTAGGGGAAGCAACTTGCCCGAAAGTTTCGGCGGAGCGACAGCATCACGTGATGCACGGAACTCTACGTCACTTACTTCTTCAACTCCATGTATATGATCAAATCGCCCCAAACAAAGTCACATTCGCAATGTATTCGCATGACATGGCTCAACACACCACTGCGACATCTACGCCTTCTGAGTATACAGACATTGTGGAAAGCATTATCGAAGACTTGAACGCAGAAAACCCGGCTCTCGTCGCACTCAACGATGCTATTCGCCATGGCGATCAGGGCATGGTTCGTGAAATATGCAGCTCAATGGAAACCGAAGCGTTGCCGCTCCTCGCCCCTAAGCGAGCAGCTATCACATACGGACATCCTGAGCTTCTGAAAGTGTTGCTTGAAAGGGACTGTCGCATCGACGAGAGCGTAATGGAGATCGCATGCGAACGGAGAGATCGCGAGAGTGTGCAAATCCTTTTGGCCTTTGGATGGCCTATCAACAAGCCACTGGGGTTTGACCTGTCGATTTTGGCGTAAGGGATAGCTTGAGGGATCTATAACTTGAATGCTGTCACTAAGTCGAAGTAGCTTTGCTGTCGATGACCTGGCCTTCACACGATTTCTAGTACGACTAGGAGCCGATGTCAACGTTAGGTCCAAGCTTGATGAGTCTGCTCTGTCAGTTGCGATTGTTCGCGGACATATAGATGTGATTCGTTTCCTGATTGATAACGGAACGGACCTCACCCACGGCGATCTCTTGCATTGCGCAGCTATGCGGCATAATCACTTCGAGGGTGCGGACCTAGTCGACGAACTTGCTGGAAAAAGAGGACTCGCAGTCTGCGCCTGGCAGTACGACAACCCAGTAGCGTTCCGATGGCGTGCTCTCCAGAGAGCCCCGACAGCGTTGCATGTCGCATGTGAGAATAGGAATATTCTCGTTGCCGAAGCGCTGATCAGGTATGGCGCAGATCCACACCAGCCAATGCTCGAGGCTGGCGAGTTGACCGGGCCTTCTCCATTGGACCTAGCACTACAGAGTAAGGATCGGACTATGATCGAGTTGCTTAAGGGAACTTGGCTCTAGATCGATAGGTTTCTAAGAACTTAATAGGGTTTTTAGGTACTACTTAGGAGCGAGTCTTTATTACTAGCTATTCTACCCCAGTTTAGCGAGCCTGCGATACTTGCTTTCGAGAAGCTCTTGCTGAACTATATTGGGTCGAGGTAAAGACTTCCAAAACTCGAACAGAAATCTGAAATCCTCGATCCTTTGCCGATTTTCTGCAGCGGAACCCGCGGGTACGGTCAATACCACGCTGGCAATGGTATCAGTAAGCTCGAACAGTTTCTGCTGAATGCCAGAGCCATGTACTTCGATGGCGTCTTTCGTCATCTGGGCAATCAGAGATCGCAGCTGGCCCGATACACCGACCGGAAAAAGCAGCGACATTGACTGGTCCGACGCTGCGGAGGATAAAAGGCAGTTATACATTGCCATTTGCCAGATTAGCATTCTGAGCCAGTGTCTAGTAATGACTAGATCAGCTTGTTGCATGCTCGAAAGGCCAGCAATTTCATCATCGCTACCCGCAGTTTCAGCGTCGAGTCGACGATGTTTGTCGATGATCCAGGCCGGGTCTATGGCCTCATTGTTGTCGAATGTTGCGGTCCACTTTGACAGCATATCTTCATCAATGTGCATGAATAGTCGTACAATCTGGTCAAAGCCGTTGGCGACAGCGTCGGAAATTGTTGCATCTGCCTGTGGCACCGTCCTCAGTGGGGCAAGGACGATTGTGCGTTGACATGTGATAGCGTAGAAACGCTCATGAACCTGCGTTAGGTCAGTCGTTATCATGCTTACTAGTCTCCTTGAATCAGGCTTGACGAACAAATACAGTCCCATACAGTCTTTGACGTCGAGCACGCTCTACAGGGTCGAGCTTGGCCAAGGTCGCGTCGTCGCTGATCCTGAGTATCTCGATCATTGTTGTTGACTGACGCAGATAATAGAAAGCAAGATCGTGCTTTCCTACGCCCATCAAGCAGACGTGGATGAACTGTAGCGTTACAATTCTGCGTACCGATATGTCTTCCTGTGTTTGTACAGGTGGTAGAATGTTTAGTGAACGATTCAACCAGTTCTCGATGCCAGATTCCGCCGGTGCAGCCTGGCCTTGACTACTGATAGAATGTGTCAAGTTCAGGGTCACTGCTGCTAAACCATAAACAAAGGCGCAAGCTTCCCTGTCCTGAAACATCGTCCCAATAGCGACCTGCGCTTCTGGTATTGTGATGACCGGGTGGAAGGGCAGAACGAATGTCTCAAAATCGGGTAGTAGTCCTAGGAAGAAGGCTCCGTCTGCAAGATATGCATCATCAATGTTGATGCCGATCACATTCGGTGAGCCCATGGCTACGCAGTGTTAGCAGCTGTTAGAAAGTCCCATGCGATGATTAGAGGGCCGCACGTATAACCGACATGTGTCCGTCTCGTGCCACGGCCCCATACATCGATCATGGCACTGAGTGACAATCAGGCAAGTACAGCGCATGCCGAGCGCACGTTGACTCACGTTCACTTCCAGCGCCGCCCCACTGGGTCTCAGCTGGTGCAGGCATGAGGCTTGGAAGAACCTGAGCAGATGTTCGTCTTCGTCTGATCGTATGCTTTTTGGCGACTTGGCGTGGCGCCGGCTCTGAATATTCGCAACGCAGGTTGAGATGCTCGCATTGTTGGCAACGGGCCCTGCCATTGCATCTTACCTTACGCGAATTGCAGGCATTACACGCTCTATGTCGTCGCTTCGTGTCGTCCATGCCTTGGCGTGAAGGCCGAGTGGAAGTGGCAAAGGCGACGTGAGCAGCAGCTTTCAAGAAGGTCACGATCGTGAGGGAACGACAGCGCTGCGTCTCGGCGCCTCGCAGAGCGTGTATACTCCATGTCCGTTGACGTTGGCATACGGCAGTGTAGGAGCGAGGGAGTGACGCCGCGGGAGATGGGCGCGAAAGTGGGGCACTTTAGCAGGAGCACGTGCCCGGACATTTTCTGAACATGACTGGTAAGGACATCTTGGCAGAAGCAGTAGATGCGCATAAGTCTATGCTTGATCATCTATCGTGTGGCAAACTCTATCTGTATCATTGTAAAACATATATCCTACCCTCCCAAGGTGCCAATATATCCTCACCCAGCGAACTCGACATGTTGTCGATCAGTATCTTTCTCTTTTGGTGCGATGCTATCTGTGGCATTGCGGCAGGATGTGATGAAAAGTTGCAGACGACCAAAGCGGTCCGAGTCGTACCATGCTTCAAGAAGGAGAAAACCTGCTCATTATCTTCGTCAACAAGATCAAATCGCCCGTGAATTAGCATATCACTCGCAGCCTTTCGGGTTGTCAACATCCGCCTCCAGAAAGCTAGTACTGAGTGCTTGTCGGACGCTTGTTGAGCAACATTGATGGATGTGGTGGAAGTATTGACACGCATCCACGGTTGCACGTAATCTTCCGTAAAGCCACCATTGTTCGCAGAGGTCCACTGCATTGGTGTACGCGCATTATCGCGTGCTAGATGCTGGAGCGCTGCTTTGGCATGGGCCAGCTCGGTCTCGTTATAGTCGCTTCGCTTTGCGACCATATCGTAATAGTTCACAGAGTCCACATCTTTGTACTCTTCAATGGACCATTCTTGCGGCATATTGATCATGCCTATCTCCTGACCTTGGTAGATGAAGAGTGTCCCAGACAAGGCAGCAAAGAGCAAAGCTAGCATCTTGCCAGACCGTTCCCGCCACTGCGGACTGTCATTTCCCCATCGCGAAATGCAACGTGCTTGATCGTGATTCTCGGCAAAGGAGGTTGACCACGCATCAGTGCCACCTATGAGGGTTTGTGTTCGCGAAACGGCGGCTTTCAAGTCGCGTAGCGTGTAGGCAAAAGGTGTCGTCTGGTACTTGAAGACTTTGCCTTGACCAGTGTCAACAACATCGAACTGGAAGACCATGTTAAGACGCGTCTTGGACGCGCCAACGTAGCCAATGACTGTGTTTGCATCCGGCGTGAATGGACACTCGCCAACTGTCATGCCGTCGTAGCGTCTCAGGATGGCGTTCATCTCGGAGAGATACTCGTTCATGCGAGGCCCATTGCAGTACACCATGCCTGCTTCCTGCCACTCAGCCTCTGGATCGGTGATGGGAGCATCAGGAAAACTGGGATCCTTGCTATACATGTTGACAGTGTCCACGCGAAAGCCATCGATGCCCCTCTCGAGCCAAAATATCATCGCGCTGTCGTATATAGCTCGTCGGGCTTCATCATTGTCCTGCAAGACAGCTTCGGTCAGCAAGGTCGTAGATGCAAGGTGATGCTGTGCCTACCCAATTCAGATCTGGCTGCTCTGGGCAAAAAAGATGTAGGTAGTACTCCTCGGTATGCTCATCCCATTGCCATGCACTGCCACCAAAATTTGAGCGCCAGTTGTTTGGTGGCTTCCTATTTCCAAATGAGTCGTACTTTGCTGGTTTCCAGATGTACCAATCGCGCTTTGGATTGGTTTTCGAGGACCTTGACTGTTTGAACCTGTGCTTCGCAATTAGATGCACGAAAGACGGTGCAGCGCTACTGGACTTACCATGAATGTTGATCGGACGTGTGATTGACCACTAAGTCCAGAATAATGCGCATACCAAGTTGGTGAACGCTGGCGATCAACTCGTCCATATCCTCCATGGTACCATATGGAGCATGAACAGCCTGGTAGTCGGAGATGTCGTACCCCATGTCCACTTGAGGACTTTGGTACATCGGACATATCCAGACAACATCAACACCAATTGATTGGATGTATTCCAATCGCTCGATGATGCCGCGCAAGTCACCAACTCCATCCTTATTGGTGTCCTGAAATGATGCAGGATAGATCTGATAGACGGTGGCATCTTTCCACCACGGTCGCTGCGTCACCGTCATTGTCACCACAATCAGTCTGCAAATTCAATGAGGGCAGGAGAGATTGGTCTAAAGTGACAAGACGTGGCAGCTCCGCCAGCTTTATCATGTTTCCATGCTTCAACGCCAGTCGTCAGGCCGCATTATCTTAACTGCGTTGCAGCTCGTGGAGCTGATAACGAAGCAGTCAGTCTGTCGTTTCCAAAGCATGTCCTATGCGAGTCATGATGTCTACAAGTTCTATTGGATACAGCTCGGGCCGACGAGATGTGCGGTGCATATCCTACGCCACCGTCGCAAAGTTGGTCGAAGAAAGTAGCTGTTACTGACCAGAAGCCGGACTTTGCCGGCCGCCGGGTGTCAATTGGTCAGTGCATCTCACGTGTGACGCTAGTCGATCCCGGTCTCAAAGGTTTCTCCGCAAAGGATATGCGTAGAAGAATCCTAAGACGCCTTCACACCACATTCTCTGCAGCAGAAGACAGTTAGCCTTTTCTGAAATCATGCACTCCACGTAGCTGCCGTGCGCCACCTTTCGTAGCTTCATATGTCTGATTGGTGAGAACTCGGGCCGGAGCACTCTAGCATGTCGTCCATGTCAGAAGTTCCATCTACTCTACCTCCTACACTAGTTCCTGAGCAACAATGCCGGCAACCTGGGCCATGCCGTGGAATAGCATATAAGGCTCTGTGTGGAACATGTCGAGACGAAAGGTCTCATTTAAATCAACAAGCAAACAGAGCTTGACATTATTAACCAAGGCACAAAATCCTTTTCAGGGACTTCGGGCTTTCCATGATGGCGGCGCATACAGATCCAGCACGCGGCGCATCCATCTCTACCCAACGACAAGCCAGTATAGCTGTTGGAGATGCTAGCCGTCTACCAGCTGTTGATCATCTCACGGCTGCCGATGCCGCAAAGGCCAATGCAAGCGAAACCTCTATGACGCTTCTTCAAGGCCTCAGGACATACCCGAAGGCAGTTGGCTGGTCCGTCCTTCTTTCAACCTGTATTGTAATGGAAGGCTTCGATATCGTTCTCATCAACTCGCTCTATGCCCTGCCGTCTTTCCAGAGGTACTTTGGCGATCTTCAAAGTAATGGTTCTTACAGTATCTCGGCCGCCTGGCAATCTGGTCTATCCAACGGTGCTCTTGTGGGCGAGATCCTGGGACTGATGTTGACCGGTATCATCACGGAGAGAATTGGCTATAAGAAGACGATGATCGGCGCTCTCGCAATGCTGACATGCTGCATTTTTCTGCTATTCTTTGCGCAGAATCTACCCATGCTTCTAGCTGGAGAGGTATGAGCACACTCTGTAGCCGTCGATTGACCCGGGCTAATAGCGTCTTCGCCAGATACTCTGCGGCCTGCCTTGGGGCACTTTCCAGACGTTGACCACGACGTACGCATCCGAAGTCTGCCCCGTCGCTCTTCGCCCTTATCTTACGACCTACGTCAACCTTTGTTGGGTCATGGGACAACTTCTGTCCTCAGGCGTACTGAAAGGTGTAAGCACCAAGACTGCTGAAAGTGGTTTCAGGCTGCCCTACGCCCTGCAGTGGATCTGGCCGGTTCCGTTGATCATTGGCATCGCTCTTGCACCGGAGAGCCCATGGTAAGACGTGTCTCGGTAAGGCGTAAGATCCGATCGTTTGCTAAATTTACCGTAGGTGGCTTGTCCGCAAGGGTCGTACCGACGATGCGAAGAAGCAGCTTCTGCGACTTACTTCGCGCACGCAAACCGACTTCGATCCGGATGCCACCATTTCAATGATGATTTACACCAACGAGCTTGAGAAAGAGAACACAATCAGCGCTAAATATGCCGACTGCTTCAAAGGCGTCAACTTGCGTCGGACTGAGATTGTCACCTTTGTCTGGGGTATTCAGACAGCTTGCGGCGCAAGTTCGATGATCGGCTTTTCGACCTACTTCTTCACCAACGCGGGTCTGGACACCTCGCACGCATTCTCCATGTCCCTTGGCCTCTATTCGCTCGGAGCTGTTGGTACATTACTTTCATGGGTCTTCATGAGCTCGTTCGGCCGCCGTACACTCTACTTATGGGGTCAGCTTCTCATGTCCCTCGTGCTGATCATCGTCGGAATCCTGGGTACTGTTCACACCGCAGGCGCGCAATGGGGCATAGCGGGTATGATGCTGGTGTACTCTTTCGTCTACCAATCAACCGTCGGTCCAGTATGCTACTCACTCGTTGCGGAGCTCGCATCTACGCGTCTTCGCACCAAGACCGTGGTTCTCGCTAGGAATATGTTCAACATTACCGGCATTGTTGCAAACGTGTTGACTCCCTTCATGCTCAATCCCAAGGCGTGGAACTGGGGCGCCAAGGCGGGCTTCTTCTGGGGCGGAGCATGCGCGTTGTGCGCCGTCTGGACATACTTCAGACTTCCCGAGCCAAAAGGACGTACCTTCGCCGAGCTGGACGTTCTGTTTCAAGCACAAGTGTCTGCAAGAGATTTCCAGAAAACTGATGTCGTGGCACTTGAAGGCTTTTCGGACACTAGTTCGGGAAATGAGGAGCATCCCGAGAAACAAAAGGCAGAAGTCCACGTCGTGAAGCTGGACAGAACAGATAGCAGTTAAAAGCAGTACCAGGAACTCAGCTTTATAGCGGTTATGCCACATCTTCCAATCTGTGTATATGTTGATTACAAGTACTGGTTGCCCGACGCGTGCTAGCGTGAAATTTGACGCGCTCCCTAGGACGCGACTTCACAAAGTGGTGTGACCTGTCTCCGGCACAGCAGGATATAAGTCAATGATCTTCTGCAATAATTCAAATCTTCCTATAAGTGGAATCGCTGGCATGGATTATGACCACAGTCCAAGCCACCAGCAAATGAAATTTGCTCAAAGAGAAAGAACCAGACTGGCACCAATGAGCATCACTGTCGCTCCTCGATCGAAAAAGAGAACATTTCGACATCGACTTTGCGAATGAGGTCTTGCATCAATGATGCTGTCGCTGGCGCCAGCAGCAGAACGCTGAGATCCCCCAAGGGCCGACATTCGCCCGACCATACGACAGCCTGTGTTCATGAGAAATCGTACGGGATGTCTCACAATAGTGCATAATGCGCTGTCCTTTAAGCCGAAACTCAATTTATGATACTTTCATACATGCATCTCATTTACGCGCCACTGACTGCATATGCGCTGATGCCCAGCCCATGAGACCCAGCCATCTCTGATACGCCGCCTCCAGTGCGCGAGGAAGCCAAGGTGCCTCCCAATATCTCTTTTACACAGTTTCCAAATCTCTTATTCAACGGCATTCGTCAACCCGCACCTTGTCGAAGAGACATGCATCCGTTCATTATCGTGAGCTCGTACTTGACTGAGAGTGGAAAAGCCAAGAGACATCTAACGAAGCCCGCTCTTGAAAGACGGTGATCATCAGCATGCTGTGCGGATAACAACGTCCGATATCAGCACTGCCATTATAACCTGCGCAGAGACTCATAGATGCAATAGGCGCATGCGTTCACACCGTATTCCATCACCGCAGCTTCCCTTGCGAATCAGGATAGCACTCAAGTCAGGCAATTGAACCTGAGCCTCGTGATGCGCGATCATAGATGAGTTGCAATGTCTTGGCTACCACTAAGCAGGGCAAGCAAAGTGTTTCGAAGCAAAGTGTCTGGCGAACGTGCACCTGGTCTGTATTTCAACACTATCGACAATAGGTATCTTGCATGACATTACAATTATTACGCCGGTGCCCGGGCATATGCACCATATCCAGCTCGCTTTTCGTCTGAAAACAAATATCACAAGAACTAGGTCGAAGGATCGTGAGTTCATGATCGTAATGAGTGCGTCATAATCATGATATCGCTCAAGAGAGCGAGCGTGGTGTCCACGCAGCTGTGATGAGTTAGGTCCTGCTCGACTTGCAGGACAGGGAACACTTACTTGGTTTTGCTTGAGGTTCTTCTTTACAAGAAGAAAACAGCGAAGACTGCAGGCAACAGAAGAGCCACAATCGATTCGTTGAAGTCGTTCTTTGAAGCGGCATTGGATTGAGCTCCAGTATACTCAGCCTTCGGCGGAGCCTTTTCACTCTTGCTTGATGGGGGCTGCTGCGGTGGTGGCGCAGCAGGTTGACTTGACTGCTGCGATGGTGACAGGTACACGGGTGGCATCGGCTCTTTTGGAGGCATTGCTGTAAATTTGGTCAGCACAAATGTGTGTGAGAACCTCCATGAAGGTACAATCTCACTGGTCTGACTAGGCGGCAAAGACGTCTGTTGGTAAGTCGGCTGCACGGATGGTTGCGATGCAGGAGGCTGTTGTGGAGTTTGTTGGCCTTGCTGAGGCGGTTGGGCTAAACACCGTCAACGATCATATCGGCATTACGTCTTCAATTATCACTCACCGGGTTGAGAAGGCTGCTGTGGAGCTGCCGAAGATTGTTCTATGATATATCAGTAACGATGTGGCTTGGTTTATGATGCGATGCTCACCAGGTTGAGAAGGTTGCTGGGGAGGTGCAGCAGGATAACTCGGCTCAGCAGGCAAAGGCGAGCTCGATTGAGGAGGCTGTTGAAAAATGTGCGAGGGCTGGCTGTGTGGAGGTTGATATACTGGCGGCGAGGAAACATAGGAAGGTGCTAAAACGTGTCAGTATGTCCTACAATCGCTGCTTTCAGATACATATCATACCTAAGTAAGGCGGCTGCTGGCTTGTGGCAGGAGGCTTTTGTTCAGGCGGCGCTTGGTATGACTGCTGGGATGGAACAGCAGAAGGCTTCTGTACAGGCGGCGCTTGGTACGACTGCTGGGATGAGACAGCAGAAGGCTTTTGCAGAGGTGGCACTTGGTACGTCTGCTGGGTTGGGACAGCAGAAGGCTTCTGCACAGGCGGCGCTTGGTACGTCTGCTGGTTTGGGACAGCAGAAGGCTTCTGTACAGGCGGCGCTTGGTATGACTGCTGAGGCATTGAAGGGCCGCTGTACGCCGACTTTGGCGATTGCGTCGCCGTGGTGGAGGGCTTCAGTGCAGATGGTCCTTGACATGTCGGCCGCGCCGGCTGAGCCGCGCTGGACATCGATTTTTGTGGCTGCATCGTTGCCTGCTGAAGCGGCACAGAAGGTTTCCGTGTGGGAGGCGCTTGGTATATAGGCCGCGCCGAAGGAGCGCTGTATCGTGAACCATGTAGTTGTACCGCTGACTGCCTAGGTGGGAGCGAGGATATCTGTGCAGGTGGCGCTTGGTAAGTCGGCTGCGCCAGAGGCTTGCTGTACGTTGGCATTTCTGGTTGCATGGTCGGCTTCTCAGGCGGGAGCGAAGGCTGCTGTGGGACCGGCACGTGATATGTGGGCTGCGCTGGCGGAGGCGCGCCGTACGCTGGCTTCTGTGGCTGCGACGTTGGTCTGTAGACTGGCAAGCTGGACTGTTGGTATGGTGGCGGGACATATGCGGGTTGTGAAGCTGCGGGCTTGTACTCTGACTTTGTCGTTTGCGATAATGGCGGTGAATATATCTGCGTTACTGGCGGTACATGTTGCTTGGTCGTGGGCGGAGCATAACCTGCAGTTGAGTTTGGATACTTGACAGGCTGAGATGGCACTTGCTTTGGCGAGTTCGGGTAGCCCGAGGGAGGCTGAGACACCCGGCTTCTTGTGACGACTTGAGTTGAGTGCTTTGTCTTCGTGATGGTCGTCTTCACGGTTGATGCCACGCCTTGCTTCGGAGAGGAAACAGGCGGGTAAGGCTTGTAGTTCAGTGAGCTACTTGGTGGAGCATACTGTTTGGTCGTAAGCTTTCCGTGAGTCATGGACTTTCCGGGTGAAGATGACCACTTGTAAACGGTGAAGCTTGGGTAAGCATATCCGCCAGCACTCTTCGACTCCGATTGCGAAGTAGTTGCGCTAACGGAGGACGATGACTTGGGGCCATGATTTGAAGCAGGCGGGCGATAATTGCTTGGCCTTGGACCATAGTTGTTTGGCCTCGAACCATAGTTGTTTGGTCTCGGACCATAGCTGCCTGGTGCATCACGTCTCTTGATCTGGCCCCTAACGCCGACTTCGTCACCGCTGTCGTTCGCGGGCTGATCATGGCTTATCTGGTGCGCGCCGAGCCACCAGAGCCGCCTTCTAAAAAAGAATTGCTACCCTCCTGAAAGTCATTGTCTGCCTTAGTAGTCAAGTCAGAGTCATCGTCATTTACAGCTTCGTTGTCTGTCGATTCATCCGAATCAGGGCCATCATTATCGAAATCTCCGTCATCGATCGGGTCGATAATTTCGGTGGCGTCATCATCATTGCTCCCATCATCGGGCGGCACGTAGGCGGGAATTGATGGAGGACTGGAGACTGCCGGTGGTGGAGGAATGTAGACAGCCGGCGACGTCGATGGCTGATTCAAGAAATAGCAGCCATCGATAAGATCACAGCTTTGACCTGCTGGGTACGAGTGTGCTGGATTACAGCTGTATCGTCCTTGACTATCTGTGGAGCCAGCTGCTGGACACGAATTAGCTGGCAAGCCGGGTTGTGAAGCAAATTGATCAGGCGAAGCGGTGCTTGCGACAGATAAGGTGGAGCTGCTCGGAGACGCTGAGCCCGAATCAGCGCTCATGCTCAAGGCATCTGCTGCCTCGAGAGACGTAGGTCGGCCAGATGAAGTAGAGCTCGCGCTATATGAGGTGGTGCTTGTACCAGATGATGTGGAGCTTGCGCCAGTCACGCTTATGCTCAAGGCATCTGCAGCCTCAAGAGAAGTAGGTCCGCTAGATGAAGTGGAGCTTGCGCCGGATGAAGTGGAGCTCTGTGTCGATGATGTTGTACTCGCTACTACTGGACCAAGCAAGACGGTTATCCCCATACTGCTGCTCGTAGACGCTGAGCTCGCGTCCACGCTCGTGCTCGGGGCATCTGTTGCCTCGGATGACGCTGAGCTCGGAGCCACGCTCGTGCTCGAGGCATCTGCTGCATCGAGAGAAGTAGGTGCGTCAGATGAAGTGGTGCTTGCATCGGATGGTGTAGAGTTCAGAGTAGATGATGTTGTACTTGCCACTATAGGACCAAGCAAGACCGTTACCCCCATACTGGTGCTTGTAGAAATTTGGCCCGAGTCCACGCTCGTGCTCAAGGCGTTGATTGCCTCAGAGGAGCCGGAAACGGAGCCAGAGCTAGTCTGCGACGCGCTCTGTGCGTCGAGAGAGTCGAACGTAGTCATCGTTGAGGTGGACGTTGTCGCCGTGGTCATGAACCAGCCATCGGAGTTGAAGGCTATCGTGGTCGATGGGAATATAAAAACGGTCTCTAATGCCCTAAATGGAGAGGCGTTAGCTACAATCGACAACCACGTGGCACTCTACAGAAAAGTGTTGAAACAGTGGGATTATTTGCGCGCCGCGTCGTTGTGTGTTGCGCAACGTGATGCTGTGTGGACCACTGTCATATGCCTTTTGCCGGTTCACTGGAGACTTACGCAGGGTTTCCATAATCTGTTGGGAAGGGATCTGATAATAATTCACTCGTCTCAGATGCTGTCATGGTGGTAGAGACGACGCCGAGTTGGCCGGCGGACAGAGTCATTGTGCTTCCTGTCTGGGTACTGATGAGAAGCTCATCACTGTTTGTAACGCCCGAATTGGTGACAGGTGGCAAACCGCCCAATGTTCTTGTTGGGGTGAGGGTTATCGTGCTTCCAGATTGAAAAGCAATGAAATTGCCATTACTATCTGTGGTTGCCGTCATGGTGACTTGCGGGGACAGTGCGCTGCTGGTAGTAGACAATGAGCTGGAGCCGGGGTTAAGTGATTTGCTAGAAGCCGACGAGTCGTCAGGCGTGTCGGAGGAGGAGCTCGCAATGCCCGTGGCCGCCGAAGCGGATGAAGCACTGGAAGTTGACGCATCGCTAGAAACGTCGGAGGATGGACTTGCGCTACTGCTAGGAGAGGAGGCATCGCTAGAATCGTTCGAGGATGAGCTCACAGTGGCCGTAGCCGTTGAGGTGGAGGATGCGGTGGAAGTCGATGGAACGTCCGAGGATGAACTTGTGCTGCTAGGAGTGGAGGTGTCACTGGAAGTGGACAAATCACTGGAGAAAGAATCACTGGAGGACGAATCACTGGAGGTGGAGGAGTCGCTAGAGGACGAATCACTGGAAATGGGGGAGTCGACAGAATCGTCCGAGGGTGAGCTCGCAGTGATCGTGAAAGTTTGAGTGCCCGTAACGGTGGTCATGTCAGTCGCGGTAGAGTCGGTGGTAGTGAGGGTTGTCGTTGTTCCCGGAACGGTCAGGAGACTTGCAGTGATGGTCGATAACATCGTCATCGTCATAGAAGATCCGCTCAACTCCGAAGAGCTGTCCATGTCAGAGAAAATCGCAGAGTCGGACTCCGAAGAGCTGTCTATGTCAGAGAAAACCGCAGAGTCAGACGAGGACGACACTGATGAGTCGGTCGACGATACTGAAGAGGAAGACGATGCCGAAGACGAGCCAGCGCTTGCGCTAGTGATGGTGGTGGCTTGCCCTGGTAATGCTACTCCTCTCTTCTCTTTTGTCGTCGCCTTTTCTCGCACGCCGCTAACGACTTGAGTGACATAGAACGTTTCATACTCTGGCTCTGGCTCGACGGTGACCTCAACGACAGGATGTATCGTGACTGTACCTTGCGAGGTGGCAGTCTCATGGATCGTCACGGGTGTTGGTGGCTGAGCCACGACATGATGAACACTCGTACGAGTCACAGGCTCATCTGTGCTGTAGACCGTAAAGGTGCTCACCTTCTTAGGACCAGTAACTGTCACGAAGCCTTCAACAGTGTATGTCGTGCGTATAACTGAGGGAGTCCTGGTTCCGTACACGGTCCGTGTCGCAATCACGGCTTGTTCCACGACCGTCGTGATATTTCCAGTTTGGAGCTGCTCGATGGTCGAAATGGGAACTGATGCGGGTTAGTCGCCAAGCAGTCGTCAATCCATTCCCTACACTCACCAAGGTCGCTCTCGGTCTTGCGCTTCATCTTCTGCTCTGCTGGCATGGCAGAAACGATTGGCAGCGCAGCAATGGCTGCTGCAACAAAATTTTGGCCCTTCATGACAATAGCGAATGCACCAACAGGTCTAGAGAGTGCTGCGAAGGATGAGGGATCGATCGATCGAAGAGATACTAAGACTGTTTTGTGTGAGGGCCAGGCGGGTTTGCGAGCAACGCTGTTCTGCCTCGTTGTTTCCGTCAACGTGGTCTATGATGCGCAGTCGTGAGGAGTATGAGCAGCTGAATGCAGTAGCGGAAAATAGTGATCAACACATTTTCACCGTTGAGAGCTTGGCTTGGTACGCACGAGAATTGTCAAAGATCTTACCAAAATGTCGACACACTGATGGTGTTTCCAGTAAGCGTTTCGAACAATAGCATAGGGTGTAACAATTTCAGCATGTATACACACGAGGCCCCCGATGGTACGGCCATACTGACGGTGATGATATGCCTGAAACAGCAGCGTCGCCGGCGACTCGCAAGCCTCATCTCGATGTGCAGTAGCATCAATTGTTGACGGTGCATGAGCCTGACGCTCGATGGATTCGCTTTGTGCTGACATCTGCAACACTGTCATTGGCTGTCTCGTGGTGGGAGTGGGTGTAGTTCTGGTGAGCGGGAGGCACCGGAACCAGACATGCTTCATCCTCAAGGCATCATATCAGATGATCCTCTTCGCAGCAGGACGAAGCGATGGCGGTTGTCGGCTTGCGATGGTAACAACAGCGCGGAGCAGTCTTGAACGGCCTGGATAAGATTGGTGTGCTCAACAAACCAAGCCGAGGGTAAGCTGTCCGCCCTCATCATCATTGTGGTGCATCCAGTGCAGCCTCTCAGTCGTATCTTTTGGTTATGACATGTCAAACTCGTGAGATCATGAAAGCACATAGCTTCCTCAACAACCATAGGGTCGAAGCCCCAAACATGGTGGCTTTCCCCTGTAGTGCAATTGTCGTAGAAGGTGTTTGCAAGTTCGGGAAGTCTTCAGCTTAGGAGTTCCATATGCTGGCATTCATCAACATGTTCACCGGCATGAAGTGGTGATTGACCAATTTGGGTGTATGAAAACATGCCGCTGAACATTGAATGTGCCCAGCATCAAATGCCTGGCAGTGGCGTCGATGTTGGAGATGAAGCCGAGCCAGAGCTGTCGGGATTCTTCTTGGACGCGCGCTAAGAAGTGCTTAGCGCGTGCTGCTGCAGTGACGCATGTTTGTTTACATGTATTTCAGGAAAGCTCCAACTTCGCAAACTCAATTTGCGACAAGACAAGCTGAAGTCTGACGAGATTCCTAGCACATCACATATACACTTCACGACAACAGCATACGGCACACTCCCAAAATGCCCAGCATGGACTATCACCCACGTCAAAGCATGGCTCCGCGAGGCTCTAAGATTGGCAGCCAGCAGAAAAAGCCGAAAGAGCCAGATGAGGACGCCTTTATGACTTTGGTATGCATGTAAATCATATGTTTGTATGTGAGTACATTTGCATGACATGCTGACACGGTATAGCCCGACCATGAGATTGCAGGATGCATCAGCGATATTGGTATCAACTTTACCATCGACGACTTGCGAAAGCCGAACCCTCAGCAGATCCAGAAAGTGTTTGAATGGTTCGCCGAACTACTCACCAATACGACGCGCGAGATCGTAGCACCAGCAATGCGCGCAGCAGCAGAAGACATGTGCGGTAATGAAGCGGATAGGATATTCAGCGCAGACACACGCGAGCTCATGGGCTTCTACATAACTATGCGCAAACTGCTATTTGAATGCGGCATCAAAGACTTCTCCTTCAGCGACCTGTACCGGCCCACACATGCACGACTGGTCAAGATCTTCAGCTACATCATTAACTTCATTCGTTTCCGCGAATCGCAAACCAACGTGATCGACAAGTACTACAACTCGAGCGAGCAGACCAAGAACATGATCGAGCAGCTGTACAATGAAAACATGGAGCGAGAGGATCATCTGCGAGAGATGCAGCAGAATCGAAAGAATGTCGAGCAAGCCATCAAGCAGAAGGAGCAGCGCAATCAGGAATTGAAGACACGACTTTTGGAATTGAAGAAGTCGCAAGAGCGCGTGACAGAGAAGCTTGAGCGTGTGAAAGGAGAACAATCTCGAATGAAGAGCATGCTCGAGGACAAGACGACACAAGTCATGAATACACGGACGGAGGCGAACAAGCTGCGACCATACGCCGAACAGTCACCCCAAGCGCTCGAGCAGTCTCTACGTGATCTGTCCTCCAATCTCAGCTCCGACAAGAACGCGATCGAACAACTCGACCGACGATCTCGCGCGTTGCAGACCTCCCACGATACATTCACCCTCCTGCTCACAGACCTCAACTCGCTACTGCACATCCTCTCATCTCTCCACACCGACCTGCAAAAAGAAGAATCCGAATCCCACGCCGCGCTCCGCAACCGTGAAGCCCTCGCCGAGAAAGTAAACAATGTCCGCGAGGTCGAGCGCCAAGAGAAGATGCTACGCAAACAACTCCAACAATGGGCGGATCGCACGGAAAAGCTACGCAAGGACGCCGAGGCGCGGGCAGGGAACGCCAAAATCAAAATGGAAAGTCTGCGCGCCACGCATAGGAGTCTGACGGAAGAGCGGAGGGAGCGTGGAGAGGAAGTGGAGAAAAGGAGGGTGAGGATCGAACAGACGGAGAAGAAGGTAAGCATAATACGCATCATAGAACCGATGTGCCGGTATAAGTTCTGGTGGAGCTAACAATCATTTCGCAGATGGCAGATCTCAAGGAGCAAATCGAGCATGAGGTGCAGAGCGCGAGAGAGGAATATATGAAGATGGAGAGCCACATACGGCTGTACATTACGGAGATGGAAGGCAGTATCTGAATCCATAGAGCTGATGAAACCGCAACAACACTGATGGTGTATATGCGATGGATAGCCTTTTGGCCGATGGTTGCACTTTCCATTCACGACATCGTTCCTTCTCCGTTTCTACGCGTGGCAGGCAGTCAAACGTCTTTAGTGAGCTCCACGCCAGCAACACCTGTAACCTCACCTATGAAACCCCTCGATCACAGCATCTCCCCATCCTCAGTGTCACTGCTATCGTGCCGCTTGATGTTCTGGCGACTATACCCGAACCGTAACATTTTCACGCTCAACCCAACGTCCCGCTATCAAGATGCCGCAGACGAAGCAGCGCCCATATCGCGCCACGGAATGTATTGTTGCCGAATGGGCGGGCAGTGGGACCTCCATTGCAGGGAGCAATGACAATGGCAATGATGTCGAGTGGCTTCGTCCCCAAGTGTCGAGACCCGGATTGTCGACGTTGTCAGACCATCTTCCTAATTGGGAGTGAGCATCCTTCGAGGAAACTGACCAATGAATCGCAGTCACCTCCACTTATGGGCGTCGTGCCTGCATGTTCTACGCACACTCTCCGTACAAAATTCCAGCCTCACAGCAAGCCAAAGACGTTGACCATGTTCCAAAAGCGGAAATGCATCTGGCGGACTGCTACGATGAAGAAAGATCGATCGGGGTTGAAGCACGTATAAAGACATGGCTGCTTCGCCATAATCATAGAAAGAAAGATTTGGTATCACTTCCCTGCAACTGAACACTCCCATCATCCGCTCTCATACATACATCTCTCACCTGGCAAAAACCATGTCCCCATCACCGCTCCTCCTCGTCCTCGGCTCAGGGCCAGGGATCGGCATCACAACCGCCAAACTCTTCGCCCAGCGCCACTTCTCCAAGATCGCTCTACTCTCCCGCAACGCCCAGCGTCTCGAAAGCGAGAAGCAAGAGATCATCACCGCAGCTGGAGCCAAAGACATCGAAGTGACAATCTTCCCGACAGATCTCGGGAATCTTGACCAGTTGCGCCAAACTCTCGCTAAGGTTGTGGAGATTGGCGAGATAGGATGCGTATTCTTCAATGCGGCGAGGATACAGCCGTGTGAGGTATTGACGGCGCCGGTAGAGGAGCTGGAAGAGGATTTTAAGGTGCGCACATCCACATCATGAGCTTAGAGCGAGAAGTGGCGATCGCCGTCAGGGTCGAGCTTATGGAACACGTTCGAGCATAAGCTGAGATGACACAGGTTACAACCCTCGCGCTTTATGTCACAGCACAGTGGGCCATTCCGTTGCTGGCGAAGAGCAATGACGCCAAGCCAAGCTTCGTAGTGACGAGCAGCCTACTCCCAGAGCATCCGATCCCGCAGCTTTTGTCACTCTCTGCAGTGAAGGCCAGCCAGCAGAATGCAGTGCAGTCGCTGCGCATGGTATATGGGAAGGATATACATATTGGTCTGGTCAAAGTCGGCGGGCTTGTGAGTCCAGAGGAGAAGAACCTGAACCCGACCAAGATCGCAGAAGAGATTGTTGGGTATTACGAGCAGGACAAGCAGCTTTGGGGTGATGATATTGTGTTGCATCAGTGACAGTGTGCTTTGGCGTGTTCGAGAGGTAAGCGAGTGGCCACTGCTCTCCTAGGTGGCCATCATGGCCCGAAGTTCCACGGCAAAACATATAGCCAGAGATCGTATTTTACCTCGTAATGTCGCGCTTAAGCATGTCCAGGATTTTGCTGGGGTCTAGCCTAGTCGGCTCGGGTACCGCACCTGCACGATGAACTACTCCTTCACTCTGCGACTTTCGCATCGCTTCTCGTAATTCTGATTCCTCGACTTCTCGCTCTTTCCGGTACTGCTCTTCAAGCATGAATCCCGGAGGCAACGACGCAGGCGCATGGGGCAGCACATAAATTGTGGGGTATTCCAAAACTGTGCGTGCCCTCAGCAGTTCTGTCACAGATAGTGTCGCGTCCAGAGGAATAAGCACCTTTGAGGCAGCTGCTGCCCCCGGCCTGTGGAGATAAAAGTGATTGCCTGCATTCGATGCATCCTTGCAAGGCGATGAGGTCGCCGTCTCGAGGTGCCTGCTAGTACTCTCGGCTCGCAACGCGTGGTTGCTAGGATCGGTTGAGAACTGCGCGCTGTTCGTGTCTAGCGCTGTAGTGACTGGTAATGACAAAGTCTCCGGTGCGTCCTCAGCTGCTGAGTCTCCTTGCTGCTGCTGCTGCTGCTGCTGCTCTTGGCGTTTGCGTTTCAAATTTTTGCTGGAAAGTCTCTCTGACCGGGGCACCTTGGGTAACATTGCATTGTGCTTCTGCCGCAGCATATGGTCAAAATTTTTCAGAAGGCTGTCGGATGCTAAGGAATCATGGTGGAGGTAGGCCTCCTGGCCCAGAGTGATCCATTCCACTGTCCAGAAAAGTTTGTCTGATCTAAAGAAGCATCAGCATATACTACATGCGCAAGCGGAGATGATAGGCTCACTTCTTGCTGGTGCGAGTCTTGTTGGACTTCTCACGTGTCATTCCTCGTGGCGCACGCTGTACATTGATGCGGTTCTCCACAAGGTATCTGTCAACTTGGCTACCGGGCTTTGCTCCACGATGTGCTACCGCGTTAGTTTTCATACCAATTCCTCTGTCGATCTTCTCCTTGGTGGCTTGTTCGATACCGAGCTCCACTGATCTGAGATAGTTATAGTCATGATCGAGTCCAACAGGCGTAGCGAGATCTTTTTTCTTCAAATATGCGGCGGGGTTGCGCTTGCCGTTGCACGAAGCCTGTTGTTGGTGCCGTTTGTAGCATGGTAGCGAGCATGTTCGCGTGCTGCATCTTGGACAGCGATACTTAGGCGTCTCGCCATAACTGCATCAGTCAGCGCCACAATGTAGCATAGGCTCTACACAATCCACGTGATGAAGTGAAGTGGAGCTGAAGGTGATGACGTCCACAGCAAGAATTATGGGCAAAAAAGTTGGGTAAGCTGGATGGTCCCTACCATAGACTGCATAGATCTGACAGCAGTGCGTCTTCGGGCATGTTCCCAGTGTGGATGAGCGCGGTGTCGGTATGCTTCCACACGCTTGCATGCGAGTGATGTGACTCGTAAGATATGGTTGATGCCCGTCGAAGATGTCACTGATGCCGAAAGTTGTACTCGACAAGTCCACTCAAAGAGCTTTTCGCAGCATCGGAGACGGACTTTCTGAGATCGCGGCCCTCTCATTGGCTACCAACAATCGTACTCTGAAACGCGTCTCAACCCAAGGCGACAGATCTTGGTTCATTCACCTCCAGTTCCATATTACATCGAGTCGTGGCCGGGAAATGCCACGACTGCGCTCGTGGCATGGATAGATCAGGTAATGATGTTTGACAATATGCACGGTCTGGCACTGCACGAGATTTGAAATTATTCTGCCTCACCTCATTCAAGCGGTAATCGGCTCCACGAGTTGAAGTCGGATGATATATGTTCCGCGGTAAAGTCGCAATCAACACTGCAATTGTGCAAGGAACGGCAACGATCCTGCAGGTTGCATGCTCGTGCAGGTGATCGTCGCCGGTCGGTGGAGCATTTAGCAGGCTCCTTGCTCTTTCGAGCGAGCGAGGCGAGCTGCAAGTGGTATATCCTCCAGCCCGAACCCTGAACATGCACGCCATGATTCTTCCATGTCAGGAGCAAGACATTTACAGCGCTGCTGCCCCGCACCATCGTTCTGGCTGAGGTCTAGTCTATTCTTCGTGTGTGGCAAAGTTGTCCAGATTGTCAAGATTGTCGTTAGGGAGCGCGTGGGAGCCCGATGGGCATCATCACACAGCGCTCAGCGACTCAGCGACTCAGCGGATGGCGAGCGACCGGTGCAACTCCAAAAGCAGCGTTTGCGCAGGTGTCGCTGTGTCTGGACTGCGTTTTCACTGCAACATTCTGCCGTGATGGCGCCAGCCACAACCTCGCCTCCAGCCGTACCGCGCTGTCACAAAGCACGTGGTCTTGCTTGGGGAATCTGAAACACCGCCAAATTGCTGTGGTTGATATGTCACAACGGTGGACATTGCCGGAGAATAACATGTTTGCTATCGTTCGTGACTGGGAGATCATCACTTGCGCGGGTCAGACGAGGCTGGAAGGGGAAGTGATGCACCGCTTGTCGACTCAATAATCATACAATATGAAGCTGAGTCGGTCATCGACCCTGGTCGGCGTTATGCATGCCCCTTTTCCATGAATCGCTGTCATGCATGACGCCTGCAGCACCGTGCAGCAGTAGTGTACGGCTAGCAGTAGGATGCAAACGAGCTTGCATTTCATGCATACAGCAAGTTGCAGTGGTGGATGAGGTGATGACGGCTACAGCAGCGAAGGTGTTGCTACACGCGAGACAACACACGACGTGATGATGTTCCGAGCCCGCATGGCAGCCATCAATAGCCAACTTCTGCCACAATCTCCCGATAGACATGTCCATAGAGTTTGCGAAGCTTCACGCTTCATCAATGAGCGAGTCCACTCGGGAAGCAGGCCACCCTGCATCGTTTCAAACGGACGATCCAATGCTAGGCGGTAACGATCATACTTTAAGCTGGGCCCGGCCTGATAGTGCCAGGAGATGGCCGTACAAGGTTCCGCCACAGCGCACTTCGGGCTGGGGATGGGTGCACAAGAGCGTCTATGCATCGCTATGTCGCAGCGGGCCCTTCCACTCTGCACCATTCTTTCTCATCTGCTGTTGCTTGTCGACCGCTCAGCTCATCATTTGACGTTGGTCAGCTCGCACATGGTGTGAGCCACCATTCTCTCGCCTCTCACCCCCCGGCTGGCGTGTGGACGACGAGGAAGTGTGTTGGCACAGCATCGTTGCGGGCAGCGAGAGAGGCATTGGCATTGAGTCTGAAGTGAGTACCGGCATCGTCGCCGTACCAGAGCAAACGACGCCTCGAAGCTACTGCGGTGAAACGCCGACTACGATAATAAGCTCCGCGCTGCGCGACCTCAACCACCACCTGTTTGCACGAGAGCATACCTCATAATACCCTCACCATGGCGCCATCCTTCACCTCACGCCCTCGTTCTGGCGACGGTCGGCCTGTTTCCCGCGACGATGACAACAATCTGGTAGTTCCCAACCGCACTTCGTCTCTGCATTCGCGTATCGCGCAGCCCCTACCGTCTCAGATGCCTCAACCAAAGACCGGGACGCGCGCTCCCAAGACGTTGACACACGCGTATATGGTGTGTGGTGTTGGAAGAGAACCGTCACAATGGGTCAAGGCACCGACACCAATTCAGGGCAAGATTGGGCACATGAAAGGTGCAGTGGGACAATTCTGGCTGCCGGAAATACTGGGGAGCAGTCCTCGTCTGGAGCAGGACAATGAGATTGCCCGATCTCTTCACGCGGCCATGAGGGTGAGTGCGCGTTAGACACGAACGTTGCTTTGCTTGACATGAACGTGCGTGCATGTTCATGGTTGTTTGACTGACATACTCTAGGCTTGTTTCCCTCACGATGTGGAAATCTGCACAGGCACGAGCCAACCACACTGCGTGCACCATGCCTTTGTGCTGCAGCAGGATTCATCGCATACGCTGTACGGTATCGCCTTGCGGGTATGGTCTCGTGCAGACGAGAAGCGTGCGGAGACGATTCGTGATCTGCGCAAGCGAACCGAGCCTGACTACTATGACTCTCCCGGTGAAACGTACTGGATTCCGTACTGTTTGTCCTTCCTCTCGCGCTATCCGCTGTACAACCTGCTTGGCGACTACCTTCGCGGCATGTGGATACATTGGAACAAGGCCACCAACCTCTTCCACGCCGAGGAAGTGT
Organism: Passalora sequoiae; assembly: GCA_013248845.1. Lineage (NCBI taxonomy): Eukaryota > Fungi > Ascomycota > Dothideomycetes > Mycosphaerellales > Mycosphaerellaceae > Passalora > Passalora sequoiae. The sequence goes on from WSQC01000033.1 coordinate 204,980, forward strand.
CGCGGATCCTGAGCTTCCCTGCTCCGCGCCTGAATGATCTGGTACGCATTGACATGAAGGACTACGCCCTATGCTACCAGTTCCCGTCCTCTCCCAGTGGATTCCAGAACTTCGCCATGTGGCCTCTATTCTGCTGTCTATCCATTCCCAACATCATTGGTGTCCTCGAAGCTGCTGTCTCCCCCACTAGGAGGATCATCTTCATATCCCACTACCCAGCGATGCTGACCGTTGCCACGGAGAGCGTGCGCTATATGGTCCGCGTGTATGAGTGGAGCGGTCTGTACGTACCTGTCGTGCATGCTCGCCATGCAAAGGAGCTCGTCCAGGAACCTGGTCCGTATATCCTGGGTATTACCGCAGAATGTCGAACTTTGTTCACCGCGCCTTCGGATGCCCTGGTGGTCGACCTTGATCGCAACTTTGTGCTCACGTCCAGTCCACCATCTGCATGGAATTCGAAACAGCGTCAGAAGCTCATCTCTAGGATGACACAGGCGCTCAACGGCGACGTTGCCCCTTCAGGCGTACCACAGCATCTACGATCCGCATATGGTGGCGGTAAGCTCATTCCAGCTGGTCAGATCATAGTCATGCGAGGCGAAGTCGAGAGCGTTCAGGATCCTGGTTGGTGGAATCAAGATGAGATCATGAAGGTTATGGATCGCGCCTGCGAGAAGCTGGTAAGTTACAGATGACAGTGTCGACCGAGGTCGCCACATTGCTAACATTACAATCAGGGCAAGAACACCGGAGTCAAGGCCATGTTTGGTGGTGCTCAGAAGAAGCCTCTTATGACCAAGGTGTCGATGCGCCACCTAAACGAGATTGTTCGAGAGAGGAATCAGTACTCTCGGGATGCCATGGAGGCCTGGCAGGACTTTATCAACCTCAAGGGCCGCATGGATACTGAGCTTACCAAGGTCACGAAGCGAAACAACTTTCTTGTCGAAGAGCTTGAGAGCTGGAAACAGCAATTTCTCAAGTTCCAGGCATTTGCCGAGCAGCTCACAAAGGAGACGAACGAGCTCAAGATCAAGATTGAGGGCCACAAGCGCGAAAACCGACGACTCACAACACTTATCGACCAACAGAAGGACGATACTGCGAGACTCACTGTACGCCTCTCGGGCACCGAGAAGCAGAGAGATGATGCGCTCGAGGCGCTTGTACTCCAGCAAGAGATTGCAGAAGAGCTCGAGCGTGAACGCAAGAGAAATAAGAAAGACCTCTCGGCACTGCAGCATACGAACACCACTCTGCTTCGTCAGCGCGACGAAGCCCAGCGTGTTGTCCTGCACTTACGGGCACTTATTGACGGACAGGCCCACCACATGGAGCACATTGTCAAGACGCTCAACAATTCGACGCCGGCTGAAGCAGCAGAATTCCTCGATGCTGCCGAGGAGCAGACCGAGAAGGACGGTGAGACCAATGTCAAGGACGAAAATGAGACCGGCGCACTTCGCGGGGATAGTGGCCTGGCATCGAATGTAACATCGAGGACGAGCACAAGGGAGTCGCAGTACCGCATGGATGGCGATGATGTCTCTTCGGAGTCTCGCTTCAGAAGCAGTTCCGCTGCACGCAAACGTCTGTCGGAACTCACCAGTATGACTGACGTCGCAGATCGTCACCTTCGCGATAAGACCGATGCAATCGCATACATTATCCGGAACATATCAGAGCAGTGCGCCGCTGCTGTCGAAGGCCTCGATCTCGCACGACGCGCCGACACCTCGAGCGCTGCTAGCGAGGACGGCGGTGACGAGGTGAAGAAAGAGTCGAGAAAAAAGCGTGGCAAGAGACCCGCGAAGAATCTGTCAGCGGACTCGTTCGAGACCGACCTACACAGCACTGGTTCGGAATCAGATTTCGGCGAGGGCAGGACGGAGAGCACATCAGGTTCGTACCTGCAACCCCAGCGGGCTTCGTCTATGATCCCGCCGACTCCAGATCTGGTCCACGACCGAAGCTCCACCAGCATGAGCGTCGGAAGCGAAAGCACCGCAGCGACACCACAGCGACACAGCCTCCAAAGCCAGTACAAGAATCGCGAAGAGGACATCCCTGAAGTCCCAACCCACATTGTCGACGAAGACGGCGGCCACGTACTGGAAGGAGTCCCTGAAGAGCCTGTCACCAAGTACACCACTAACGGCCTCGAACATCGAAATACCACCACAGTCGACCAAGGTCAGCACTGACTAGCCCGCCAGCCATTGAAGCGACGATCCCGCGGCCTCTTCCAATTTGCGATACTCCCCACGCCCTTCACGATGTTTTGACCACTCTCTCTAAGAACTATACCGACCCTGCTGCAATGCACGGCGTACGGAGCTCGAAGGCGCAAAAAAGGGAGCCGGTCATCCACGCACGACGCGTGTCGTTCTTTCAGCGGACGTCGGCGGGAGAATTGCTTGATGGCTCGGCTTGGATTTTTGGTTGTGTGATACCTCATCATCTTGCAGTTGATCTGTTCGGGGGGCGGACATGTTCAGCGTTCGGTTCCGCGGCTTTTTTCAGGGAAAATCCGAATCTTGCTTAATGTCACTCGTTTTTGACGGCCTATGTATTTTATCCCCTCCCCCTCCAACAACCCCAAACACCTTTTTATGTGTGTGATAGTGTTAATACCCCATCTTTCCGAGAGAAATGAGCGAGATTTCAAATCACAAGAAGCGAGATGGCGATTGGCGGTGGTGACGGCGATGGCGATGGCGATGGCGACGTCGCTGTGTGCAATACAAACAAGAAAGTACGTTACATGTAGGATCGAAGGGGGGAGGATGGGATGGAATCGGATGGAATTGGATGGGATGGAATAAGTGGACAATTTTCGTACATGCTGTGTTTTTTGGTATCGTGTACGTACGTAACACTAGTAGGATGAGAAAGATTCACATGGTACAATACGTATACATCAGCCCGACTTCTTTCTGTATTCGAATGAGTGATTGATCGATCGCTCGCCTATGGTCAGTAATAGAATGAGTCTGCAGAGTAATATGGTTCATCTACTGGTGAGGTAGTATCAAACAAAAAGACCTTGGTCGGGGACTACTATATAAGCTCCAACATGAACATGTACGAGCTCAAGACGGGGAAGCATCAGATTAATCCCCAACAACCTGTTGAACATCACAAACGCAAAAGAGACGACACAAATGCAACGTGCGAGGTTCGAACTCGCGACCCCCAGTTGCTCCCTAGGATCATGGGAAACTGAAATGCTAAACCACTACACTAACGTTGCAAGTGATAGCGACGACATGCAATGTGATAAGTTACATACTGACGGACATGGGTGGAGTGATGACGTGTCTGAGATTGATGCATGCAGGTATCCAGGTATGAGATGTAAGACGAGAAGGTCGAACCGAGATTGGATACAATGCAGCCAGCACTCTGTCGATAGATTCCATCGTATGTACAATCCACGAAGTATAGTCATTTCTGGTCACTAGTGAGCAATCTTTCTTTCTCTTTCTACATACCGCATAATTGCATCGATCATTGCCATCGTGATTTTCGTCTCGTCATTCCTCATGGTCTCGTATCGTACAAGGGTCGTCAAGGAGGTCAAATTATGTGTCGATATCAGATGAAATCGCCATCGCCAAAGCCGCCGAACGGATTAGGTGGACGACCACCCATGCCTGCACCACGAGGATGACCACCTCGAGCACCACCCTGTCCAAAAGGATCCTCATATCTCGCACCTGGAGGTGCTCGTGGGTCATAGCCTCCTCCTCTCTGTCCCTGGCCGGCGAACAATGGGTCGTCGAATGTAGGGTGCATGCCACCACCGCCCATCGGCCCGCCGAGTCCAGGTCCGAGGCCGCCTCGAAGCGGATCGTTCGGTCCAAGTCCTTGTGGGTAGAGATCACGCTCGCCAATATTGCCGAAACCGCCCGGACCTCCTATTCCGCCACGCATAGGACGTTGGATCTCGTGCTCGTCCTCGAAGCCTGGCATTGGTTCTGGCATGGGCCTTCCCGGCCCACGGAGCGGCTGCATGAGCGGATCGTGAAATGGACTTGGACGAGCTGGTGGTTCGCGCTCTTCTCGGAGCGGGTCTCGCCGCGGTCGGTCATGTTCTTCTCTTCCAGCCGGCTGTCGCGACGAGTCAGTCTGTGACTCTGACTCTTCGTACCCACTCTTTTGCAGACCTGGGAGGAGCTTCTGAATGAGGTGTACTCTCATCAGGCTGCCAAAATCACTAAGTCTACCAACTGTGATGAAAGTGTCAATCATGCTTCGCTCTGCTTGCTCTTTGCTGCCTCCTTCGTTCGTGTACGGGAGATTGCCGTCGGAGACATATTCCGATACTTTTACTTCCGTCTGCACGGTGCGGTCGCCACCCATGCCCATTCCCATGATGATAACCTTGTTACCCATCCTGCTAACTTTCACGAGATACTCCATGCTGCTCTGGTTGTGCTTGTATCGGAAGGCATAGCTTCCTGGTTGTGCGTTCCATTGCGAAGGCAGTGGTCGAGTCTCCTCGGAGTCTGACTGCACCTCTACCTTGTGATCCTCGCCGAGTCCGACGAGTCTGAAGCCGACTGCTAGCATCGATGCGTGTGCTGCGAGGGCGATCGCTTCGTAACCTTGGGTGAGCTTTTGTGCGTCTGTCGGTAGCGATGCGACCATGATTTGACTGAGGTTCTGGCCCGAGAGGGCGTTCGGCGGCGATGTGCCTGACATAGTGGGTTCTGAATACTTCAAAACTGAATGGATAATTGTTGTGGAGCGTGAATGTTCGATGGAAGAAGAAGAAGGCTTGTTGGTTGTTTTTGGATGTGGATGTACAGCTCGTCGAAAATGGAAGCCACGATCTTGATGACGCGGGACAGCTGCCTAAGACTAGCGTCCGGGCCGGGCACAAAGCGGAGATCGTCCCGTGCCAATCAGCGAGCTCAAGGCCATCTGCCATCTCCCGTACCAGTAGCTCTGCCACCGGCTAAATTTCACTGTGTAAATTTATCTGCCCTCCGCAACGATACATGGAACTTGATGCACGGGAGGAGGAGGTGTACCGTATGGAACAACTCGATGCCCAAGCACGTGCGATGTCACGAGATATGTGAGTCTCGATGGAATACCCTCGAGCGGCTACGGCAATCTTCACGAGCTGACATTGAGCTGCATGGGCCATTACAAGGGAACACTCCCTCGCCTACATGTACCCTGCATGTACTGATCTCCGCTCGTGCTTTGCCCTGGTCCCATTGTTGTGTCTGCTTATCGCGAGCCACGGCAATTGCGACTGGAGCTTTGCCAAGCAGAAGATATGGCCTGTCCTCCTTATCGCGAACATTATCGGATATGTTCCAAGTCACCGGATGGGACACCTCAGTAAAGGGCGTCTGGGACACGATCAAGTCGCTATAACCTTGACATGCCACGTCACTGATCAGCCTCCACCACGTTCTGATGGACTCCAAAACAGGCATACATGTCGCCGAGGATGACGTTGGCCCACATGGCATGCAAGGCCACACGTATGAGAAGGAAGATGTCCGAGAGGCTCACGAAGTATTCCAAAAGACCGATGAAGGCGTCGACTTCCGCACAGTCTCCTGGCAGCGAGCCACAATTATCTTCCTCAAGATTCAATTCGCCATGAGCATTTTAGCCGTGCCCGGCGCAGCAGCAACTCTCGGAGCCGTGGGCGGTGCATTGTCGATCGTGGGCTGGGCAGCGCTCAATACTTACACGGCCGTCATCCTCGGTGACTATCGTCATCGACACCCAGAATGCCACACTCTGGCCGACATGTGTGGTCGACTGTGGGGACGAATCGGTAGGGAGCTTGTCGCACTTCAGATCCTGGTCGCCCAAGTCCTCATAACGGCTGGCGGGATCGTGTCTATCTCGACTGCGCTCAACGCACTTTCGAATCATGGTGCATGTACCGTGGTCTTCAGCTTTGTGGCTGCTGTTCTCATCACCGGCTTCTCCTCGATCAGGACCTTCTCGAAGCTGGGTTGGCTGACCTGGCTGGGCTTCTTCACCTTCTTCGTGGCCGTCTTCATCTTCGTTGTCGCCGTCACGCAGCAAGATCGCCCGGCTGCGGCACCACAGACGGGACCATATGAACTTGGCTGGACGGCCATTGCATATCCGACATTCGTCGCAGGCATGACTGCTAGTGCCAATTTGTTCATCTTCGGTAGCGGTAGCTCGATGTATCTGCCAGTCATCTCGGAGATGCGCAAACCAAAAGACTACCTCAAGGCGACATTGGTGGCTGGTGTCGTCAACGGCGCTCTCTACCTCATATTCTCCCTAATCATCTATCGATGGTGCGGGGTCTGGATCTCGACGCCTGCATTTGGCAGCGCCGGAACATTGTTCAAGAAGATCTCGTACGGTATCGCATTGCCCGGGCTGGTGATTGGAGTTGGTATATACCAGCATGTGGCAGCTAAACTTGTCTTCGTAAGGATACTCCGGAACTCGCAACAGTATGATTCAGCGTCATCTTTACAAATCCTGTACTAACGCCTTTCAGCTTGCAAGCTAACACTGCCGTACATTGGGCGACGTGGCTGGGCGCAAACCTGATACTCGGTGCGCTTGGCTTCATTATCGCCGGAGCAGTCCCAATACTGAATTACCTGCTCGGCTTGGCCGGTTCGCTATGCTTCGCACCGTTTAGTTTAATTTTCCCAGCTATGTTATGGATGCACGACTTCGGATACTATCTCCACGGCAGTACGGCGAAGAGAATACTATATGCCTTCCACGTGCTGATCGTGCTCGTGGGGCTATTTATGGTGGTCGGTGGCACGTAAGTCAGACCACTTGACAAAACCCTTTCACAGATCATGCTGACCACTTGGCCAGATATGGAACAGCAGTGTCGATCCGAGATGCATACAACAACGGGATGATCGGCAAAGCTTTTGATTGTGCTGACAATTCTGGGTCTGTCCATTGAGAAACAATGTCACGCTGTCATATCGTACCGTGAAAGAACAATAATCCACTCACCATAAGCAAATCTAGCAGAACACTCTCGGAGTCCACGTGCTTATACGCCGGGAAACGCTTCTGTTCACTTCATTCAAGCTCGAAGCTAAGAGAAGACCTCCCGTTCGCTCAGCCATCAATAGGCAACACTTCTTCGAGGCTGTAGTCATCACGGCCATCAAAATCGCCACCATCGATCGCGAGCTCGTCATCTCCATCTCGCCCATCATCGACCACCAGATCCTCAAGCCATCAATGATAGACCCAGCCTTCACGAGTCTCCGCAGAACCATTTCGTGCCGTCATAGTGACACTGATAATTTTTGCCAGAATAAGTTTTTCCGCCCTAGTGTATGTCACAAGTCAGCCGTGCCCGAATAATGATTCCGGAATCGCGCTTATGTAGGGAGGGGCTCGAAAGGAGGGAATTCGGGACCGGGGTGGAGGGGGATGTTCCAGAGTCTTACTCTGTAGATCGTGCATAATTTGCCCTCGGAAGGATTTGGAATGCAGTCATCGTGGTCGCCTGCGTCGCGCTTGTTGAAGTCGAGGGATGCTGCCAGGGCGAAAGTTGCGAGGAATGGCAGGAGTAAGATCGAGAGATGCATACTGATGGCAGTAGTGGTCCAAGCTCAGTTTATTGATTTCTTGCGTCGCGTTTCGACAATTTGAAGATTCTGTTGCATGCAGAATACTAGTAGTGAGACCGGCACGGCGAGGAATATAACACATCAGATCTATTCCTAGCAGTAGGTACGTACAACCACATACAACCCTCCGAGCAAGCTACACCCCATGTCAGACCCCACGATAAGCGCAGACAAAGTTTCAGATAGCATGGGAACCCCTCCCGTAGCTGGAAGCGCTTATTTTTTGTTGTTGTTGTTGTTGTATATATCAGAACGGATGTTATTCTTCCCATCGCAGCCGTATCCTCCAGACCCCGCGCGCTTACTAGAACAAACAACGATGCCAGCAGAAAACCCTGGGGTCAGTAAGCATAACCCCGACCCACGGCCTTCTCAGCCCACTTCTCCGCCTTGCGTGCTGCCTTCTCAGCCTTCCGCTGCTGGTGCCTGCTTCGATACTGCGCAGAGTCTTCTGACGCGACGCTGGAGGGTCTTAGGGACTTCTGCTTCTCGATGAAGGCTGAGATGGTAGAGCCTAATTGCGAGACTGGTCGGGTCGGATATGCCGATTGTGTCTCGGAGACGTCTTCTTCGTCCTCGGAGGAATTTGCGCCGCGTTCGTTGTGCGAGATGCCGTTCGTGTGGTTGGAGATTGGTGCTTCACGTTCGAATGTTCCTAAAGCAGGGTTTGTAGTGGCGGCCTCGTAGGATGGGGGTTGCGTGGTGGGTTTTTCCATGATTTGGCCGTTCTGGATGTACTGCCACGAGTCTGCGAGATGGTCGATAGAATGGAATGGTGTGCTGGGCGATATTGAAGAAGGGTTGCTTCGCCGCTTGGTGTACTCTGCTATCGCGACTTGTCCCAGGCTGGCCATGGCTGACGAAGGGCGATTGCCGTTGCGGTTTCGCTTGTGGCAGCACATTTTGAGAAAAGTGCTATTGCTCAAGTCCGGGTTGTGAAATGTCGTTCAATCCAAGAAGACTTCTGCTGTCTTGTAGCCTGCGATAGGATAGATGGTGTACGGCTATGCAGTATCGGTGTCTGCGAGCATCGCTTGCTTCTCCTGTGAAGTGATTGTTGTTCTTGTTCGGGCTCAGCCATACTGCCGCCCTGTTGAGCATGTTATATACCATGCTATCGTTGTCACATCCCGGATGCCTGTAGTCGATCGTGAAATTTCTCGTTGGATTGTTCCGCTGCTCGCAAACGGCCGTACTCTGCGAGGGCATCATCGAGCTTCGCGTAGCGACTCCAGCCAATCACAACGATCCTGGCCGAATGAGGACTGGCTTCGCACGAGAACATCGCATACATTCTCCGAAATAGTTAGCGTCTGCGAGCTCGTGTTTGCCAAGATTTATTCGCGAAGGGGAGTCCGGAAGAGCCATGTATCAAGCTTACTGCTCCCATGACATGCTCGCTAATCGCGCAGGGTAGAGAGCCTCGAGGACAAGGAATTGGTTCTTTGTGCAACGTGTGACCTCCTCTGACGTAGCGGTCTAAACGTGGCTGGCTCTCTACACTTGCATTCAGTGCTGTTACATACCTACTGCAGCTGCCGTTGCGATAGAAGAAACCCATCAGGACGCCTTATCATCGACCTCAATGTGATCGGCGTGCTCGGCCGAGAGTGAGCTTGATCCGCCCTTCTCCGTGTCTATGTCTCTTTCAAGCTGACCCATAGGCTTCAGGCTTTCCTGCACTGGCTGTGCTCGTCTGCCAAACTTTCGCAATCCTGTACTGCCGTCTTTGGTGAACAAGAAGTCGATCTCCTCGAGTGTGAGATTAGATGTCTCGGGATCTGAGGTTCCACACGTCAGCATACCGTAATGAGTCACGTTACCTTCTATTGAACTTACAGCAAAAGTATATCAAAGGTATGAAGGCGAAATTGAGCGCCATAAATATTAGGTAACCCTTCCAAGCCAGCTGTTGCAGTCTGTCAGCTAACGAGCCACCAATAATCGCTTCAATATAGTCTTACATTTTGGATCAGTGTTGGTGTTATCATGACGACAACAAAGTTCTGTGAGCACTAGTCAGCAGTGCCACGCTTGTGACGAAGCTCAGCCCGCAACTGACCCATAGCCAATTTGAAGATATGCCAATGGCGGTGCCTTTAGCTCTGGCGTGCAGTGGAAGGATCTATCAAATGAGTCAGCATCATGGACAACTTTGCATGATCCATCGTGCAACCATCGGAAAGATCTTTATGAGACTCACCTCAGGCACGTATACCCATGGAATGCAGTTCATCGTTGAGCCGAAGAAAAGCATATACAAGAAAAAGAAAGCGATGCTGGCCTCAGCAGTCTTCGTGCTGAGCGGAGTCGCCGGTGTGCGCTGGAAGCTGAGCAGGATAGAAATCATCATCATGCAGATGGCCAGACCAAAAGAACCAATCATTGCCGGACGTCTTCTGCCCATTTTATCCAGGAAGAATGTTGGAACCAAAGAGCCCACGAAGAACATGCATTGTACTGCGCCTCCAATGAGCAGAGCCAGATTGTGAGTGAGCCCGACATTGTATTGCAAAGCTGAGGGCACGAAGTAGACGACGAGGTTGATACCGCCCATCTGGTTCACTGGCATATTGTCAGCACGGATCGTGCATCGATAGAAGACAGCTTACTGAATTGCATGCCATAGGCAAGCAGAACTCTGCGGCCAGTCTGCACCTCGTCTCGCTTGAAGATCTCGCGCCATCTGTATTCGCCGTGCTTACGTTCCAGTTCAAGTGCACCAAGGATATCGTCTTGCATCTTTACGACTTTGTGGCCATCTGGCTCGCTACCCCAGACGTCGCACATCACAGCAAGAGCTCTCTCGTTTTCACCACGAGCGTACAGCCAGCGAGGCGACTCTGGCAGGCCGAAGACCAGAATGACCACCACAATCGCGAAGATGATTTGACAAGCAATGGGCACTCGCCAGGCGGTTTCGCCTCCCACATACGACATACCGTAGTCGAAGAAGTACGCAATGACAATTCCGACTCCCACGAAGAGTGGTTCGGAGGAGACCAGTCGGCCACGCTTATCGGCGTCGCAAAGCTCACTCTGGTACATGGGTACGGTCGAAGTTTCGATTCCAGTCCCGATGCCTGTTACGTATCGTGCAACCAAGATCTGCGCTACAGAGTAGGAACTCGTCTGCAGTATTGCGCCAACGATCTATGGCAAGTCAGCAGCTGTCGCTCAAGGACCTTCTGCACTACTCACAAGAACCGCCATGGCCACCCACATGCATAGTCTTCTTCCCAGCTTCTCGCCGATGAAGAAGTTGATCACGCATCCGGAGAAGGCTCCGAGGTTGTAGATGGACACGATGATGCCTTCCAACGAGCTCCCCGGTTCTCCAAACGTGCGCCTAAAGTCCTGGTTCCCGACAATTCCAGAGAAGACGCCCTGATCATACCCGAACAGCACGAACGCCAATTGACATGCGATCGTAATGGCTACGCGTAATGGTCGGCCGCGACCATACATGTTCAAGTGAGGAAGCTTCATGTTCGCGTCTTCGTATCCAGATGGTCGACAGACACGACGAACGATCGAGGCGGACGTGAAGCAACATTTACGCAATACTCACTCCCCTCGTCACATGCTGTATGCTATGTCGGATCGAGCAATGATGTTCCCTGTGCCACGCAGTGACGGCGTGGCTGCGGAGAACAGCTGCAGCAGAAGAGGCTCATGTCGCGGCTGAATAGGCATGCGCGTGACACCCGCCACGCGAAAGTCGTATGGGGTGTGCCGAGAGGCGGTTCGTGATCCACAGTTGGCGGACTTGTATGGTTGCCAAGAACGAAATGTAACATGATTCTGGAGACATGCAGAAAGCAATCCTGGAGATGCGGAGTGCAGCGCGGAAAGTGCTTGCAGCTGCCTTTTGCGGATCATGAGGCGGAGGAGGATGCGGCTGAATATAGGCTCGAGCTGCTGCTTTGAGCGCTACTGATGAGATACGGCACGATATCCAAGGGATTACATTGCCAGCGGCTGTAGTGTGCTCCCGCAGACTCACGTTGCAGTGTCGAAATTAGCCGTGCCTGCTAGATGCTTGGGAGTGCCATTGGACTCGTTGCGGTGGAGTCTTGATGCGGGAAACGACACAACGGCCAGCAGCGACTCATTGTCGGTATGTACCGTGAGAAGTGCGCTGGAAATTCGAAGTCTGAGATCTTGACGCGGCCGGAAACACCCGGTCACACAGATCTTGGCAATAGCTACGAACAGACGCAACACCTCATCGTTGGTCCTTGTAAGAGAAACAATGCAATACTTTGCGCGACATCGAACTACACATCTGCCATATCATTCACATACACATCCCAATGCTAACACATCTGCCTAGCATTTCAAGTCATGCCGCACGGTACCGCATCCAAAGTATACATCAAGCTCAGTAACGCCATTGCTGAAACACCGACCCTGTACAATGGTGTTTATGCCTTCTGCCCCTTCTCGTAGTTCCAGCCCTGGTAGTCATTCTCCAAGCTCTTGTGCAACGACTCAACGTACTCAACCATACCACCAGCCCAGTTGAGTGGCTCGACCTTCTTGCCTGGGATGTTGCCGCCGGAGTACCAAGACTTGGCCATCGGGAAGAGGGTCGCGTCCCTGCGATATATGTCAGTGGGAATGTATAAGTAATGATACATCGTCCATGACTTACCATTTCTCGTTCATGCGCTTACACCAATCATCCTCAGCCTCCTGCTTAGCCTCAAACTTCGTGATACCATCAGCCAGGATCCTCTTCATCGCCTCCTCGATGAACTCAGCCTGGAACTGTGTGCAGCTAGGACCGTTCGAGAAAGCTGTAGGTGCTTGTGGACCGTAACAGAAGAACATGTTAGGGAAGCCAGGAATCGCAATACCCATGGAAGTCCTTGTACCGTTCTTCCAGTGGTCGGCGATGGTTCGGCCTTCAGTGTCCTGGATGTTCAGCTGTGCCAAAGAACCCGTAACAGAGTCGAAGCCGGTTGCAAGGACAAGAATGTCGAACTCCTTGAGACCCTTTGGCGTGACGATACCTTCGGCCTGAACGTCTTCGATCGGATTCTCGTTAACGTCGATGATCTCGACGTGAGGTGCGTCCACAACTTCATAGAAGCATTGCTCGAGCGAAGGTCGTTTTGTGCCCCAAGGGTGAGGCTTCTGCTCTGGTGCCAGGATCTTCTGCTTCTCTGGGTCTTTGACACGCTTCAGAACTTGCTTCCTCCAGAAGTTGTAAGCCTCGTCGTTGGCCTTGTCGTCGAAGAGCATGTCATTGTAGGTGTTGAGCCAATATCGGAAGCCGCCCTCTTCCACCATGAGCTTGTGATAGAACTTCTCGCGATCCTCTGGCGTATCATCGAAAGTCTTCTTATCCACAAAGTCATATGTGAAGCCTGCGAATGTGCTTCGTGTATCGTTGATCAGCTTTTCGTATGTCCCGTCTTGCTTCTTCTTTTCCTCTTCTTCTGGGTCAAGCTTTCTCTGGTTCATTGGCAAGCACATGTTTGGCGTTCGCTGGTAGACGGTGAGCTCTTTGACCTTAGGCCCGAGCTCCTGGATAGTTTGGATGCCGGATGCGCCGGTGCCCACGACGGCGACTCGCTTATTCTTCAAGTATACATCGTGCTGGGGCCATTTGGCGGTGTGAAACACTTCGCCCTTGAAGTTGTTGATGCCCTTGAAAGGTGGTGAATAGTGCTTGGAGGCGAAACCCAAGTTAGGAATGAACCACTTGCAGTATATCTGCGATTCGTCGGTGCACTCAATGAGCCATTGGTTCTTCTTCGTGTCGAAGATTGCTGTGTCTACACACTTGTTGAATGTGCAGTGCCCGGAAACATTCCACTTTTTGTCGACATGCTCGAAATATCTTCGGAGTTCTGGCCACGCTGGATAACGCTCCTTGTACGTGAAGTCTTCCCACAGCTCCTTGTCGAATAGCTGGTAAATTGGAGTATCCGAGTCAACACGTGCTCCAGGATAGCAATTCCAATACCAAATGCCTCCTGCTGACGCACCCTTCTCGAAGATCCTGACCGAAAGACCTTGCTTCCTCAACTTGTTGAGAAGCGTGTATGTGGCGAAACCAGCTCCAACGAGCAAGACATCAGTGTAAGGGATTTCAGGCTCTGCCATGGAACCCATCTTGAAAGGCGAAGACTTGGTCCGAATGGCAAGGTTATGCTGCACAGCAGATTTACGCTTAATGATGAATGATGAGAAATGGGAGGAGACTTTGTTTTCGAAGGGGAAGGACGGTTCTCACTGGACCTCATATTACTGAATCACCTTTCGCGGTGTTCTTTTTGTAAGGAGGGGCACAAGGCCGAATGGGATGCTCGAGGCCGATCGAGAACGCGTTCAGAGGTGTAATCGTGCATCAAAGGCAAGTCCAGCGAGATGATCCCCATGGAGACCCGCATCGCGGCTCCAGAGCTACCTCACGGATCTGCTTCGGTGAGCTCGAGCATTGGCTGGAGCGTTGTCTATAGTGTTTGGCACGTGATGACGAGTGCGGGGTGCTTCCTATGACTGCTGCGAACAGCATAGTGTGTGGCACTGTGTACCGGCAACATGGAGACTCTTTGTTTTGCCTGATCATAGCAATTACTGGAAGCATGTAGTGCAAGTGGCCCTGGTGGTTGTAAAAGTCGATAGACAGCTTCGTTAGCCCAGAAGTGGCATATTCCACAGAAAGCGCCAACACAGCAGTCTTGTAGATCTCCTTGCAACGGCAATGATGATGACCAGCTTATGTCTGAACGGAAACAAGGTCTGCCAAACAAACGCGCTCGCCATACCTGCATCGCTCGTCCCTGAACACACACATAGCCTGCAAGATCCGAGCAAGGGTAGCTTGCGGTGCACTCGCCTGAATGCTAGATCAAAGCGCCAGGAACATGTTACACTACGTTTCTGGCGTGACCAAGATCCGGCATCTCTTGTTACGGCAGAGCCTAATAGGCGAATGGGTCCATGCATATCCAAGTAAGCATTTCGCAGTTGATTGAGCAGTTTGAGGAAGTGCGATGATGGCGCAAACATTCGCTCTATCAGAGGAACAGTATCGAGCGCATCTTGTCGCCAGTAAAAAGGAACCGAAGCCGCTTGGCAATATTTGATTATCATTGTTGAGATGAAGCAGCTTCTGCGTCGAGGCGTAGAAATAACGGAAGATCGTTCTCTGCGAAGGAAAGGAATAGTGGTCGTGCGACGATGCCGCAATTGCAAATGTGGTCACGTGCATGTGCATGATTACTCAGCTGAGAACGACTGTACCTAGTTTCTGCTATTGAGTGTCACAGTTATATTCACCACGCATCACTATACATCTGTGTCTACATCGACCATCTACATTCCCAGTGATAAAGCTCCCAGTAGACCGAGACCGACCAGCACCGCCGATGCTCGCAACTCTCTCATCGCTCCATTCTCCGCCACTCCGCTTTGTGAGAAATCGATCGGCGCTTCAAGACAGCTAACGCTTGTCTGCATCATTCCCTGACCAGCGAAGACAGTCAGAATCGGTACGGCTTGGTGCTGAATAAACTTATAGATGTTATCGCCGTCGACCTGCGGAGGCGGGTGAAGCGTGTCGTAAATGGAGTGGATGGAGCTGTTCCAGAGCGGATCGCTGCCGCGCGTGGCATTGAATGTCAGAGTGTGAGCGAGTTGGTAAGGGGACGTGGTATTGAGTACTGGGTGGCAGTTGGAAGAGCTGTTTTGGGATTGCGTGGGAATTCTTGGCGCCGATGGGCCGGTGAGGGCTAGAGGAAGAGGGATTAGCATGCGATGGCAAGGACAGATGCGCGCACATACGGCGGAACATGATCCGGCCCCATTCCGTGCCTTCAAGAGACATCTTAGAGCACTCGGGTGGCGGGGTGGACTTGGTGAAAGCGTCCTGCATAAGTGAACATAGGTCTGTTGAGCTATTGATATCGTCGCCGTCGTTGGCTATGTCACGAGCCTGATTCTGCAGAGCTTTGGCACAGTCGGTGCCAATGTTGTCGCTGCAGGTGCCTGGCGGCTGGTATAGAGGGAACGTGGCGTTGGAGTCGACGAAAAAGGCCGCACAGCCCTGGATGTCGCTTTCCTCTCGAAGATTCAGCCCGTCAGGCACACCGAGGAAGAAATCTCGAACAAATACGGCGGCGGGAATACCGTTGGGATAGTCGAACACAGAGCCTTCAGTCCATGAGAGATCGGAACTGTCATTGAAGGGAGACTCGAACGGAACCGCGCCAATAGCTGTGTACTCGCGGCCCTGGATATCGCATTGCGCAGTGCCATTGGCGCCTCCTTGGCAGTTCAGGTCAGCGCAAGATGCTACAGCTGTTCCTTCAGCATCCTGGCTCTGGGCTAGAAGAGGCTTTGCGAGAAGGGCGATCGCTATAGCCGCGATGGAAGGGCTGTGTCGTGGTGCCATAGCTGTCCAGAAATGTATGGGTTCTCAACAAGAAGTAAATTGATGTTGTTGCCTCACACGCCGCTGCCGCGGGTGAGGTAGGATGATAAAGTGCTCCATGCTCTGTTGCTTGAATAACTCGGACCCGGCTCTAGTGATGAAGATCCCCGTACAGCAAGATCGCAGCAACAGATAACAAACGAAATAATGCTCAAGGCACGCTTCTGGTCGTGATTTTCCACGGAAAAGTCGCGAAGTTTGCAACTGCAGTGATGTCAAGACGTGCAGATGCCAAGCCCGCGGGATGCCAAGCCAAGCGAAGGATTGTTGATTAAGCACTGCGTTGAAGCATGCTCGTCAAGCTCTCTGGGGGATCAGTAGCTGAGGTAAGCTTGGCCAAATATCGCCCACATCACTTCGTCGGTCCGCGTGTCGGGCTGGTCAGGCTGAAGCATAGGTGTCGACATTTCGTGTTGGCGAAACATCGCTTCCTTGGCGATCTCTGTACCACTTATTCGAAACCGATGGACTGCGGCCACGTGCATGCTCTGACTGCTGCCTTTCATCAACACCCATATGTTAGCCTCTCAAGCCTCCTCGAACGCATAAGTCGGCGATGCCATGGACTAATCGACATTTCTTTGCCAAGTATCGAGGGATGCAGCTCTAATTTCACTATCATGTGCTAGTCGAAGCCTGATCCGTGGACACATGCTCAGATGAAGGACTTCCTTTTCTGGCAATTGACCTACATATATGCATCGCAAGAGGATGCAACCACGCTCCGGGAGATACAGCCCATCCACATTCAACCTCGCATAATCCTCATAAGAAACGGCAAAGACGGGTTTGAGTTCCCGATGCTGTATCTCAGGCTTGGGCTGGACGTAGGTACAACATCAACCCAACTCTATGTCGATCATCAAGTGGCTTGACAAAATTGCTATAATGTCACATCGAGCAGTCTGACTCCATCCCGCGGAGCGATGCTTTCAACAACGGCACAAACTTTATGGTTCTGGTCGTTCAAAGACGGTTTATACATGTGGCGTCTGCATGGACAATTAGCTCTCACACGTGGTGAACCCCGAACTACCACGAGGTTGCACTACGGACGACTGTCAAGAGAGGGGTTTGAGGAAGCGCGACATACAATCACCAGATCTGACACTCTGGGGCATCATCCACATCGATTGTTGCCGTTCAACGCCATGCACCATGGACCTGAGCGCTCGATCGACGGCCTGCATCGAGAATTGCCTCGGCCGTGGCAAGAACATGTTGTTGCTGTCAGTCTTCCCGTCCGCGATGGATGAGCTATCGATTTGGAACTCCCACTGCTGGCTGCATATTTGCAGGATGTAGTCTATGTTGCTTCCGCAGCTGTCCAACAACATCAATCGCAAGAGAAGCTCTTCCCGCACGGACAGAATAGGGCAACAGGTCCGATGAACAATGATGTCTGTGGCACCATGTCTTCGGACATTGACTTCGATAGAAAGCTTCTAAGAGAACTGAAGGATACATAAGTTGACAGTCAGTCTTCTTACAAGTCACAGCCTCAGCATCACAACGCCGGGTATTTCTCCTTCGCAACCTGTTCTCTGTCCTCCATGGCCTCTGCGGCCGGCTTGATCCTCAGCGCGCTCGGCACTGGCCTGTCCTTGATATCTCTATTGACAGGCAACCTTAAGCCAGCGGACCATGGCGATACGCAGGTCAAGTTGACAGTGGCCTGCGCTGACGTCGCTCCTGCGGATAGCGGAGACTCAGTCGATGGCAAAGTCGACCTCCGTATCTATACTCGTTATGGCGAGGAGGCCGGGCCACCGTCGGTCGACAACTATGTCAACGGTGGCAACACTGCCTACGAGATTGACGTACGTTGGAATGATGGTTAAGCTAAGCTCTTGTATTCTGATATGCTCTCACAGTACACTCTGTCCGATGAGTACCACGGTAACCAGACTCCATACGTCAAGGTGACTGGTAACAACGACGCCATCTGTATTGCTTGGATGACCATGACCTGGTCTGACGGCACCGACTGGGTCTGGGACGGACAGAACGGCCACAGCTGTGGCATACTTCCATGGTGAGACACGACTCTGTCCTAAAGCGTGAGCAATATCTCTGACAATTGACTTGCCAGGCACTACAATGACGCCGTGCTCGGTAACATCAAGCAAGCCGATGGATCGGATGGTGACCCTCACCGTCCTGACTGTTCCTGGATCGATGGAGACGGCAGCGTTGGTAAGGATCGCCAAAGCTTTCACCGTCAATATGATCATTAACAGATTCTGCACAGGTGGCGACACGACAGCCTTCTCCTATTACATGCCTCACTACACTACCGAGAACGACGGCAGTCACAGTAGCCGCGGAGAGTAAGCTCCCAAACTCTCTCCCACCCCTTCCAACACCCACTGATCTCTTCCCTCCAGCCTCTGCTCCTCCCCCAACTTCGCCACCTACCAAAACGACGATGGCGGAGGCATCACCTACTTCTCCCCACCCCCGGTAATCAACAACCAAAACAACTACGACAACCGAAAAGTCAAGCGTGACTCCCTCCCAACGCTCGAGACCCGCAATCCATCCAACGCCAACAACTCCGTTCCCACCTCATCCCTGATCCAGAATGTCGTCCCGTCAAAACGTCTCTACACCCAGAAGAATACCAAACTCATCCAGTCCCCGCGGAAACAGCACTCGGCCATCGAGCTCTGCGAGAGCGATCTCTCCTGGGGCGCGTCGTTTATCTCGACTTACGAGAATAAGTTCTGTGATATGGCTACCAAGACGGTATGTATCAAGCCCCACTTTGTCTCAACCCTCTCAAAGAAAATTCCACGTAGCCACGCAAGCTACTCGCTACGAGACATATCTATAGCTCACGATGATGACACGTGGTTTCCCACCACGTGGGCATGTAAGCTACCTAACGTATGAGATAATGTTAGCTAACATACACGACCCTTTCAGGTCTACGATCTTTGCAAGGACGACGGCCTCCTAGAAAATGCGGCCTGTTTCGATCTGGATACGCTAGGACTTAAGAGTTTGCGTTCGGCGATTTCATACGATTGGCAGAAATTTGAGAAGTGGGGCGATGATGAGGGGACGAGTGTTATGAAGACTGTGAAGTTGTAGATGCGGGGACAGAGTCAGGGGTTACTTGGAGTGTCCGGATCTGAGGACAATGATTCTATGGTTAGATGCCGGATGTTGATGTTGAATGATGTTGAGGAGTATCACACGAATTGAAGTGGACAGATTACGTTCTTTGTTTGTTTAAAGTGTAAATTTCGTCTGTTTCATTGACATGCTTGATCTCGATGGCCCGGACTGCGATATTCTTTCTATGTCCAACGGTATGTATCTGTCCATCGATTGAGGATAAGGGCATCTGGAGCGGGTACAGTACCTAAGCAGCAGCACCAATCCGAAAACGAGGCCACACCCACCATATGCTGCTCAGAACTTGTGCATGGCGAGGTTCTCTCCAAGGGAAACAGCACGTGGTGGCAATCTTCCACGTCCAGACAGCGCAAGTAGCCACATAGCATTAACATAGGCGCAGCAATCAGAGATTTCTTGAGCCTGCTGACACCAACACTAAATTGCAAAATTTTACCAGAGTTCAGTAGATACCAGGACTAAAAAGCAGAAAGCGGCTCATTGGTAAACTTACTCAACACGATGTGTCGGCGAGCCGATAACGCGATTGGCACACTGGTTACGAGAAGCCCATATATTCAAGAACGCGTAGGGCTGATGGACACATTGTCATTGCTGCTCTGGTTCGCGACGTCAGCCAGCTTCTGCCAACGAATGAGATCCAATCATGGGCTGGAGAAGTACACCCAGTGTCATCTGCAGATGACTATATGACCGATGGTGTCGGTTGAGTCGGCCACGAAAACATCGGAGAATAATATCTTGACCTACTTGGTTTCCAGGTTAAGTGGCGTTCCTGGTCGGATTGCACCTCGCCACAAAGACATATATATCTCTCCGGGAACGATCCGAAATCCCATAACACGCTATGTCACGCAAGCAAGAAATCTCTCAAGTTCCAAGGAGGACCGATGACCGGAGAAGAGCTTGAGCGATGACATGTCAACCCATGGTGCGCGGATATGCGCAGGTGTAGGAAGCTGGAAGACGGCGCAAGGGACCTCCGATCTTGAGACGGAACGAATAGAGCAATATATGGACAGCATTGAGCGCATATCTTCGTGACGTTCCTAATCAGGCCGTATATCGAAGGCCATCGACATGCCGCTTGCTTGGTGCCACAGGACATGACAATGGAACACCCAAATGCCTTTATTATCAGCAAGGAAGCGCAGCACTGCATAACCACGCCTAGGCACATAATAAGTGTCCTTTCGCAATGCGTGCGTCAAGTTGTAAGGCCCACCTGGTGGTGTGGCATCCTCCAAAGGATTGTACGAGCCCCAATTGAGATCGGAAGAGTGACTAGAGATGACCCAAAAGTCATGCCCGTGCAGATGGAATGGGTGGGAATCCTCATCCAGATTGTTCAACACGACATCGATCCAGCTTGGAGATTCGGCATTGTACTTAATGTGTGGCACAAACTGGTTCTTGCCCCATTCATTCCTTGGCGCATCGATCAATGGTGGCGCTTGTGGCGCCCATGTAGTAGAATTGATGAAGCCGCGTGGCTCGTTGTTGAGGTGAGCTAGCTTCTGCGTCAAAGTGTATAAGACAACCACTTGTTGCGCTTTCTCTGGTAGGAAGGCTCTCTGATCGTGCGCTGACACTAAAGTCTGCAAGTCGAGCTGCTCGTACAGAGCCGCGTCATCATGATCACCGTTTCGAGTGGCAGGGCCTGTCCATTTGGTGGAAAAGCGGTGAGCAAGCGTAAGCGCGAGATTCTCGTACTTGAAGGGTTCGTCATGGAGCGTGACGGTAAGACCTTCTACGGTGGACACGTCCTTAGTGCGCAAAATGCGCAAGTCAGCCCGTTCACCGGGATGTAGAATCCCCACTGACTTCGAGGCGAAACCAGCTACAGGATGCCCGGCATCGACAGCCAGTGGCATCAAGGCACTGCCATTCATCGATATGCTGAAGCCAGCATACGCACCAACATTCACCACTCGCAGAATTTGCTCTCGATCGCTGTCCAGATTGGCAATGTGAGGAGGGTGGTCGAATGATAAGCAGTCGACTGGCCGAGCTCTGACAGCGCCTGAGCAGTGGTACCGACCTTTCCCGTTCACCAACAGAGAATCCGGCACTGTCTCCAGACCAAAAGCACCCGGGTGCATGTAGTATGCCAAAGCTTCTTCAGCTGAACGATGGTACCAGTCACCAATCAGAAGTAAATGTTCTGCAGGGAGAACGATTCCTTCTCCTCTTTCACGAGGCTCATGCACGACAAGACCGCCATAAAGACCATCGGCTCTTTGAACAGCATCATGTGCATGCCACCAGAAGGTGCCGTGCTCCCCGAGGTCAATAACGAAGTCGTATGTGAACGACCGGCCAGCAGCGATGGGTGACTGGGTTACGCCAGCGGCGCCGTCCATATGGTTGGCGTTGCGCATATGAAGGCCGTGCCAATGCAGCGACAGACCTTCATCATCGATGGCGTTTTCCACCTTGATGACGAGACGGTCTCCGGAACGCGCTTCAATGGTTGGACCGGGAAATGCATCGTTGATGAGGTACACAGGCTTCAATACGCCATCAGGTCGTCGCAGACCTTTGGTGACGCGCCAGGTGTACTCGCGCGTGATCGCGTCACGAAAAACATGTCGTTCTGGACTCAGCCGAGAGGATCTAGTTTCGGGGACGTGACTCGGTGATGGTATAGATGGCAGCCATGACGTGGTTCGATAGTCTCTCAACCACGACAGGAGAACCAAAGCGAAAAGGAAGATTGTTGTTGTCGCGATGAGTTTGGTGTTGTTTCTGAACAGGGACCGCGCTTTCTGCCGACGATCCGAAGTCTCCAGCATCATATCCGAGTGGCTAGAATAATACCTCTTCTCAACATCGACATCTCTGTTGCCAAGCACGAGCGGCTGTCATGTCGTCTCTTCATTCGCAATGGTTATGATTCTAGCATATGTTCAGTGTCGGCCGCGGGCATTCACTTCCAGTGGCGGCAGCCCAAAGTATCAACGTCCACCAAAATGCAGCAAAACGTCACACTACATACCATTATGACAGGCATGCCCTAGTATAATGGATCCCGCATCCTAGAATGTCTGCTGTGATGGAACCACAGGCTGCTGTGCAAGTTTGTCATTCGCTGCAACGACCCTGACACGACCTCATCTGGCCAAATGGGAGATACCGTAGCATCCGTCTAAGCACAGCAAGCTTTTTCATCACATGCACGTACATGGACCCTGCAGCTACGATCAACACTGCTTGCAGTAGTCTGGACGACATTCGTCAATGCGATGCCCATCCTGAGGCACGTGGTAGAGAGACTACACTTGTCAATACCAGCTGAAGCCGCAGCATCCTGAATTTCGCACTTACGGACCGCGAGAGCTGCAAAGGCGCCCTCGAATTACGTGGAACAGTCCCGTGCTCGCCTACTGATCACGAATTAGGAAGGTATCAAGCATTGCGGTGGCCAACAAGTAGTAGTCGCTATGGGCTGAAACTATAGCCAAGCCGAACATATATCGTACTACGTAGCTAGTGGTCCTATCCACCTTTACCCCCCTTCTCTGTCATGCTGGCACCGAGATCTAGCAAGATGAGGACGGTATTGGTGGCCATGGCTTCAGCGGCCGTCGCTCGAGCTGGCTCTATTGCCGATATTGAGCACGTCGTGCTGTTCGTGAGTACATGCCGCGAGAAGTGTCTTTTCGTGGTCATTGACTGTATGACCAGATGCAAGAGAACAGAGCATTTGATCACTACTTTGGAACAATGGCAGGCGTTCGTGGCTTCAAAGACCCCAACGTACAGGTCAATAATGGGGTACCCGTGTGGTATCAGAATACTGGAAATCTTTCAACCAAGGCGACCTCATTACTGCCGTGGTACCTCAACTACCTGGGTGGCGACTTCAATGTTGCCACGCAGTGCATGGAAGCTGGCGACAATGGCTGGTCCTCCAACCATGCGGCCTTGGACGGAGATAAGAACGACAACTGGCCGGTGGGAAATACACCTTGGTCATGGGGTCACTTCACTCGCCAGGAGATTCCTAACCACTTTGCGATTGCAGAAGGTTGGACTGTGGGAGACATGTACCAGGAGAGCGTAATCGCATCCACGAATCCTAACAGAGTCACTTGGATTTCTGGCACGATCAATGCTCCAGGCTCACCATCTTCGCCGGACGCTGGCGGCGTATATATCGATAACAATGAGACACCAGGATGCGAAGGGAACGACCTCAACTGCTATCCGCTAAAATGGAAGACTACTCCAGAGTACCTGCAGGATGCTGGAGTGAGCTGGCAAGTCTACCAGGACAGCAACAATTTCGACGACAATCCATTGGCATGGTTTGACCAATATCAAATGGCAGCTAACGGCTCCGCACTAGCGCAACAAGGCCTTGCTTACAATGGTCTCGATCAATTCTACAAGGACGCTGCTGCTGGTAAACTGCCCAAGGTCAGCTATATCGTAGGACCGACCGAGTTATCAGAGCATCCACCATACCAGCCAAAGGATGGCGCGTGGTTACAACAGAAGATCGTTGATACCGTGACGCAATCGCCTTTGTACAATAGTACTGCACTCATCATCTCGTATGACGAGACAGGCGGCTGGGGTGACCATGTAACGCCACGACACTCACCAAATGGTACATCTGGTGAATGGATGCAAGATCCGTACGGCGCCGCTGGGTATACGTATACAGGTCCTGGCTTTCGCCTACCGTTCTACATTATCTCTCCGTGGACTCGTGGTGGAAACGTGTACGTGGAATCCGCGGACCATAACTCTCAGATTCTATTCTTGGAAAAGTGGCTTGCCGCCAAGGGCAAATCATTCACGTCTGCGCCAATGAACACGTGGCGACGAGCGAACATGGCTGATCTGACGAAGGCGTTTGACTTCGCACATCCTGACTTCAGCATTCCGTTCATGCCAAACGCCTCGTATCCATCGACTGACAGCAAGGGCCACTGGAACGGCTACAGTGTGTGTGAGCAGCAACACCCGGTCACCAGGCCACCACCACCGTATGGCGTTCAGAAGGAGCCTGATGCACTTTCGACAGAACAAGGCTTCAAGGTAGTCCGTGGTAACCCAACCGAAGGACGCTACCTCACTCTCGAAATGAACGGATACGCGTTGACTAACAAGAACGGATCTTTGACCACTAACAAAGCGAGCTCGGCCCACGAAGACAAGGCACAACGCTTCATTCTACATCAGAGCGGCAGCCAGTTCTCAATCAGCAGTGCAGTTGATAACACTACCATCTGTGGCACTGATCTGAAGAGCAAGGACGACACATCACAAACCTATTTCATTGTGGATCAGGGGAACGGAAAGGGCTGGACAATCCAGTCCAATGGTCAATACCTGACCATTGATCAAAGCGGTTGTGTTGTCATGAGTGAGAAATCAGCTGGCTTCAGCGTGTTTAGCGTCACGTACGATGACTGAATATCGAAACAATCTTGGCCGTGCGACAAGCTCTCTTCGCGCGGCTGTTTTAGACACAATTCCGAGCCAAACCATACATTGTGGCTGCGACACGAGTTCTCTTGTTACTCACTCCCTCTCTTCGCCAATGCAACATCATGTCTACCGGCAGGAGGGTATGGACTGGATGCTTGTTGAAACAACCAAAAAGCAGTCGGCGGGCCCGGCCAAAGAGAGAGTGATTGCATTAGATCCTCGACAGCGCCCATCATCGCTACATTGCAAACCATTGCGTCGCAGGTCCTTCGGTAGAAGGTTGTGCTACCTGCTCTTAGTGGCTACATGAACCTTCCAGGAGGATTGTGTTGTGCTGATCCGGCGTTTTTGATCTGACACCTTCTTGAAAAGATTCCATCGGCAGAGTTGATCCCTATGTAGACACGACGTTGGCCGGCTTTGTAGCATTCGACCGGCAACAACAATGATCGATGAGCCACGAGCTCTCATGCCGCAGTGGCCGTGAGACAAGTCATCCAGGAAATATTGTTGTCTCGGCTCAGCCAGGTTGAGCGCACATGTTGTGCTATCCAGTCTGTCGATGTTGATGCAAAGATGCTGTTGCAGAATCTCGTAGCGCGGATAACGCCATACTCCTGGTCAATGGCAAACTCTGCACTAGCATCGTGACGCTCCACCTTATATCGCCAGGTCAACGACTTCACTCCTGATGGAACGCGTTTACTTCGCTGTTGTCACCATTTCGTTCTTCCATGACAGGCGATGTCTTGGGGTTTCAGACGCCTGAAGAACCAGTGCAGACTCTGCTAAGCATCCGGAGTCCTCCTCCGTAAGCCGACGAACCCCGGAACCCCTGCAAGCTGTGTCATTGATTTGCTGCTCCGAAGCCTCCAGCATTGATGATAGTCAGGCCTGCGACGTCCCTCCCGCGACCCGGTTGTTATACTGGCAGGCAAATACTCCCGTATCCAAAGTCTTGGCGTCTTTGCATTCGGCGGCCAATATACTCGAAGACGCAAAGGTAGCAGAAGAAAGCAATGATGGCCATGGCCATGATCGCAATGGGAAGAAAAAAGTCTGCCACCAGGGTTTCCTCGAAACTGGGTTCTGAAAAAGTCATATCTGTTCCGCTTGGCTGATGTAAAATATGCTTTTGGGACTTCTAGCGATGTTGCTGTGTTGTCGAAAGCCACCACAAGCGGTTAAAGAACGTTGGATTCTCTTCACCGCTTCGACCTCCCGTCAATGGATGCAGACATGACCACAGATAACGAGGATGCCAACACAGCGCCAATGCCTGCCAAGATCACGAGATCTTTGAAAATCGCAATGTCCTCCGGCACTGGAGATTAGGTCGTACCGGGTCGAATGATATTTTCTGGCAAGCGTCTTTCCACTATCCCGGCACAATCCAGGAACATCGCCAATCAGCGAGCGTAGGAAGTACCAGGAGAATCGGCGACCTGCTAAGACATGTGACATGGTAGTTCTGCGCTGCTGACAGACGCCATGGAGTAGTGCATGGAGCATTAACCACGTGCGGATGGAAAACAATAAGGATCTTGGCATCAGGGCATTATCGGAAAGGCTGTATTCGTGACACGATTGGCCGAAACAGTGAAACAGGAATCCAGGGAGTATTTGGCTCTCGTAGATGCGGCCGAGTGACTCCAGTAAGGCGCTATGAGTTTGTTTGACTTACCAGCTTGAAGACAAATGAATGCCCTGGACTACAGACAGTATATAATACCCGCGCACGTGCCAGCTTGACCTGTCCACGGTCGTTCTTGCCTTCACCAGATCGTCACAACGGGCGCCTTACCGAAAGAAGGAGCTCACGATCCTTGCACTTTCCACAAGCGGCTATGCGAACTCGAAGACTCGCGAATATTCATGTCCGCTTCGATGTTGTGGTTGAATCCAGTTGGCCGACACCAACACACTCGCCCTAGTTTTGATCACCAACCTTGTCTCGAGCGCAAGCAGAACGCATCCTCGAGAGCAATATGCCATCACTCATTGCAGCGAGTCTGCTGCTCCTCTTGATCACAAACGCCTTCGCTGCACAACTCATCCCGGCCTCATTGCAAACATGCCTCGACAACATTGGTGCCTTTCCAATCCTGCCCCAGTCATCCATATACAACGACACCGCCAAGTCACAGAACACCAACTATGACTACAAGCCTGCTGCAATCCTCCAGCCTTTCTCGACGCAACAAACCTCCGACATCGTCAAATGCGTCAAGAACGAGTCCGGAGATAGGAAACTGTCCACCTTCGGCGGCGGGCATGGCTACGCATCTTACGCTCTAGGCGGGCAAGATGGCTACATCGTCATCGACAGCTCGAACATGAAGGAGATCGCCCTGAATGAGGAATCTAGGACTGTCAATGTCGGCGTAGGTCAGAGAATCGGCCCGGTCTCAGCAGAAATCGGCAAGAAAGGCTATGGCCTTCCGCATGGTACATGTTCCTCCGTTGGCGTTACCGGCCATGCTCTAGGCGGTGGTTGGGGCTTTTCGAGTCGGAAGTGGGGTTGGCTCATGGATCGCATCTCGTGCTTGACTCTGGTGGACCCGGAAGGAAATGTGCGAAGCATTAAGGCGGACTCTCAAAACCAGGACGAAGATCTTTGGTGGGCGTTGCGAGGTGCTGGTGCGAATAACTTTGGCGTCGTGACGAGCCTCACTTTCGATGTCGCAGACGCACCGAGGAAGGCAGTCAACTACAAGACTGTTTTCCAGACAAATGACGAATGTGCTGAGGCCCTAATCGGGTTCCAGGAGTTGGGTTCGAATTCGGCTGATGTAAACGGGCTGTCTTCGACTCTCGGTGCGCAGCTTCTGCTTTATGGTGAGGGCAAGGGTGCCAGCGAGGGCGCGTGCCAGTTCTCTGGGCAGTACCTAGGACCGATCAGCGAGTTCAGGATTGTACAGAAGAAGCTAAACGATACCTTCGCGGGCAGAGGCATCAAGATTGGCCAATTCAACGCCACAGAGTTTGACGGCTGGGTTGAGACTCTAACAGACCTGATGGGCAAGCTCGACGCTTCACCGACCACGGAAGGATACTACGCCAAGTCACTGGTCGATGACGGTTCGCCAGGCTACTCGAAGGAGACGGCATTAAACATTACTAAGGCAGTCCAAGCCACTGTTGAGATCGCTCCCGGCACGTCTGTCTCCTTCGATTTGAACGGTCCCGGTTCTGCAACCAACAGCGAGCAGAACTCTGCCTTTGCAGTCTCTGGCCATCGCAGCTCACGCTTCCTGACTCAGATCTACGTCAACAATTTCCCAGGTTTCGACAACTCCACCGGTCAAGACAAGGCATACGAAGTGGTCGATGCAGTCGCTGAAACAATTCAGGCCACGAGTCCATCCGATGGATGGCTTGCATACGTCAACTACGTCGATCCGAGACTCCAGAACTTCGGACAGATGTATTATGATCAGGCCCTTGGACGCCTGAAGTTGATCAAGAAGGAGGTCGACCCAGACACCATCTTCGATTATCCTCAGGGTTTGGCTCATGCCTAGAGAATTTCCAAAAGGAGGAGAAGATCGCTTGCAGGAGGCGTTATCAGTGCGTGAGAGATGACTGCTTGGCGATAGTAAATATCACTTTAACAGTATAGAGTGTCTGGTTGTAGATACAATGAAAGTACTGACAGTCACCCCGCATACGCTGCTGATCATCAAATCTTGTACCAAAAGTCAATGGCTGTATGCTCCCGTTGCCGCATGAGAAGGTAGGTTCCATGCTATATATCAATCGTCGCAGTGCTGAACAGATGCCTCGAAATCAGCAAAGAATCGCTGGCCATAAATAGACTTATGAACACCAAGGCGGGTGCCTGCAGGAAGCGAGACATGGAGCCCTGTTCCGAACAAGCTGATTGATAAGGCGTCTCCGGAATCATCAGTGTCAGACTTCCGCGATCCATTTCAGTGCTTTCGAGGGTCGACTTCGGCGTCCGGATCTATGCCGGAGCCTTCGGCCGAAGCTCAACTTATATAATCGAGACATCGTACCACAGGTGCGTTTTTAGCCTCCACTCTTGGCAATCTGATAAGAGGAACTTAGATTTATCAGATCTGCTCTTGCAACATGCATATGTCCATAGCTCGATCAATATTTCGCGCAACTCCAGTCTTTCGCTCACATCGTGGTTTCGCTACAATGTCCTCGAGCTCGCCCTTCAAGGTCCTGGTAGCCGGAGGTTCTTACGGTGGTATTTCCGCTGCTCTCAACTTGCTGGATCTTTGTTCTGGACAACCAGCGAGATGTACTCCACCGGATCAGGCACCGCGTGAAGTCGCACCAAAGAGCGCGGCGGTCGAGGTTCAGATTGTGGACGAGAGAGATGGCTACTGTAGGTCTAGGAATTCCCAGGACCGTCACTTTCTCCATCTAACATGATCTAGTGCATCTGCTTGGTTGTCCTTTGGCGTTTGCAAGCAATGAGCATGCCTCGAAGATGTGGGTGAATTATGAGAACATACCTGCTCTGCAACATCCGGCCATTAAATGGACCCAAGGTACTGTCTCAAAGGTCGAGCCGGAAAGGAGAGTCGCGACGGTGAAGGAGTCAAGGACGGGTGAGCTAGTCGAGCAGTCATATGATTACTTCATCGCTGCTACCGGATTGAGAAGGAAATTCCCCGTCGCGCCGCAAGGACTCTCTCGGGCGCAATTTCTTGATGAGGCTGCCGGGCATGTCAAATCAGTAAAGGCTGCCGATGCCGGTATTGCAGTCATAGGAGGTGGCGCTGTCGGCATCGAGATGGCAGCAGAACTCAAGATCACCGAGCCGTCGAAAAAGGTGACTTTGATCCACTCGCGGGACAAGCTGCTATCAGCAGAACCATTACCTGACGAGTTTCGAGACGAGACACTGAAAGCGCTTCAGGAGATTGGCGTGGAAGTAGTGCTTGGTCGAGGTCGTGTTGTCGAGTCCCAGACTACACCGGCAGGGAGCGACAAGACGGTGCAACGACTGTCGTTCCCAGATGGCACTCATATCGATGCCGCGCATGTCATCAATGCGGTATCAACACCTGTACCAACTACTTCGTATTTGCCACGATCGACGTTAAGCGAGGAAGGTCTGGTGAAGATTAATAGTCTGCTCCGCTTCGCAGGCGAGGATGGCAACGATCCCAGACACCTTGCGGTTGGTGATATTGCGAAGTGGTCGGGTATCAAACGTTGCGGTGGAGCCATTCATATGGGTCAACTTGCAGCAGATGGAATCCATCAGCAAATTGTCCATCAACTCCACGGGATCGAACCGAAGCTCACGCCCTTGCCAGAGGAGGTTCCACCCATGATGGCACTAGCCATCGGGAAGAAAGCTGCAACGTACAGTCCAGAGACCGGCGTTGCTTGTAACGAGGCGATGATGCAACATTTCTTCCAGGATGATCTTGCTTTTGATGGTTGCTGGAACATCATGAAGCTAAGCGAGCCGCCCGCGAGCAAGCCAATCAGCGAGTAGGATGACAGATCAAGATCACGTGGTGATATGCTGCCGCAGAGTGCGTCGTTGAAGCGTTGAAGAGATGCGTCGTGTCAATGCCGCGACTGCTGAGTGTGCTGTAGCTCAATATATGCTGCCCAGATACCCTAACAGAGATAGAACAAGTATCAGCCCAAGTCTAAATTGTGTGGAATTCTCATTGGCATCGCCTTCATGTCGTCGATGTCTGTTTGCAAGGAGCACGACGATGTTGGTGAGAAGTGCATGTAAAGCGACAGGCGACAGGCAATTATTACAGACTGTTTCTAGGCTAGGCCAGGCCGGACGTTTGCTACGGGTCAGCAGGACCTATAGGAGTGCTGATTGGTCAGGCAGGCAGGGAACCGAATTGGCCTCATCCAATGTTTCTCAAGCGCACTATCGCGCACAATGCATACCTTGTCCACGCATCAACCGCTTAACATATACTTCAGATGCAGCGTCAGACACATCCGTCCGTTTGTCAGCATCAGCAGCCATGCGCTCCCTGTCTCACTCATTCCAGTATCATCCTCTGGTCCATAGCTTGGAGCTGAGCACGTGACGGGTGTTTGCGCTGGACAGCTCCAGGGCTGAGCCTGGAGGTTGAGCTGGCACTGGCACGCGTCGGCGCGAATGAAACCTGGGCCCGGTCGATGGGAACTTGTATGTATGGTGGGCATCTCCTCGGAACAGCTGATGTAGCTATGAGAATCGCCTGATCGCACAGTGGCTAAGGCGACTATCCCGTTGTACTGGATGGTCATGGATTCTGCCATTGCCGGCGCTGGCCCTGCAGACGTCCAACGACAATCCTTCGAGAGCACTTCGCCGAATGGGATCCCCTCAAATCCGCCAGCGCGCGCGAACGATGCTCCTCCAGCGGCTCCCAAGCCGAAGGCACGAAGTAGACGGAAGAACCTCACCGATGAGGAGGATAATGCCAAGCGGCGCTGCGTCTCCACTGCCTGTATAGCATGCCGGTAAGCTCGTCCATCGCTATGGAGAAAGACATCGTACATCCGCTCATACCGGATACATGCACAACATCTGCATGTGTCGCCATGATGCTACTGTGCTAGGATGTGACCTCTCCAACTAAATCTCCCCTACCGGATCTCTCCAACGACTCAGTGACTGACATGTCTCGGCGCTTGGCAGGAAACGTAAGAGCAAATGCGATGGCAATACACCCGCGTGTGCTGCCTGCAGCCAGGTCTATGGCACAGAATGCATATATGATCCGAATTCGGATCATCGGCGAAAAGGCGTATACAAGAACGATCTCGACAATCTGAAGACACGCAACTCCACACTCCAGACACTGGTATCGGCTATATTGAACTACCCGGAGGACGATGTCCCGGCTTTGATCAGGGAAATCAGGACTTGCGAAAGTCTGGACGCTGTTGCAGACAGAATTGTGGCCAAGGAGAATGGACAAGAGCAAGAGATTGAGGATGATGACCCTTCCCCGGTGTACGAAGCGTCAGATGGCTCCGTTCCGACCTTTGAGACGAACCTTTATGGCAAAATGGGCGATCTGCGCCTCGACGATGGCTCAGTGAGATACATTGGTGGGACCTCGAATCTGATTCATCTGGCGCAGCAGGAGGAGTCAAGCGCGCGAGATCCCGAGGATTATCTTCAGCAGGAGAACCCCATTACTTCGTGGACGACTGTCACGAACGATCCGGAACTGGTTCTACACCTTCTTAATATGTACTTCACCTGGCATTACAGCTTTTTCACTACACTATCGAAGCAGCTCTTCTACCGCGATTTTTCTTTGGGCAGGCCTCCCACAAATTCAAGACGAAAGACGAATTACTGCACGCCACTACTTGTCAATGCAATGCTTGCGCTTGGATGTCACTTCACTTCTCATTCGGGAGCACGCGAACACTCGGAAGATTCGGCCACAGCTGGTGACCACTTCTTTCGGGAAGCGAAACGACTGATTATGGAGAATGATGAACATGAGAAGCCACGCCTCACTACTGTCCAAGCACTGGCATTGATGTCTGTACGTGAAGCCGGATGTGGTCGAGAGGCAAAAGGCTGGGTCTACAGTGGCATGTCTTTCAGAATGGCTTGCGACATGGGCCTGAACCTGGACTCCAGTCAGCTCACCACGAATAAGCACGTTAGCGGAGACGAGCAGGAAGAAGATGTCCGGAAAATCACTTTCTGGGGGTGCTATCTGTTCGACAAGTGCTGGTCGAACTACATGGGACGACTGCCGCAGTTGCCATCATCACTAGTCACCGCGACCAAGTTTGATGTGTATCCCGACGAGGATGCCGCGCAGTGGAGTCCGTATACCGACTCTGGCTTCACTTCAGCTCACGCGCAGCCTGCGAGGACAAGAGCGGTCGCACTGCAAATCATGAAGTTATGCGAAATCAGCAATGACCTCATGAAGTACTTCTATAATCCCTCAGACATGGAGAAGACCAAAGGCAAAGCCGCAGAGTTGAAAAAACTCTCTGATATCCATACACGACTCGAGTCTTGGCGCAGAGATCTTCCTAAAGAATTTGAGCCCAAGGAAGGCGGACTTGCAGGTGTGCTGGTCATGCAGTAAGTACTCCACCGGCGTGCGCTTCCGGGCAAGCTAACATCATGCGCAGTATGTTCTTTCAACTGCTCTTTATCCACCTATTCAGACCGTTCTTGAAGTACACGCATGCCAACTCACCACTGCCTTCCAATGTTAGCCCCCGGAAGCTCTGCACACAAGCCGCTGCTATGATCTCGAAACTAATGCGTCTGTACAAACGCTCGCATGGTCTGCGGCAGATTCCGAACGTCGCGGTCTACATCACGCACTCTGCATGCACAATTCACCTGCTCAACTTACCAGATAAGAATGCGAAGCGAGACATTGTACATGGCGTCAAGCACTTGGAAGAGATCGCCGAAGGCTGGCTTTGCGCACGCCGGACGCTGGCCATTCTGAGCGTCCTGGCGAACAAATGGAAGGTCCAGCTGCCCGAAGAAGCATCCGTTGTGCTCACCAGGACGGACGTCAAATTCGGATCTTATCTTGCAGAGATCTCGTCGCCGATCTCGCAAAGGCGGGAGTCGTTGTCCATGAATCCTTCTCAGATAGACCCGCAACAGCAGCCTTGGCAGAGCTCACCAAGTGGCCAGCACGCTGGACATTACTTTGGCAGTGCAGCTATGTCTAAGCCAGTGATCCCGACGTCAGGCGCAGGGACCATACCTCGTGCCAGCAGCGGCAACTACAAGCCACCTCCCCAAGATGCAAGTGGCATGCAACCGTTGTCATACCCATCTGCTGCCAATACCCCTGCGTCGCAGCAGAGGCGTTGGCAGAGTAGTGATACTGTCCATACACGCCCTGGCGGCAGCCCTAGTGACATGTTTGGAGGAGTTGAGCAGCTAATACGTGACAGCTCAGACTGGGTTTACCGGGATCAAGCACAACTCGCAACTGGCTTCGACAACTGGGATGCCATAAATCTTGATCCATCGACTTGGACCGGTCCGGCTGGTACTAATGGTCCAACGCAAGTCGCTCCTACTACTACTGCAATTGGTGGTCATAGTTTGCCAGCGCAAGTACAACAGCAGGCAGGAGCAATAGCAATAATGCCGCACGACGTTTCTGGACATGCATCCAATGCAGCCAACGCTGCTGTCGCAGGGCAGAGTATGGCGAGCTGGCTGGCGAGTATGAATGCATACAATGTGAACGCAACAGGTTATAATGAGGACGAATGGTATCAATGATGACGAATTATGTCGGCTATGTAAATTATGCATATAGATCGCGACGAGGCTGGAGTTCAGGACAAGTACTGTCTTTCTCTGCATACCTTGCCACAGCGCGAACTACCTGATTTGGTAGTTACTGGATGTTAGTTTGATTACGCGTCATCGTCCTGCATTTGGATGTTTCGTTGCCAAGCCCGGGGAACCTAGCAAAGAGCCCAAGTAAGCATCTATGTCTGTATCGCAATTGGCTGAATAGCATCGTAGGCTAATAGAATACCGCTGGAAGGGCGGCCACATGGCCGCCAAAATGATAGCATGCAGTGGCGATCGCACAACTCAATGTTGCTACCTTCCTCTTCTTTCTGCACCGCCGACATAGTATATCTCGATACGGTATTCAGAACACTAAATCCAGCTTCCAGGCATTTCCGGACAACGTTAAACCGCGCCGCACAACTCTCGCAGACGCGTGGCCCATTATTGTAGTCCCAGGATCGTCACTTTGTGGTGCGACATTTCCATGTGATGCAAGCCGAGGGTTTTCAGAAATATGCTTCGAACCTCACGTCTCCTACCGTTGTGGCCATAACAGGACGACATCATTTGATATTGTGACACATCACCATCCCTTCAACCGAATTGGATCCAGAGGAATTCAGCATCATCATGTCAGACACGAACTCAAAAGAGGCAAATCTCGCTCGCGTGCGCGACAATCAAAGAAGATCTCGAGCTCGCAGGAAAGAGTATCTAACGGAGCTGGAAGCGAAATACCAGAATTGCGAGAAAGTCGGTATCGAGGCCTCAGCAGATATACAAGCGGCAGCGAAAACTGTGATCGAAGAGAACAAACGACTTCGTGCGCTTCTCCGGCGATGGGGCGTGCCAGACGAGGAGGTTGATTCTTCTGGAGCAGGCAGCCCCAGCAGCAACAACTTAGGTGCTGCCTCAAGACTGGAGACCATGATCGGTCAGAGACGAGCTTGCGGCGAGAACAGCAATCGTGCACTGAAACAGAATGCAACGTCGCCGGCCTCGGTATCCGCTTTGAAAAGCTCTTCTGATTCCGGGCGTTCTACGCCGCAGGTACCGGCGTTGGATTCGCATGCCTTCGAAGTTCTGGATAGATGGGCAGACGGGAGTAGATTCAATGCTACGGGCCTGAATCAGCTAGCAGAAACGCAAGCATACAGCCACTTTTCACGGCAGAAGACCGACTCGCACAATTCGCATAATTCGCAGCACTTGCAGTACTCCCAACAGCCGCATGCAGCGGAGCCAAACTGGTCTACGCTGTCAGACACGAACACTGAGCATACCGTGTCGGCGTCTCCAACAACGGATGCCTGGAGCTATCAAGGATTTGGATTATCGGACCAGGCCCTTGAACAGTCCGCGTGTGCGACTACTTGCTACGAAATTGCGGATGCAGTGAGAAGTGTGCGGCCGGACGCTGGGCTGGAGCTAGAAGCCGAGCTTGGATGTCAAGACTTTAGCAACTGCGAAGTAGACAATATGCAAGCTTTCGACGTACTGGACCGATGGAGTGATGGCAGTAGGGCTTATGCAACTGGACCACCTGGACGGTGAATTCCGATATCTGAGGAGAAAGCAAAGTATCAACGTCCGCGTGACACATCATGTCCCGAAGCGAGGTTCAGACTACAGACTTCGTGCTTGGTTTCTCGACTCATGTCTCGACTTAGTGCAAGCTCATTGCCTCGATCCCGGATTGGTCCTCAGCCTAAGGCTGCGCTGCGAATTTCTCCCGCTAGTCAGCCCACGCTTCAGGCTCATAGCGTGCTCATTCACGGTTATACCGAGTCAGCGAGGACATGATCTGCAGCAGCTCTCGGATACGCTGTCCAGACATTTCCATCGCATACTGCAGTCGGCAATGGCTTGATCTCAATCACGCCGGATTGCAGGGTCGCGCTCCGTGTATGCCACCAGCTTGTCTCTTGCTCGGACTGCGTTCGTGCGCAAGTTCTCACGTGTATGTGGGGAACGCCACACGTTTTACTCGAAAACACATTCGGCGATATGGACTTTTTTGAGCATGTTGCGTCTTTCTGCGCCAAGATTTGACGTCCAGCTTCTCAGCTGCTGCGCGTCTTCAAATTCGAAGGTCGTTTCGCAGTACAAGATACCTATTGCCTCGCCGTGTATCTGACGACATGCAAGGATCAATCCTGGTGTCTGTTGTGCTGCTTTGTCGGTCTTTGTGACATTCTTTACAGCGCAGCGGTATATTCTCGTGCTGTCGGCGAACGCATATGTGTCGATTCGGTTGCGAAGTTCAGCTGGCAAGTCGAGCAGTGGAGATTGCTGCTGTAATGCTTGGTGTGCCGTACGGCTGTGATGGATTCTGCCTTTGGCTTGTATCATGCCATGACTGCGTTTGTCGGTGTCTTCGTGTTGGCTGAACGATGAATGTTGTCGATGGAGAGGGCGAGAACGTCGTTGAAGCTCGTGAACTTGAGCGAATGCTGTCACATGTGAAACCGAACGGGAAGCGCGGGCCGCACAAAGCTTGCAAGCTTGCAGGTGCGAGGTCGTGATCACCGCCAAGAATACTCAATGAATTCAATTCTCGAAAGACTTGCAACATCTACCTTCACAAGACCTCAGCCTCATCATGGCGCACGAGAAGCAAGATCCGTTGAGCTGTGGCACAGTCATGGCGACTGATTATTCTGTGATATGACATTATCCTCGAGCTCTGTGTCTCGCGAATCGCGCTAATGATTAACAGAACCTCAAGGCACGAGCTGTCATTTTCCGCCTCCGAGAGCATAAATTATCGTGCGCTTTACCGAAAACTCCAATGGCCTCCGTGCACCACGAACCACTTTAGTTCAGCCGAAAGATCATCCTCATCACTCCCAGCACTACGTGTCAAGAAATCGAGTCTATCTACAAGCGTGCAACGATTTCAGGAGGACTCTACAAGCCCAAGACAGAGCCAACGTTTGGTAAGGTCGGACGACACTGGGGCTTGGCTATGAATGAGAATACGAAGCAAAAGACTGTGGCGCTGATATTCAAAATGAGAGCGAATGGTCGCTGCTAGGTACATGCTTTTCAGTGAAGAGTCGGCGGTTCTGAGCTTTATGATGGCTTCTCAGGAGTGATGGGATTGGAAGGCAGCGCGGAAGAAGCAGGAGGAATCTGAGCATTGCTCAGTGTACGTTGTGCAGTGATGGAATCGCAACTGAATGAATGACTGAGATGCTACTGTTGCGTCGAGAGCAATCATTGGCACTTACGCGAACATAAGTGCACGATGAAACTTCTGGATGCTTCATATTGAATGAGGAGCAAGAGCTAACGACAAAGAGTGCTGAGAAGCATAGCAAACGCCAGTTCCGCCCTGGATGTATATTAGAGATACGCTCTGTTGTTGTGTCTAGTGCTTTCGACCTCTGAATACTGCCACGACAATGGACCAGAGTAAAGACACCACCAACCAAGCCATAGACTATGGAGACAAAGAAGGCAAGGTCGACCGGGCCTTCGACACCGACGAGCAACCCATAGAATACGGATACGAAGATGGCAAGAACGACTGGACGTCATTATGTATTTGTGACCAAGACACGCCACCGCTCGATGCTTCAGGCGAGGAGTCTGGATCCATCATATGCGATAGCTGTCTGCACTGGCAACACCTTATCTGCATGAGACTGCCAGAGACAGGTGAGCAACTACCAGAACATTACTTCTGCCATTCATGCGATGCTGGAGCCGAAAGTTTGCGGGATCCTGGGTCTCGCCGAGGTTCGCCAGTATCAAGTGAACACCAGAAGACCTGCGCGGCATTAGAAAAGGGCGAGAAGATTTGGGAGGAGCGGATCAAGATATGGAGGGCACAACATCGACTCGAGCGTGATGCTGAGGTGTGAAAGCCTCAGCCGTAGACCAAACCTCGGAAGAAGATGAAGAATCGTGATGGTAAGTCTTACTGAGTACTTGATCGGTTATCATCTCCATAGCACTTCGGCTCAGGCTGTAGTAAGGTCACGAGCTTCCCTGGCAGGTCATCCACCTTGCGCTATGATTCAGAATTGCGCCGTAGCGGCTACGCAAGGTCAATCGATCACTGCGCTTCTTGCGGTATTCAAACAAGCAGTCAGCTTCCCAGCGTAATTGTGGCAATGATGTCTTCACCATCAGCAGAGAGCATCATGCCTCGAGGGCAAACATTATACTATACCGCGACTCTTGCTACATTGTCTTTCCCTTTCTCGAACACAATCAGCACTAACTTGACCACGATCGCAAACACGCTTCGCACTATCTATACAACGCATCTTGGCAGAACAGTGGTCACCGCATTCATTGTCAGCTACTCTTTCCATTATGTCAGATCACGACCTCTCCAATTATTCTTTCGACGACGTCAACGATGATAACTGGCACCACCTGATAGATGTGCGCAACTGGGATCTCAATACAGAACTTGAGCAGCATCAGTATGTCAACCCTGCTGATCTGCAACAGCGTCCATCGACAGGGCAGGCGCATCTTAATGCCGATTCCAGCACCGATACGCGGAACATCGATCCTCGACTCCTTACAACAGCAGTAACCGTCTCGACGACCACTTCCTTGGCCTGTGCGGCAGAACAAGATGTTTTTCTAGGACTGCCTGTGCATGAATCGCAGAGGGTCGGTCCTCAACTGCAAGGCTCCGGCAGCACATTGGCATATGCAATAACACGGTCGTCAGGCGCTGTAGACTCACCAAAACGGGCTCAAGTGGGACAAACCGCTCATGATAATGATATACAGTCACAGCAAGACTGGACTGCATTCAGCTTCGACTTCAACGACGCCCGTACCGCTGACGACGCTGAGCATGAGTTTGATCTTCATGACTACATCCACGAAGATGCACATGCACAGACAACTCCAGGACTAGTAGCAAGGCCCGCAAGTAACGCCGTGAATTATGCTTCGACGGCATCGCGACAAGAGGCACACCCTGGGAACAGTAACATAGTCCCTTGTCAGACCGCCATGTATCGTGATCTTGGACAGCAAGGCCTTGACCCGCAACGTAATCTCATCCAAGAAACGCTAGCACGGGACGGATCGCAAATATTTACTCCTGCCAACGACCAAGACATGGAGTCCTTTCGGCGCACTGCAGCCGCAGCTGAAGCGCAGTGCAAGGTGAGGAATGCATCGAGCACTCCAGTGGCACAAGATCTCGGCAATCGAGATCTCTCACTGCTGTACCAAGATCAGTCAACTTATGGTGCAAGCACCACCCAGCCGTGGTCAGGTTTGGAGGTAAGGCAAACACAAACGCAGACTGTGCCCATGTCATCCCCATACTTCGCCCAGCAAACACCGCAGCCAACACTGTCAAGTCCGATGTTCATGCACAATGAGCCGGTGTCATTTCCTGTAACTTCAATTGAGGATGAGCATCAGAGATATGGTCAGTATCAGCAGCAGGTCATCGACCAACATCAAATCCACTGTGGCAGCAATGTCAATAACCCTCAATCGTATGGGGTCGAGCATGACGACAACTTCGCACCGCAAACTTACTTTGTCACACAGCGGCCAGACAATGTCCAGCATAGCCGTATTCAGCAGCAGACTCCAGATGCAACATACCGGTTCAGTTCTGAGCCAGCGAGATCTCCAGATGCAGCACCTCCACGCAAGGCTCGCCAGAAGCGCAGCCGCTGTGGCTCAAACGATACCGAAGGCCGCGACAACCCGATCTGCGTCGATTGTGGTAAGAAGTTCCGGCTCAGCCCGCTACCAGATCGTTGCTCCCGCTGCGCCGACAAGCACATACGTCGAGAAGCAGGCCAAACCACACGACACTACGACCTCGACCCGAGCGTTCCTGATTTAGACGCTGCCCGACATGTAATTTTTCCCTCCATAGCAGGACGGCAAATCAAGCACGACGATTACCACGACGCGGTGCAACATCCCGAAGACTTCTGGGTGCAGCGCTTACTCGACGGCGTCAACACGGACGTCAACGGCGGCTTCATCGACACCGCATGGACGCGCCGACAACAAACGTGCTACAACGAGAAAGCGAAGCTCGAGGAAAAGACGTATTCCCGCGCGCAAATGACCGCTCGTCTCCGCGCCCTCTTCCACGAAATCGTCAACTTCCACGCGGGAGGCCCCGCCGTCTACGCCGTGGGCGGCGATAACGTCGGGTACACCGATAATGTTGCCCTCACGTTCCAGCAGCGCGTGCGGCGAATCTGCGAGATCCTCGCGCGTAATAAGAGGGTCGTTATGGATGTTGTGGAAGGGCGGGGTGTGCAGGGGTTGGTGGCGAATCCGGAGGTGTATAATCGACGGAAGCAGAGTAATAATAATTGTAATGAGGAGAAGAAGAGGATTATGGAGAAGGGGAAAGGGGTTGAAGGGTTTGGAGGGAAGAAACGGAGACGTACGGATGCTTCTGCGCTGGCTTCTGCTTCGCCGGGGACTGAGGTTGGGGATGGGGAGCCTGGATCGAGTGTAAGGCGGATGAGGAGGGGAGGGAGGATGGATGAGGGCGATGGGGCTGGTGGGGCACTGCTGGGGCGTGGCGTTGGTGATGGGCTGGACGATGAGGATGAGTACTCTCCTCATGAGGAGGAAGTGTATACTGGGTATGGTCCACCGAGGACTCGATTCAACAATTGGTTCAACGGCAAGCGACGATGATTTGCGGGGAAGTTGTAGCGCAATCTGTACGTGGTCACTTTGGCGATGCTGCGTACTCTCTACACTGGTCTTGATGGTATGAAGCGTGTGAGCGTTAGTGTTGGAGGATCTGTTCATGTTAGCGTCCTGAGGATCATGGACCCATGTATAAGCCATTTTTGTCAATGACCAGCCATGTACATAGCAGCGAGAACTTGTAGACATATCAGCCAGTCAATGTTGTTTCTCGCCAAGACATGATGGTGGTGAGCTATTCTTGAATTTTGATACGACCCAGATCTGAGACACGCTCGTGACGCGGCAGGGTTGTTGACAGGCATCATCTCCCGGGCTGCACAGGGATTCAAATCGGAACGTGGAGAATGACAAGGGGTTTTGACCTATGGCGACAACATGACAGCAGTCAGTCATAAGACACATCTCTATGCGAACAGCTGCAAGAGGCTCCGTCTTCTGCAGCAGTCCATCATCATGTCGTTGCGGAAGTAATGCGGCCGAAGGATGGCCAACCCTGGGACTCGCCACCAATACACTTCCTTTGTGCGCAGATGCTTCGAAATGCCCTTCTCGAAGCCGATGGCGTGATGCATTATATGGGGAAAAACTTGCCGTAGCCAATCACATACACGCTGATTGGGCAATTGAGATTTTTCAAAGCGGGATCGGCTGCCAGGCAGTGTGAATGAGCACGCTCGGCACACTAGAGACATCGATTACTACCTCGACTGTAAACAACTCTCCGCCACTCTCAAAGTTCCTTTCTCTGCTCTGTGAGGATGCAGTGATCGTTCTTTCTGCCGGCATACACTACAACAAGAGGAAAGAGCGACAATGGCTACGATTCTATCCGCAGGCGAGGCAGGTGCGTAACAACAATCAATGGCGGGGCCACGGCGAAACAACGCTTCTGCGAGGAACCGTCTCTTATGCCGACGGCCCAGGCGACGACGACATCTTATATGCTAATCCTTCTTCTGCAGTCGCTCGCGTTGCCTACCTCTCCTCCGACGCCGTCATCTCCGTACAGCCATCCCTCTCGACCGACTCCGAGTTCAGCAAATTCCTCAGAAAGTACGCCGCGAACAACGCCAGCAGCGTGATCTGCCGAGACGTGCCCGAGGTACACGCCGTCCGACACAATGCAGACCCATTATTGGACGTATACAGCAGAGTACGCGATGGTAAGCTCACGAGCGTCACCACCAACAGTGGCGTGTTGGTCAAGAGCATTCCACATCTGTACAAGCTCGCACAACACCCGGTAGTCATACACGTGAGCCTGCACCCCACCGGCTACCCTGATTATGGCGACATCACGAGCATACGAAACACGGGATTCGCATTTTTGCAAAGTACTTCGTTGCAAGAGGCGCAGGATCTGGCCTTGACCGCACATGCATTGGCTATCAGGAGCGGTCGTGGGGTCATACATTTCTTCGATGCCGCGAACAGCACCCAGGACAAACCGATAGCACACGAAAACCGAGATGTTGTCAAAAGAATGCTTCCTGTCGATATCGCGCGACAGTATCAGTCGTTGAAGAGCGACGAATCGAACATCTATGTTAGCGAAGGACGAACACCACAAAGATCAGACGCCAGCGTGGCGCTGAACGGCAGCTCACATGCAGCAGACCTGCCCAATGGTACTTCTGGTACGACCAGTCCTCGCGACGCCTCGAGCGCTTCGTCTTCCTCGTCCGATCGCAAGAACAGCAGTTCACATGCATCCGAGGCGGAGTCGGTCACTACTGTGGACTCACAGCCAAAGCCAGTTCAGTCAGAGGATATAGATACTATCTGCAGCAATATTTGGGCCGAACTCAAATCGTTAACCAGAAGAGAATACAGCGCCTTCAACTACACCGGACCGCCCACCGCAGAGAACGCTCTGTTCCTGTTCGGTAATGATCCTGGTCTCTTCGGTCTTGAGCTTTCGCGAGCAGACAACACCGACTTTTTCAAGAATGTGGGCTTCATCACACCTGTGCTCTACAGGCCGTGGCTCACAGAACGATTGACAAGGGCCTTGCCGAGAAGCGTCAAGCGACTGGCAGTGCTTGAGCAGATCAAGCGGAAGACCACCAAATGGGGTCCAGTTCTCCTCGATCTCCTCATGTCGCTCAGGTCTAGCCAGGAAAGTGGTGCTGCGCCGCTCATTGTTGGCTACCAGCTAGGCTATGTCGAGGAGACGACCATTACACAGGCACTCAGCGGCATCTTCCAGAATCTGACGTCGCAATCACCTATACAGAACCTCGAGATTGGTGCACACGGCAGTCCCCAAAGACAAAAAGAGCTGGAAGCGAAACAACCGGCATTGGAGGGCCCGTACATGAAGATATTGGACCAGCTCTTTGGTCAAAGCCTCTACGTTGCGAACGCACTCAAGTCCAGCAATGCCGGTATCAACGATCAGATGCGAGCCAGCCCAGAGTTTGGTTTCGGTTCGTTACTCGCGAGAAAAGAGCACAGGAAACGATTCGTATCAGAAGTGCAAGCTGCGGCGAAGACACGTGACTTCACAACAGACACACCGCAGAAATGGCTCGCCAACTGGTCGCTCGTTGCTGAGGAGAAGGAGAAGGCCAACAAGATCGCTCCAGAAGTCATCGCGAGATTGTCCAACGATGGCTCGCCTGCTGCATACAAGTTGCTTAGCTCAAAAGGATTGTTCTACAAGGAGTCGCAATGGCTTGTTGGAAGTGATGCCTGGGCGTACGATCTTGGCAATAGCGGTGTTCACCATGTCTTGGCTAGCGGTGAAAACGTCAACATGCTCATTGTCGACTCCACGCCATACAGCGAGCGCGCTGCGGCCGATGCTGCAAGGAGGAAGAAGGACATTGGTCTTTACGCCATGAACTTCGGTAATGCATATGTTGCGAGCACAGCAGTGTATAGCAGTTACACTGGCGTGCTACAGGCTATGATGGAGGCAGAGCAGTTCAATGGTCCGTCTGTTGTGCTGGCGTATCTTCCGTACGAGACCGAGAACGACAGTCCGGTCAAGGCATTGCAGGAGACGAAGAAGGCAGTCGATCTGGGATACTGGCCGTTGTACAGGTGGGATCCACAAGCCGAGAATCGGGACGAGGAGAATTTCAAGCTCGACTCGGAGCGAATCAAAGAAGAGCTCAAGGAGTTTCTGGCCAGGGACAACAAGCTCACTCAGCTCATGAAGAGACATCCTCAGTTCCACGCAAATTTGTCGGAATCGTATGGATCGGAAGTGCGCAAAGTGCAGAAGAGGAAGGCAAAGGATGCGTACGAAGCACTGCTCGAAGGTCTCCAAGGTGCGCCAATGACCGTCCTCTTCGCTTCAGACAACGGCAATGCCGAGAACCTGGCCAAGCGTCTCGCAAACCGTGGAAAGGCCCGAGGATTGAAGACCATGGCCATGGCCATGGACGATTATCCAATTGAAGATCTTGGCACCGAGGAGAACATCGTCCTCATATCATCTACGGCCGGTCAAGGCGAGTTCCCGCAGAACGGTCGCAACTTTTGGGAAGCCGTCAAGAACTCCGTCGACATTGACCTGGCTGGCGTGAATTTCACTGTCTTTGCTCTAGGTGACTCGCACTATTGGCCACGGAAAGAGGACAAGCATTACTACAACAAGCCTGGTAAAGATCTCTTCGCACGTCTCGCCACTCTCGGCGGCAAGCAGATCGTCGATATTGGTTTGGGTGACGATCAGGATCCCGATGGATATCAGACTGGCTATCAGGAATGGGAGCCGAAGCTCTGGGACGCACTTGGTGTCGGCAATGTTGAGGGTCTGCCTGAAGAGCCACCGCCAATGACCAACGAGGACATCAAGATCCAGTCCGACTACCTACGTGGCACCATTGTGGAAGGCCTTGAGGATCCTTCTACCGGTGCTATCAGTGCCGCTGACCAGCAACTTACCAAGTTCCACGGTACCTACATGCAAGACGATCGTGATCTTCGTGACGAGCGCAAGGCACAAGGTCTTGAGCCCGCCTACAGTTTCATGATTCGTTGCAGACTGCC
The DNA here is from genome assembly GCA_013248845.1 of Passalora sequoiae. Classification (NCBI taxonomy): domain Eukaryota; kingdom Fungi; phylum Ascomycota; class Dothideomycetes; order Mycosphaerellales; family Mycosphaerellaceae; genus Passalora; species Passalora sequoiae. Next base: position 249,591 of record WSQC01000033.1, read on the forward strand.
CAGTGGTGTTGCCACGCCTCAGCAATGGATTCAAATGGACGATATTGCCACCAGCCTTGGCAACGAGACCATGAAGCTCACTACCAGACAGACTTTCCAATTTCACGGTATCGTCAAGGCTAAGCTGAAGCCAGCAATGCAAGAGATCAACCGCGCTCTCATGACGACCATTGCTGCTTGCGGCGACGTGAATCGGAACGTCATGTGCTCCTCGCTGCCTGAGATGAGCAAGCTGCACGCACAAGCTCACGAGGCATCGAAGAGGATATCTGATTGGCTGCTCCCAAGCACTGCAGCATACCACGAGATCTGGCTCAAGGGTATGGAGGGCGAGAAGGACTATCAGGTCTTCGGTGATGCTGTCAAGAACTTCAACGGACGACTCGATGACCCTGAACCAATGTATGGCCCAGTCTACCTGCCTCGAAAGTTCAAGATCACTATTGCTGTTCCACCGCATAACGACACCGATGTCTATGCTCACGACATCGGTCTGATTGCTATTCGGGATGATAAGGGCGATCTTGCTGGTTTCAACGTGCTTGCTGGTGGTGGTATGGGCGCCACTCACAACATGAAGAAGACCTACCCACAGACTGGACGCATGTTCGGCTACGTCGACAAGTCGATAGTTCACGTTGTCTGCGAGAAGATCATGCTCGTCCAGCGTGACAATGGTAATCGTCAGAACAGAAAGCAGGCTCGTCTGAAGTACACTATCGACCGAATGGGCGTGGATGCCTTCAAGGCCGAGGTGGAGAAATTGCTCGAATTCAAGTTCGAAGAGCCGAAGCCTTTCAAATTCGAGAGCAACGTGGACAAATTTGGCTGGCTCAAGGATGAGGCGGGTGGCAATCACTTCACCATGTTCATCGAGAATGGTCGTATCGAGGACACTGCTGAGTTTCCGATGAAGACTGGCCTGCGCGAGATCGCCAAGGTGCACAAGGGCGAGTTCAGGTTGACCGGAAACCAGCACCTGATTCTTTCGAACGTCGCGGATGCCGACTTACCACAAATGAAGGAGCTGTTGAAGAAGTATAAGCTGGACAACACTAACTTCTCCGGTCTGCGATTATCATCGTCCGCTTGCGTTGCCTTCCCAACTTGTGGTCTAGCCATGGCAGAGTCGGAGCGCTACCTTCCCGAGCTTGTGACGAAGCTCGAGGACACTCTCGAGGAGAACGGTCTCGGCAAGGAGAGCATCGTCATGCGCATGACTGGATGTCCAAACGGTTGCGCACGACCTTGGCTCGCGGAAGTCGCCTTTGTCGGCAAAGCCTATGGTGCTTACAATATGTACCTCGGTGGTGGTTACCACGGCAACAGGCTGAACAAGCTGTACCGGTCTTCAATCAAGGAGGAGGAGATCCTTGAGATTATGAAGCCTCTGCTCAAGAGGTATGCTCTTGAACGACAGGAGGGAGAGAGGTTTGGCGACTTCTGTATTCGCAGTGGTGTGATTGTGGAGACCACGAACGGCACGAACTTCCATGATAACGTAAGTGATGCACTGCCATTGTCTGGGTGGATGATATGAGACTAATGTGCTTTCCAGACTGCTGAAGTTGAAGAAGATGACGAGTAAGCTTTCTCGTGAGATGGAGTGGTTTGACGTGCATGCTTCCGAGCACTATTATCGGCATTGCATAGCGAAAGGAGTTGTGGCGTTCCCTCTCGCGGTCAGGGGAGGTGATTATCATCATTGTCATGTCGCAAAAGCGTATTCTTCGGGCAGACGCAACTCGTACGAGCGATATATGTACGTTTTCGATTCGAGAGCAATGAATAAGAGTTCTTATGATACAGGCTGCCTCGCCATTCGGGCGTGATGTCTTTCGGGGTATGCATAAATCCACATCAAAGGTCAGCCCCCCCTCGCCAAAGTGTACGGAATGAAAACCGACGTGGGACAGTACTGTAGTGTACATTGTAAACACTTTCAAAACTTGTCTCGCTAGGACACAGACGCTTCTGTTCGCTGAAGAGTGAATAGGTACAATCAATACTTCACTGACACATTTCGTTACACCATTCACTTGCTACTGAGCACAGCGGCACAACTCACTTCTACTACACTCCTACGATTTTTGCATGACTCCAGCCTTCATTACGCTCCATTCTGTGGAGGGTCGACGCACGATAGCTAACATGTTCCACCTCCCTCCCTATTAGCAGCTCCATATTTCTGCGTACAATCAGAACAGAAGGCTTGGAATGGTGGAGCACTAACTACTGCCGACTGGAGTTGCAGCAGTTATGGCGATGGTCTGCTTGGTGGCGTTGATTGTTCCTTGCGTGGCTCAGGTGTAGTATAATGGTCCTATAGCCATGCACATTGGCGACATTGGCTTTGAGACGGCATTCGTTGTGGCAGTGGTGGTGTATCTGGCATGCAGGACGGTTGAGCTCAAGTTGATAAACATATAGACTAGTGCTCTTTCGTAGAAACGCGGGACGGACCGAACAGGCTTCTCATCCTTGTTGACGCTGTTTAGAAGCAATATAGAACATCCACACCCTGACACATACTCAACCGCTTTCATGTCACTGCTTTCCTTGCCAGCTGAACTTCGCGAACGCATCTATGAGTATGCTCTGACAGGCCACAACATCCATATCTTGGCTCGTGGAGGATGCCAACACAGGCTTAGCGAGCAGGACAAGATCGGTCGCGCTTACCGTGAGGAACACCCAAGACATCTCAACAGGCAGTACAGACAGAGGCTCGGACGAGCGTTTCGCGATGCTTTCCCGCCCGCAGCACCTTGGCACAATCACCATGACAAGCACGGCAAGAAACACCTGCTCGAGGACTGGCCCTTCTACTTCACCTGGGTCCTTTGCGACGCGCCAAATAGCGACGTGCAGACTCATGCGTGGTCAAGACTCGCTGATCAGAGCCCGGACAGAAGGCCCGCCTATAACGAGAGACACGGACCTTGCATGGTTCGTCTCCTGCCGTGGTGCGTCGCCAGTCAAGGAACTCGAGGTGTTGGAAGCCGTAAGACGCCTCATACGTGCAGCTGCGGCACGAAACACGAAGCCTTCGCTCACGGCTACAGATGCGGGTGTCCTTGCGAGAAAGACTATGACAAGCTCCCCGTCGCTCTGCTGCGCACTTGTAAGCTGATATGTCGAGAGGCCAGTCTCATGCTGTATAGTGGCAATACATTTTCCTTCCTCGAAGCGCTGCATCTGGAGCTCTTCGTCTCTCTAGTCCTGAATGAGCAGCAGCGCAGTGCTATATCGAGCGTAATACTGCATTCAACTTGGGTAGGTGGATCAGTTCTCAATGTTAAAACGGCTATGCAAGGTCTCGAACAGAGTACCGTCAATATGCTTCAGGGTCTGAAGAGTTTCGGCTACATCCTGGACAACTGTAGCGATGACGATCTTAGGAACATTGCCCTTGACTTTGATTTTGGTACCAGTGGCAGACAGCTTGATATATGGTGCATCGTCAATCATCATGCACACTTGTCCGAGGCCAAGCAGGCAGAAATCCCACGCGCCTCGAGGATTATCGAAGCTTTTCTCAAAAGCCGATTTCGAGACGTCTCTTGTCCCGGAACGACAGCAGTAGACTCCCTGGGATTTTCTCCTGACACGGGGGTGTTCTCGACCACGGACTGGAGTGCATCATTCGACTGCTTATGGCATGAAGAGACGAATATCCATAATATAACAATGGAACTGTGAGCAGTAGAGGATAAAAGGGGAGTATAAAATTCGAGTGCATAAATGCTCTTTATTGATTGTCCACGCAATTCCAGCGATGCCTGTAGAAATAACGCGACCACATCGTCAGCCGTGGCTCAAGAAGCTACGACGGGAATATCCGACGCATTTCAAGAGGCTCATCGCTCTCCTCAGTCTCAAAATCCTTCATATCATCCCCTTCCTCCACCTGACACGCACCTAAAATCTCATCTGCGATCCGCTCGTCTTCGCTCAAACCCTTCCCACCCAACACCGTCTCCCACTCACCAACCCCCCTCTCGCTTACAGCCACCAACACACCGCTCAGAGATAACCCCAACCCTACGCACAATCGCACAAACCGGCACGACAGCCCTCGCATCAAGCCAACCGCACCGCACCGCACCACACCGCACCACCAGATTCCATAGCTTTCTCCCGCATGTTCCACCGCCACGGGCAGCGCACTCCTCAGGAAAATTTCCCCCGGTCATATCCCGCACGTCCCCAGTTGTGTCTTCCCAGCATCGGCAGGGACGCAATGGACTCCAATTCCTGGGGCAGAACCATCTCAGCGGATGATAGATGATGAACCTTCTGCTTGCCGGCGCTCGTGAGCACTTCGAGCGCTAAAGAAGGAGGGGGGGATGATCCGGGGCAGTGAGCGAGGTTAGGACTTGTTGCGCGGAGTGAAGAGTGCGCGAGATCTGGGACAGGGCTTGAGGGAGGGTTAGCGAGTGGTCGTGTAATCTGTTGTGGTTGTTGTCGATGCGAGATGGGAGCGTTTTTGTAAGTGAGCTTAAGGTGGTGGTGGATGTTGAGGTCGATGGCGTTTTTAGTGTTGGCGATGTAGGCCGTGGAGAGGACTGTGAAGCCGTGGAGGATTGTGTTGGCGATGGCGTTGGTGATGTCTTCTTCGAGGGAGAGGACTTCCTGGAGGTTGGATTGGTCTGGAAGGGACTTGTTGGTGGTGCTTGTTGTGGTTTTGGTTGGTGTGATTTGATCCTCGATTACGCTGCTTGTTATCTGCTCGTGGTTCTTCGACGATGGTGAGCTCGATGACATGCTTGATGTAGGACGAATGGAGCGATCTGTCTGTCCCTACTGTACATGGTGCCCGGAGCTGTTGAGTCATCCGACATTGGGGTATCACACACGACGCGTATCGCACGGTGTACAGTTCTATGTGAATGGAGCAGCACAATCCCTTTGTATCATCCACGATACAATGCTGGCCTGAGCACTTCACCGGCAAAGAGACGTGGTCAACTCTCTACACCGTTGGGCTTCTTCCATGACGTGAGAGTCACCGCTTCAAGTTGCTCTTGAAGGTAAACGTGAAGCGTCACGTGGCAGGTGAAGACAGTGGCATGAATCTTACGAGCCTAAACGTATGTCGTCACATGCGCTTGTAGTTCGAAAATGCAGCCGCCTCGATTTGACAGAAACATTCACTGTGGCCGAGCGATAGAACGACGAACATATGAACGAGGAATACCGGTTGTGGAGCGATGGTCGTCGTGTTCTTGGTCTCTGGTGTATCTATCCATATGTGCCGACTGCAGCTCGATGCGGAGTACAGACCACTGACGAGAAGATCAACGCATCCGTGTGAATTCAAGTAATTTCAACTTCATTCTTGGGGCAGCGGTCGAAGATCATGTGATCGTGACGGCGGAAGCGGGTGTCCTGACCGAAGGGCGGCTGACCACAAAAAGCTTCAGCGGTGACGACGGAATGATGCCAGAATTTTACAGACATTGTTTAGCGTGAGGTTCATTTTCGCCAATCACAGAGGATGCGATCGTGACCGTTAGATGAGCGCATCGCCCAGATATTGTTATGAGCTGGTTGGTTGGCTATTCGCATGATGCTTGAGTCATCTTGGAGATCAACGTGGGCAGGTCTCTGCGATCAATGAGGCAGCAAGCCAGTGCGCTACTGCTCTGCATATTCTCCACAATGTGATTTTCGAAGCCTATTGCTCGAATGCAGTAGGTAATAGTAGATCTGGTGGTCGTGATGTGTGTGAGGCCCCTGAAGGCTTACTTGTATGCGAAGCTTTATACCGATGCAGCCGAGCATACAAGCTAAGTCCGAGCCCAGCAATGCTGCCAAAGGCTCATTCGAGATGGGGTTTCAGTCGCTGGAGTGGAGCATGAAGTGAAGCCGCTTGCATGTGCGCGACTGGCATTGCCCATAGGGGTTTTCCAACAAGCATCTTCGAAGGACACCCTTTCACTATAAACAACATCACACGACACTGCCAACATGGCGGGCAAGAGAAGGTCGCGAAAGCGAATCCAGGGCAACTTCACCAGCGCTGCGCCAAGCAGTACGACCTCGCCGCTGTCATCTTTCGAGCGAGTGACTGCTAGGTGTACTAGCACGATAGAGCTCAAGGACAAATGTCGCCGACGACGAGACAAGCAAGCGCACTTCCTTCCTAGACCTGCCAGCCGAGATCAGAAACCAGATCTATCACATGGCTCTCGTCGAGGAGTCCAATATCGCTATCATCTTCCGCCGCAAGCCCACCGGCATCAAAGTACCAAGCTTGGCCCAAGCCAGCAGTCAGGTCCGAGTTGAAAGTCTTCCAGTCTTCTATGGCGCAAACGTCTTCGTAACAAGAGCTCTGTCTCATGCGCAGCGATTCTTGGACTGTCTCACGCGGAAGAAGACCGCGATGCTTCACAAAGTCATCTGCGCATGGCCCGACCATCCACAGCCGTATTGCTCCGCAATAGGGACCATCCGGACATTGAGCAGTATGGCAAGTCAACGCTACAATCCGCTGTCGTGCAGGTCAGGCTGGAAACTCGGTTCTACCAGGGAGATGCAATACTTGACTTTATCGTGCGATATCGTGCGATGGGTTCCGACGCCGGAATCGAAAATTGTAAGGTGGCGGTGGAACCAGCGCGAGGAGGGTTACACTGGCCCAATGAACCTCATCTGATGGGCATGGGAGCCAGCGACCGTGCGGCAATGATTATCTTCGTACAGCAGCAGGCTCTGAGACAAACGGTCTGTCTCAACACCGCCCTGGTGTGACTGGAATACGCGCGGGCAGCTCTGCCAGCAGGGCTCAATAGATCTCCCACAACGAGACCTTTCCATCTTTGCTTCCTGCTGCCAACCAATGCGTGGTTCTTGCCGTTTCTGCCCGCTGTTCCGCAACAGTAAGCTCCCGATTGGGCGATGCGGTTTTCGTGGGTGAAGCGTGAGTACTTCCCACATCAGCAAATGCGAGCGCATAACATCCTTCCTTATGCCACTTCAATACAGCAAGCTCTTTCATCGTCCTTACGCTATACACCCTCATTCTCCCATCCCACCCAGCAGTAGCGAAGATCTTTTCATCGTTCCTAATACTCAAACCTTGCTGTCCAGCATGCTTTGTCTGCACTGTTTTGGTAGGCAAACTCGAATCTCGGAGAGTATGCCTGGCGACCACAGCATCTGCCGAAGAGGTGAAAAAGCACTGTTGCGATGATGCTATACTCAAGGATAGAATTGGCTGGGCATGACTCTTTTGCATGTTCACTAGATTCCACTTCCGACTAGCACCTTCCTGCTGCCAGATGCATGCATGGCCAGACTCGTATCCAGCAATGACCAAGAGCTGCTTGACGGGCACGCCAGCTCCATTAGATTGAAAGTGCAGACCTATGGCCATCACCATCCCAGTCTTGGTATCTTGTGGCGTTGGGATGGTCGCAATGCGCTGCTCGTCGGGAAGTGAAGTAACATTGACGTGGCCATCCTGTACACCGGGCGTGGCAACCAAGATCCCCTCTGCCGGGAGATCATTATGACCTTGAGGCTCGAGCGGCAGAGATGTGAACGAGCAGAAGTTCAAGGCGTTGACTCGGAGACTGTGGAGTAGCCACGGCTGCGTCCTTTCGGTACTGGCATCATCAATGGGCAAAATTGTGGAGTAGTATTTTTGCTTGTCTTCAGACAGCTGCCACACAAGCAGCTTGTCGTCGCGACCATGAGTTATGATCTTGTCATCGTCCCAGGTGCCTACTCCCAGGATTGTGTTGGCGTGTGGCTTCCACACCGCGACTGCTCGTTTCGTGGCTGTGTTCCACAATAGCACAAACCCATCTGCATCTCCAGTCAAGAGTCTCGTGTTGCTACGGCAGAAGTGAACAGCATGTACTTGTGCTGTATGACCACGGAGCACATAGGAAGGTTGTGCCGGCGGCTGTTCTGAACTTTGTATGGCATTTGGCGCCATGGCTTGAACGTGCCCGCGTGAGCTGGTGAAAATGAACTTCAGAATCTTGTCATCACGGACTGTTCTTCATCTTCTACTTCCATCTTCTAATTCAGGTTCGAAAACTTGTTTATCTTACAATAGATGGTCACGATGCTCAGCGTGATGCAATGTGCAGCATGTGGGCACATGTGGACGTGACGGCAAAGTCAAATCTGACGTTTACTCCCGTCCAGAGCTTCTGTTGATGCCTGAGGCCTGAAATATATGTCTACGGCAAAGTCTCGTACCCACACAAGCATCTCAAGAACACATTATCTGATCCCAAAGTCCTCGCCGGAGAGGGATACGGACACAAATCTCGATCAATCGATTATATATGTCGAATTCTTATGGGTATATCTTTGAATGGCAACATGATAGCCGGTGCAAGATCGCGCCTGCCTATTCCCATACCAGCACAAACAGCTGAAGCAACGAAGTACCGCCCATGCTATCAATACCAACAGTCACGATTGAGTCATCTTACAATACATACAAACACAGATCGGCAAGCATCTCGGTTTCGTACAGCATGATCTGGCCTTTCGGGCGATGCTAGCTTGCTTTGCTTCATTGAATGGTGTCGAACCTTAGATATATTCTTCCGTCGCCAAGAGCCTTGCTACTTCTGCATTTAAATAGATTCGTGGATGCTCATATGAAGTCGTCTTGCTTTCCATGGAATATCTCTTGAGAAGTCTAAAAATTCGAGCGTAGAAGAACTTGCGGCATGCGGCCAGCCACGAGCACGATATGCGGAGTGCATGGATCGCAACCCAAAGCCAACGCCTTGTAATACAGGACAGATGATCCGTACTCGTGTGTGACTTAGCGTGTGAGGCTCATGACATTGTGCATCCCGAATGCCGATCCAGCCTCATTCTCGCTCGCATCCGGATCAAAGTCGTAAGAAACTGCAGCGATCGCTCCCAGTCCGCCTTGTCGATAACAACGTAAAGTCTACTGATAGTGCCTGGGTGCTGTCGAGATCCAAGTTGTTTTGATTTTCTCGTTCGATAGACTGTTGGGTGTGCCGCGGGAGTGTGAAGCGCTCGATCGGATGTCTACCTCCTTACTGGCGAAAGCTCGTCTGGAATCCTTGGGTTTCATCTAGCCATCAAGGGTACAAGACCTCTTCCAGTATGCATAGCGCGCCACGAGACGATTGTGGCACCTATTAAGGAGCGCACACGTAGTAAGCATCGGCTGCGCCAGCGGTTATAGAATTCCGCAGAGAGCGCACCAACACAGGCGTACCTCCAAGCATAGATGCTCCACTCTGCCTAGTGCGTATACTTCGTAAGCGTTTTTTAATGCTTCTAACGGCTTGAAAGTCTTTGGTAGACCTAACCATCGTGGAAAGTAGCTGATCTGGACGTCGCTTCATCTCTGGTCATGCGGCCTCGGTCGAGCCATCGTTCAAAATCATCGTTGTCCATGATCTTCGGCTTGAGATATCCATGTTGTTCTCGGAGATGTTTTCCAAAGAGCTCCTCGCTGTTGAATATGGAAACCTTCTGCTCCCCGCAGTGATCCCAGATGCAAGTGAAGACACTTGCTTGAGCGCCGTGGTGTGCATCATGACAGCCGATGCGCCACACGAAGCCGTGATAGTCGGACGCGTGCTTGCGAAGTGCTTTTCGGGAGTTGAAGACGACTGACTCGCAGTCCTTCTCGCGACAGCAGTACTTGAGATGCAGCGCGAAGCGTTCCCATCTTTCAGTCTGAGCTCGCTCGCGTCGCAATGAATACAGAATCCCGGCACATTTGTCGAGCTCGGCAGAAATGTCTTTGACATAATTGTTCACGGCTTCGCTCATCTTATCCTTGGTGATCTGGCCAGTCGATGGAGGCTGCCACTCATCGAGACGAATGTTCGATATGTCAGGGACGTTGAAGCGGAAGTAGTGGATTTGCTCGTGCGACTTCTGATTATGGTCTCGCACGAATCGGTCGAATCGTTCATGGGTCTTCTCAGAGTCTGTGATCTGCTTCTGCAAATTCTCAATCTCCCTCCACATACGGACGAGTTGTTTCAAAGGTCGAATGGGAATATCGTCTTTCCAGTGCTCTGCATTTGCAACACCTGTGCCAATGGAAAGAATGAGCAGAGGCTCACGTCGCATGTGCATCTGCTTCACTTCTTCGTACGCCAGACTGACAGGGTTGTTCTCGCCGAGGCCACCGTCTTCGAAGGTTCCTATAGGTAGCTCAACTCTTGGGAAATAGCCCGGGGCAGCGCTGGTAGCTCGTGCTGCTTGCCAGATTGTTGCGTCTGTTGCTGGACCGTGGTTCAGGTGTAGTCGGCGATTCTTGTCACTTGCAGAAGGTGCTGGATGATCATAACTGCGAAAGAGGTATGCCTCACGGGATATTTTGCCACCGTGCGAGACAACGATGGATCGAGAAGCGTCCTCGTTCTCGTTTCTGAAATGGTAGTGTTGCGCGATTGACTTCAGCTGCTCAATATGCAGTCTGGTTTCCGCCGACAAGGCGCTCTTGCTCAGTATTTGCGCCCCGACCCTGGGATAAGGGGCCTTCGTCCGAGTAGAGCGCTCGACTTCTGGCGCAATGCCCTCGAGCATAGCATTCTGAAGCGCGTCATCCATCGTCGAAGCGCTGTATCTGGTGCGACCCAAACCCATCAAAGCAAACTTTCGAGGCTTCCCAAATACTTGGTTGCCAACAATGTCATACTGCTCGATGGCCTTGTCAACAGTCATCTGGAGTCGGCCAAGCATGACGGCGGTCAACCCTCCGGTACTGGTTCCTGCAAGATAGTCGAGGTAGTGCTGGGGTTTGAAGCCACTATTTATTTCAACGCTCGGCGCATCGCCCCCTGGTTTTTCGGCCAACCAGGGATATTCCGAACTATTGTAATTGCTATCGTGCTTGTCAGACTTTCTCTCGAGGTCTTCAAGCCTGCTCATCAGAGCCTTCAAGATCAAAAGCGAGGCATATCCTCGAATGCCACCGCCGTCTGGTACGAGATCAGCGACGCTTTATTGTCAAATGAGCCTTTTGACGTACCTAATGAGAGGATAGTCTTCCGCGCCCAAGGACTGTTCGCATGTGAATCTGAGTTGAATCGTCGGCCCCAAGCAGGAGTGATGGGATCTGCGACTTGGGTGCTTGCGCATGAAATGCCTGCGCTCTCGTCCACAACTGGCTTCAGCTGATGGCTCGTCATGCCTGTCGTGTCGGATTCAAGCAACGGGATTGCAGAGCGCCTTAGAGTGAAGGCATCCAAACCTTATAAGATCGACCTGAGATTCGGCGGCCTCACGAGAGGGCGTCGCAGAGGGCATTTGCGTCCAAGTGCGCCTTTCCATCCTGCTGCTGAAGCCGCCTGGCAGTGCCTAAGGCAACGTGAAGGCGATCATGTTGTGGAACTTCTTCGGCCAATGAGTGAGACTGGTGAAATGCTCACCCCACGCCATTGTGGAGCTGGCGCATGAGCACTGCCTTCAGCTCCAGCAGTGCGTGCATGCGCTGCGGGTGCTGCACTGTTTATGTAAATAAATCAGGTTGACCATTTGATCTAATGGACGGCTTACCACATGAGCAAGGTCGAACGCGTCATGTAGAATGGTGTAGCTTGCAAGACAATAAGCCAGACGGACGAAGTATCTCAAGTTGCACTGGAACGACGTACGGCGCCTGGGCACTATTCTGGTGCCTTTGCTGAGCCTCGAAGCGCAGCGCGCGGCTGCTTAGTAGCCACCTCGCTCACATCTACATTGCACAACATGCGTCAGCCACGCTCTCGACTGGGTGTAGAGAATCTCCATTGGTCGGCCTCTCTCAGTCGATTGTAGCACATGGCGTCTCGTGCCGTGTTCTATTTCAATTTTCACCGGTTTGGGCGCAATCCCCCTTCATCGCAACATCTGGCGAGCCGAGACGGGCCGCTGCTCAGGAGATGGCTCCTCCAGCTCGACATCTATAACTATGCTCTATCCAGGACACCAGCTGTTGCAAAACAACATCAAATTGCGGCCTATAATTCTTCTTTGTACCTCGTTGTTACCCATGGACTTCCGACGTTCCAATACCTGCAGAAGTAATTACAGCGCAGATGAGGGCAAGCATGTCCTGGCTTACATTTGCTCCGACCACAGTGTCTCACTTCAGCCCATTGAAATCGCAAAAAGTAGGTGCGAAGTAGATAGAGCAGCCGAATAGCAGCTTATGCCTCCGCAGATCCTTCAAACCGTCTGGTTGACACCGTAGACATATCGCGGAGGCCATGGAAAACTGAGCAGAGAATAAAGATACCACGAAAAAGCTCGCATTTATCAATCGAGCCGATATTAGCGCCAGACAAGGTCGAGACCGATAGCGATGGATATCCCTGCACTCTTATGCTCAACAGGATATCAAAGAACATGGCTTGGAAAAGGCTGACTGGAGACGTAAAGAAGATCATGGTCTTCGAAGAGCCGGTCTCTTTGCCTTTAGCAGTGACAAAGCAAGCACTTACAACGAAGCTCTAAGACGACGACCTGCAGCGCCAAGATTTCCAGAGCTAGATGTAGTCGTCTACCTTCGATTAAGCAGCATAACGCTTTTCACGCGCTGGCAAGGCTAAGGCTCCTGATCGTATGACCAGCAGGTCGACTCAGGTGTTCAGAGTCATGGAAGACTTGGTCCTCGTTATATCGTGGACTGCGATGAGAACCTTGTCTGTAGGGTTCCATATTCCGAATCTATAAGTCGGTTATAGATCAATCAAAGTCAGCTTTTCAGCGTCCAGTCTTGCGTATAGCCGTGACTAGACCTATCAGAGCTCGTCATTGGCGACACTGGCGCGAGCCACAGAGATAGTTTTGGTACCAGTAGACGTGATCGTCGAGGTCATCTTTTCCAGCTGGCCACTGTTACGCAAGCTGGGCGCATACATCGTCATTTTCATCGCCAGAACGCTGCTAGCAATCGCAAAGATGGCCAGAGCCACAACGATGATCGTCCAGCCAGGCGCTATTGCTGGTCTAGTCTCTTTGCTCTGCACCAGTCTCTTCACTTCGCGATCGAAAGTTTGTGCCATCTTTGTCTGGCTGAACTCGTTGAGCACTCTCTGACGTCCTGCTTGTCCCATGGCTTGTAATGAGCCAGCACTTGATGGGATGAGAGGCTTGCGCATCACTTCAGTCCACTTCTCTACTTGTTCCGGGTTCCTGAGCCAGCCGGTGCGACCCTCGTAGATTGTCTCGAGTGGACCACCAGAGTTTGCTGCCAGAACAGGCACGCCATAAAGCATAGCTTCGAGAGGCACGATGCCGAAGTGCTCGTTCGTTGGCGTGTAGATCAAAAGTCCTGCGGATTGCAAAAGGCGGGCCTTGAGTTGGTTGGAAATAGAGGGCAAGAACAGCACATTGACATCGTCAGAAGACATGTCTGTAAGCGCGGTATCCTGGCTGCGGAAAGTGGCATGGCTCAGACTAAGCGATTCTGCCAGATCTTGGAGCCGCTTATGAGTGTTGCTGTTCTCAACGTTGCGAGGATCGTAACCACCAGCCAATACCAACACAGCTTTGCTTCGTTCATCCGTTGAAAGCTTCGCATACGCTTTTACAGCCAGGTCTAAGGACTTCTTCCACTCGAAGCGGTTTATGCTGAGTAGAATCTTCTTGTTGGCGAAGATTGGGGAGTCCTGGGACACCTCTTTCACCGAATCTGTGTCCACGCAAGGATATATTACCTTCAGCTCTCGCGATCGCATTCGCGGAAAAGTCGACTTAAAGACGCTCCGCGTGAACTTGCTGTTGACCACGATGCTGTCCGAGCAAGACGTGCTCCATCCTTCAATTGCATCAAATGGTATGCGATACAACTTTTTGAGACTTCCTTTCAAGCCGTGTTCGCTCTTGACCAGTAGACGATCTGGGTAGTGTCCATAGAAGAGTATTCTGGCTTTTGGATAGAGCATTCGAAAGAAAGGGACGCAAACGCTGAGCTGATCCACAATGAAGACATCGGGATCGAGATTTTTTAGCTCACCAGAAAAGGCTACACTGGCGACCAAAGCGAGTTGTCGGAGGATCGTGAACAGGATATGAAGTCGTCCTGCTATCGAGGTGGGAAAGATGGCATCGCCGCGGACGCGTACATCGAGAGTGCCTGAGAATCGGTCTCAGCCTCGAAGCTCTTATCACGCTTCTGTCATATCCCAAGTCTGTGCATACCATCTCGTGTCTCTTCAAAGCAATGATTCTTGTCGCGGTAGGAGGTGAGGATCGTGATATTGTGACCGAGCGCTTTTAGTCCAACAGCCGCATCGACCACCAACCGCTCTGCACCTCCAATGCCCAAGTCCGGGTGCACGAAGATGATGTTCTTCTTCGTGTCTGACGCCTGCGTAGATGATCCCTCGGCTGCCATAAGCGTGTGCGATGTCTTCGAATACAGTAGTTGCAGTACCCTGAGATCACGTCTCGAGCGAGTTCCCGTCGCGTCAGTGTGCAGGGATGATCGTGGCACCAAAATAAGGTTGCGGCGGTGCGCGTTAGGCCGTAGCCGCTTTTAGCCGAGATTAAATTGTCAAATCCGGCAGGTGCACTAGCGAAGGTCGACCGGCAGCACTGTGAGTGTATGCTCGAATGCTATTAAGGCGAAGCGCGAGTACTTCAGAGACGGCCTATCACGTCCATTCAGCTCAAGCTATGTCTTGTCTGTGACTTCAGCCCGAGACTCCTCCTATTGTCTCGCAAGCTCTTGGCACATAGGACTGCTCTCCCTCATCCTTGGGCCATATTTTATGAACACAAAAGGTATCAGACACATCAGTAGACTGACAAAACCGAGCAAACTACAAGCCCAGGCAACACCCAATGTATCATACATCGATTTTGTGGCGAAGGGCAACACAACACCGAATATGCTCCGAGAAATGCTTGTCGCCCCTAACGCGCTCGCTGAATATATCTTATAAGAATCGACGAGATAGTTGGCCAAAGCGACGAAGATCAAAACAAAACCGATACCAAGAGGAATGCCGCCTAGTATCGGAACGATCCAATGTACACTTCTTCTTGCGCTCCATCCTATCCAGAACATCGAGATAGCAAATAGTGGACCACCAAGTACAGCGAGCGGCAATCTTTGAAATTCTTCTTTGCCCGACCATGACTTGTTGGCAGCTTTCGCTCCACGTAATGTGTAGTCCCACCAGAAGCATATTGGCATCGAAATGCCGGTGCCCACACAGATCCCCAGGAACGCTAGACCTGTCTCGCCTGCAGTGAAGCCATATATTGGAGGAAATATCTGCGCGAAAGCCTGGAAGAACATGAAGTTGATCGCATATATGATCGACAGCCAGAGACAGCAAGCAGCGACAATTGGCTCGGTAATGATCATCCTTAGAGGTCGACCTAGTATTGTGACAACAAGGTTCTTCAGCCCAGTGGCCTTCAGCTCCAAAGGTGCGTAGACTTGCATCCCAGGGTTCTCCTTCCTCAGCCTCTTCGCCCTCAGGGCAAGAATCTGCGGTCCAAACGTCTCTGGCAAAAACATCAGTGGCACAGCACTGACACCGGCAAGTATCAAGCCGAACCAGAATGGCCATCTCCAGCTATACACAGAAAGGTAACCCGAAGCGATCGGAGAGACATTAGGACCAAAGCTCGCCAAAGCCATGAACCAAGCCACCGACCGACCCCGCCAGACGGGATTATCCAGTACATCTGAGAAGAGCCCTCCAGTCACAGATATCGGCGTTGATCCGAATATTCCTGTCAGCAGGCGGAAAATATTGAAGGCTGCCCAGTTCGGCGCAAGTGCCGTCGCCATCATGAAGA
The DNA here is from genome assembly GCA_013248845.1 of Passalora sequoiae. Classification (NCBI taxonomy): domain Eukaryota; kingdom Fungi; phylum Ascomycota; class Dothideomycetes; order Mycosphaerellales; family Mycosphaerellaceae; genus Passalora; species Passalora sequoiae. Next base: position 265,359 of record WSQC01000033.1, read on the forward strand.
TAGTGAAACATATGAAGGTCGAGAGGATGATCCATCTTCGACCGTAGTTCTCGCTCAAGGGAGCGAAGAGGAAGGGTCCTAGGACATAGCCGATGAGATAGACGGAGTTGGGCAGAACCAGCTGTTCTTGGTTCGTGACATCGAAGTGCTCAGCTTGCTGTTGGCGACCGCCGGATGGTAAAGAGCTGGCGAAAGTGCTATTAAGCACGACCAGTGACCCCAATGTGATGATACCGATCTTTTTCGTATTACTCCAGTTGTACGGATTATCGGGATCGCCGTCCACGAAAGATATGGTCTCGTATTCAGGCGCAAACCCATCGGGCCGGTCATGCTTTTTTGTCATCGGTGCTGCGCCATTCTCGACAGAAGAGTCAGCCTTCTCGGAAGAGCTGGACTTGATGGACATTACAGTGTGTAGAAAGAGAATTAGTCAACGACGGAGACATTATGAGTCGCGCCGTGTTCGTCATTCGAGGTGCATTGATGCGCTGTCGTAAATTTCGCATAGCGCAAAGCATAACCCGAGGTTCTCCTCCGTTGCAAGGGAGGTTCCACTTTTGAGCCGCACAGCGCCTTTGATCCTTTGAGTCTAAAGCTACACGCTAACATGTCCCGTGGGGTTGCCACGCTCGACAGCAGTCGTTATGTTCACCCTGGAAGCACCGATGTTAATTGCTTAGTCTGTGCTTAGTTTGGCGAATTGTGCGATGCATTCGAGCTCTCCGGCGAAGGCCACGGCACGTTCTGTTGAGGACGAAGTGCTCGACTGAGCACATACACCGCGTCCTGCATCAGCTGTCGACCTTTGAACAGCACGCCGCTTAGTGCTAGGATGGAGTGTGTGCTGCCTTCGTATATCTTTACATCGGCTTGCACATCCGCTGCCCTCAACTGATGCGCGTAGGCTAATGCTTCGGTCGATAGTAGATCGTGTTCGGCCACAGCGATCCAGGTCTGAGGATTCTTGGCCAGTAGCTTCTTGGGCGCAAGGTTCGGCGATATCTGCCAGTCTTCTCTCATCCCGGTCACTGGACCCTCCTTCTTGGGCAAGTACATTTGTCGAAGCCATATCATTCGCGCGGGTGTTAACCACGGGGCATGAATGTTGATCCAGCCATTTCCTGGCGTTGCTCTATTGTCGATTATCGGGACGATCAGTAGCTGCAGGACTGGCTTGAACTTCCGAAAGAGGCAAGCTGCTTCCATCACCAGCACTGCAGCGAGATTACCGCCTGCGCCATGTCCACCGATGGCTATGCGGGCGACGTCGACATTGAAGCTCGTCGGCTTCGTGGCGTGCTTGATAAGCCATTGCAACGCCTCGACGGCGTCCTCTGCAGCGGCTGGATATGGATGTTCAGGAGCAAGCCGGTAGCCGACATTAAAAACTATACACTTGGCTGTCTGGCAGATATAAGAGCAGAAGTCATTCTCGCTGTCAAGGTTGCCCACGATCCAGCCGCCTGTTTGTCAGCATGGGTAGAACAACCGGATGTCTGATAGACGTACCACCATGGAACCACAACAGAGCTGGGTATATCACATCTTGTGCTGTAGCAATCGGTACGAACGCTCGGATCCAGAGGTGGGAATTTGGCAGCTGTATATCCTGCACACGGCCGACTGTTGTAGGTGCCGTGTCACGTATCGGCAGCGACTCTCGGACCGAGAAGCTCCAGGTTTTCAACTCGTCTGGCACAATGTATTGAGTGTATTGGTCGTGGAAGCTAACGTATTCAGGATCGAGCAGATTTCGGAGGCCGGGATATATTGGCTGCCATACCTCCATGGCTGAGGTAGGTGGATTTTGACAATCATCGCTCGAAGCAGAAAATGTATCTTACCTCTAGCTCGGTATAGACGCGTCCTGGTTGGGATATGCACAGGGATGTTTAATTGACCTCGGTCCTTCACCGGTCTATGCTGACTACAAGCTGCACAAAGCATTCGGGATCGGACAATATCGGGACGTGTTTGATGGCTTAAAAGCGTCTGCGCCCCTCGGAAAAGGACGATATATTCTATTGAGCCCAAGTTCCAATCACTCACGACCGTAAGTTCAGATTTGTTCCAGAGCCTGGCCGATTCCAGCTGGACATGTGGCTAGGTTACGGTGTGACCGCCCACCTCGATTGATTAGTTGCGCTCCCACTGTAGTAGAGGAGCATTACATGAGCCTCCGACATACGTCTCGGATGCAAAGACGACCATGACGAGACAAAGATCCTACATTAGCTACAATCCCCGTTCTTTCGTTCGTCACGGAGAATCTCGCCGCCGTGCGTTGACCCATCAGAGGCCTCATTGCATAAATTTCCCGAGTGGCTATTCAATCGCGCAAGGTCATGTTCATGTCATGCGCCACTCGGCAGACACGTGTCTTGTGAACAACTTGCTGAGACAGATTTTGGGGTGTTGGTCTTGCGACCAGAAGAGTTCTAGCAACCACGCTGATAGAAGCAGCGCTGTGTCGAGATGACGCTTTCACAGCCCCAGCGGGCGCTCTATGCTGTATAGTCCTGTATCATACATATGGTGTGTAGAATGCTTGGTGGCATAGCGTCTCAATGCCTGCCCCAGATCTGGTTCCAACCATTAGCGTTCAGCTCTAGAGGTCCCGCAAGCACGCCAGTCCTTGGCGCGTTGCCCTCTCCAGGCTCTGGCAGACAAATCCACTCTCGTATACAACCGGGCACATCTTCCTTGGCATGGCTGATCACCAGTAATGCCTGCTCAGATGACAGGCCTTCGAAGCGAATCTCGCCTATCTTGCACAGCGTGCTTTCTTGCGGGACGCCATCCTTGACGCTTGTTAACTTCTCACCGTGCGACAGGAACAGCAACGCCTTGTCCCTAACAGTTTCATCAATACCACTGAGGGCCTCATCCAGGATGACTAAGTCCGGCTTGGCGACAATGGCGCGTAAGAACAGTACCAGACGCTGGCTAGAGAAGCTCAAATCACGGAAACGTACGTCCTTTGCCCAGCTCAGATCCGAGTCGTCCCGAATGATATCAGTATAAGTTTTCCGTGCAACATTTTCGCCAGTTACGACGGAGGATCCATGACGCTCATATGATTGCTGTAATACCTCATTCGCAGTGGCGACGTGCTGGCTAGGATTGAGCTCGCGTGCGAACCATCTCAAGATTGCATTTACACAACGATCCGCTTCTGCTGTCAACTTTGCTCGAGCGAGTGGTGCATCCGCCCAGGCTGACTCAATCGCTTTCCGGACCGTAAGCTGTTTAGGAAAGAACGCGTGCACCTCCGGGCTTGAATGACCCATTCTACGCTGAATGTCAAAGAGACTGATGCCAGCCTCTCCAGGGCCGGGAAGTCGTGACCGCCCGAAGAGCTTGATCGGGAGGCTGTACGTTTGTGGATGATCTGATGTGATCAAGCTGAGCAGTGTTGTCTTGCCGCTGCCGTTTGGTCCGAAGATACCACAACGTTGACCGCGACGAAGACTCCACCACAGGCCTGGTTGGTCCACTCCGTCCACGGGTTGTGCCCAGTCTCCAAGGACGACCTTGTCACCGTACTTCACTTTGACGCCACGCATCTCTACCAAGGCCTCTCCAGCCGGCAATGCTGGAGACTTCTCCGGGAAACCGTCCTTGCTCGCAGTCGTTTTCAGGTTAGGACGCCGACCAGACTTCGTCTCGTGTAGTATGGTACCGAGAAGTCTCTTTTCGGGTACCGCAGGCGCATGCACAGAGTGTCCCTGAAGCGTATCTATCTCTGTATGCCGATTGAACAAATCTAGTTTCGGACCTGATATGTAATTTGACATGTTTACCTCTGTGACGACCAGATGAGTGATCCACTCAGGGATGCCGTCATCGGGACGAAGGCTAATCAGCACTCTCGGACTTTGTTTTATAGCCATCTCGTGCAGCAGCGAGTCCATCTTCGCTGCAGTATTTGGATCAAGACCCATGTAAGGTCCGTCCAACAGCAACACTTGAGGCCGTGCCATAAGAGCTTTCGCTATCCGAGCACGCCTTGTTTGACCATTGCTGAGGTTAGCCACAGGCATTTGCATGAGTGGTGCCAAATTAAGCCGCTCGATCACGTCGTCGAGCACGTTCTGGTCCGCTTCGGTCACTTCACGCTCCAGGGCATTGAGCTCTGTATGACCAGTGAGATAATCATGGACAGTAAAGTCCGTTTCCTCTTTCCGGCTTTCATATCTCGCGCTCAGGTAGGCTCCTCGAACGTTCGTGCCGCCGACATTACTGCCCCGATCGGCATCGAAGCCGACATACTTGACGCCATGCTGTGGCGAGGTGGAAAGTGCAGAAAGTAGAGGATAAGTTCGCCCGTGAGGTGGGACGCAGATGTGCTGTCCAGCCAATATCTGGAGAAATGTCGTTCTTGCCAGAGACGAAGGCGACAGAACAGCCCAGTATTCAGGCTGCGAGGATTCATATCGATGGTCAGCGGGCAAGCTCCAGGTCAGGCCGGCGTACAGCGATGGATTCGTTTCCGTAGTGTCACCTTCTAATAGGTAGCTGCGATAGAATGTGGAATTGTCGATGTTGATGGCGAGCGCTTGCACTTTCGAATCTGCGCTATGAACCGAAATACTCCTCTTCCCGTTCAATGCTTGCCTACGTCTACATGATGCCACGTGATAGAGACTGCGCGGCCGGGGAGCACGTGTGAATAGTCTCCACATGACCTCCACCTCGTCGATATGCAGAGCGTGACAGAGACATGGACATGGTGCCGTTGTTGTATGGCCTTGTGGCGCGGAGATGTGGAGAGCTCTGATCCGCATTGACTTTCGGCCTGGCCCGCGCGACGATTGTGGGGAAGCTCGGTTCGAATGAGGGCAGCCAGCTCGAGGACTCCGACCTCTTCGTACGCTGACACTGCACTGATTTCAGTATGTTCTCAGCATTACAGCCTTCACGGCTCCATGTAAGTGTAGATGGCGAATCTTATTAAGGGAGAATAGCTCATCATATCAAGGCACCTTTATATCAGCAGCACCGTCTACCAAATCAGCAACAGAGTCGAAACAATCACGCCGATATCGCTCAAGTAGCCCTTGTGACAGCACCACGAAACCAAATAGAGGCTATGCCTCCTACACAAGCGCCTCCCATGCCTTCAATGCCCATGCAATCGGTCTACAACCCTGCCACGACACATCCAGTGTTTTTCATGAACAGCTTCCGCAAGCCACCCTTTCCGATGACACTGCATTCAGGCGTCAATCCTGCGGCATCAGGATATGTCTTTGCAAGAGATGGTGGACCGAATAAGACAAAGCTATGAGAATGATCTGTAACAGCGTTAGTAAGTGAGATAATCGAGCGGGAGAAGAGAGCGGAAGGGAGATCTTACCAAGAGAGCTGCCAATGTTCTATACTGGCCTCCGAGGACGAAGAGCCGCGACGCCTTATATATTGCCGCCAACTATGGTGGCTATTCGCCCTCGTATCCGCCAACAGCTCCAACAGTCCTCTGCCGACACCTTGCAGGAGATCGTTCTGGCATCGCTGGCACAGTGTGAGCACAAGGCCTCGGACGGTATGGGCGAAGCATGGTTCGCAATAGTGATTCTCGTGGACGTCAACGATCTCCGTTTCGCGGCAGAGACTATCGCGTCCATCGTCATGCCTTGTGCTCCGGCGAAGCGCGGTCGCTGCACTGTTGCATTGGACGACAGCGGTATTTGAGGAGTGTCCACAGGCTAGATGGGTTCTGATGGTGACACACATTCTGGTGAAATGGAGGCTTGACGGTGGAAAGGGAATGGTGCCCGAGGAGTATGATGCTGGACGGGCACTAGCTAGCACTTTACAGTGTAGTGGAGCAGGCGAAGCAGCATAGAATAGTGCTGTGCATGGCAGCAAACATACGCTGGTCATGCTGCAACACTTAGCATGCTCACGATATGTGTAAGAGCGAAAACATGGAGAGTGGAACAATCAAGGCAAGTGTTTGCGGCATATATACTTTCAACGCAAGCCAAACATTGAAAGGGTTCTGCCATGAGGTCCATCTTAGAAGCCTGTCTCGAGGTAACAAGCCGCTGCGAGCTCGAAGTGCTTTCTGCTTGCATCATTGAACACGGGGCTAAGACCAAGGCAGCCTGCGTCTGCTAGTAATAGCACAGTTGTCAAGCACTACCGTGCCTCGAAATTCGCGTGCTTGACGAATTTCGCCTCTCCGGTGTCTGTGAAGCCGTCTGTCTCTTGCTCCAGACCCTGAGACTGCGCATCTAGCGCTGCTTCCAAATCAGCTGCTCGTTGGGAGTCGGTATATTCTGTCCTCGAACTCTCTCCTTCACAATGATGGGCCCCTCCAGGCTGATCACCGTCCTCTTCACGGTCTTTCTGTTGACAGCAGAAATATTCCAGCATCTGCACCATCTGATGATGCGACACTCCAGTCCTCGTACGAAAGTACTCAAGCATCTCGTGCAACAATTCCGCGTGCGGATCCACGGAAGGACGGTGCATAAAAGACGTCCTCCACATATCCGCATCAAGCCGCTGTCGCCGCGCCGCCACTCCTTCGAGAAGTCTGAGCTTGGCAGACTCGGTGCAGTAATAAGATTCCACGATTTCGACTTCTCTGTGCGAGCACATGAGCTGCTTCTGGCGTGCAATAATGATTCGGCGACGTTTGAGCTCGTCGCAAAGTGTATCGATCAAGCCGTGGTGACCTGGGATTCTGTCCGGCGCGTCCGTATTCTTCTTCTCGAGGTCTTCGACTAGGCGTTCGAGCTGTCCCTCGCGATGTCGGAATTCTGCTTCGTTTTGCCAGAGGGCCGCTGATGGGTTCCTGAAGAATGGATACCACATTTCTTGATGTGTTGTTGGTGGCATGGTTGGTTGTGAGCGAGGTGTGCTTCCGGTCTGAATACGCTATGGTGTTGAGGACATAGCAATGTGAAAGAGAGGAAGACTGTATTGCCAACTTTGGTCAGTGTGTGTGTGCCCTGCTATCGTCGCTGCGGACATAGGGTATTCCGGGAGGCTGCAGCTGTAACACGCTAGTGTTAGTGATAAAGCAATGATCCCACCGCGGTAGCAACTTCTACGGTCTGTGCAGACCGCATCGTCTATACGAACGAACCTCGATCGCCATCCCTCTACATGTATGGAGATGGTCCCTATCAAGTAAAGAACATCTGGACCCTTTTCTGATCCAATCAAACCGCACGAGTCCGTTGCAAGAAGTCCTTTAGTGACCATGAGGCAACCTCTAAACGCAATAAAGAACTCCATACATGATTGATACTTAGCATATCATATATTATGAGCAGCCACCGTCATCTGTAGCATCGTTGACGGCTAGATAGGCGCGTTATCCAAAACAGTCTCAAGCAAGACGGTGAACGCCCAAATTCATATAAGGTCATTACAAACCCGAGCAGAAAGACCCCACATATGCCTCGATTAAGATTTCATCCACCTCGACCGCCTCATCTGCTGGGGTTTTCGAGGCGATTTTTTCCCGCAACAGTTGTGTTCCTCGCCTGCTTCGTGAGCGAAGCCGCAAAATGATATTCAAGGTCCCACGCCGGAAACTTTATGGTACATCTGGCAAGCCCAAAGCCATTCGTTGTAGTCAGTAGTCTTGATCGATGATTGAGTTCGCTTGAACTGTGATAGCTCGTCAATAGCATGCATAGCATCGCGCATCAATGCAACCGCTCCGATCAGCGAACTCCTCAGCTCGATCCGGGCATGTCGCGTCGAAGATTCCATTCGAATGCAAGGCATCATCGTTAGAGACCTGCGTCAGTTGCAGCGAGATCTCTCTTTCTCGAAGATCCGGCCGATGCGCCACCTTCCGGCTCCGTCTTTGCACTACCGCTCGCCCAGTAGAAAGCTTTGAGATACATGCCGGCGGCGAAGAAGGCAAGATTTTCCGGCGCTTTTGCAGTCTCACTTGGGTCAGAAGCTGCTGCGTAATCGACGACATTTTTCCAGCCATAAACGAATCTTTTGGAGCCATCCTTCTCGGTGCCTGGCAGCAAACCGCCCGTGTGGTCACTGGCTCTGGCATCCTCGACTATCGTTGGTGTCAGCAAGTCCTACGTGAACTCGAGTGAAGCAGTCGGCTTTTGGTACGTACAGTGTTTGACGAGATGTCCAAGTTCGTGCATCCAGTCAAGGCTTACGGCGGAGTCGACGGCATCAATCGAGGTGGGTTTAGAAAACTTGCCACTTTTCGCTGTAGGCTCGATCTGATCCAGGGACCACACGTTCTTCTTGAGCGGGTTGTTACTCTTGAAAGCGCCCGGGCAGAAGATGATGAGATCATTTGCAGGGGACGCAAAGGATACGGTGTCCTTGGTACAGACCGGGTGCTTCACCTTACTGTAATCCTTATCTGCTGCGTCAAGAATGCTATTGGCTTTTGGCAAGCCTGGCAGCCAGAAACCACCCTTTGGTTTTGCTTTCTTCCCAGACTTTGCTACTCTTCGTCAACAAGATGTAGCGTTGTCAGATGTGGATAGACTTACGGGCTGCGAGAGTGTATTTAGGTGGCTTGCCTTGCTCCCCTTCTCGTGGATCAGCTGCGCCTGGCGCTAGCCAGACCAGCCACTCATCGCCGCAGCGGAGATGATATCTCGTTAACGTAGTTCCGACGTCGACCTCATGCGCAGCCAGATAGTCCTCGTAGACAGCTAGCCACATCAGTGATCCGGCATCGATGGCGTTATGAGTAACATACAAAGTACTTCAGCAACCTCTGGTTCGAGACCATTGTTTCTGCTCGAATACGGCTCAATCGCAAAGGTCTTCTTATACAGCTGCGATATCCGCAAGTACTTGTTGTGGTTGGTCCTGTCCTTTTTTTCAGGGACGGCCTTGAGCGTACCGAGCCACCCGATGTCTTGAACGGTCTGGTAGGTCATGTCCATGACTTCTAAGTAAGCCTGTTGAAGCTTGTCTTTGGCAGATTTGCAGCCGCCATCCTTATCGGTAGTGAAGTCGACCTCGTAGACTTTTTCAAACGCCATGGTCTTGCCGTGAGGAGCTGGCGGTAGTTTAGCAGCTGCACATGTGAGCGTGAAGATGCTCAGCGCCAGCATCGCCGTGCTAGTGAGCAACGGCATAGTGGGTAACGTGGGTCTATATACCAGGTGTACTACTGGGGTGGACAGCTGTAGGAAGTAGGAGCAGGTGTGCTGAAAACGGTCGAGTGGATGAAGACAGGAAGGCCTGTTTGTGGAGGAGAGAGCACCGAGATATAGCAGCATCAATTAGTTTGCGGCCAACAAATGATGCGCATGTCTGCAAATTGTGATCGCTTCTCGATCGTGGGCATGCGCTTCTTGAGCCTGAATGGCGCACATGTTCCAGTCAATGACTGGATTTCATGATCCGCGCCAGCGCACAGCGCGTGTTCTCCTGTGGCCAAAGCGCTACTCTTTGCAGCACTCGACTACTGATCTCTCCTATGTCGTTCGAATGAAGTCAGCAGGCAGTGGTCATGACCACTTTAGCCTGACTCATGGGGTGTTGAGTATCGCGGAGCACGAGAGTGCCTGGCTAGAGGCAGCTCCCGGTGCATGACACTATTGCACTCATGCTCCGACCAGACGTAGGAGCGGCATACCGAATTTGTCAAAGGTCCAGTCGTGACTAGCTTTTGGCATGTGCTCAAGCTGTTGCGAGACAGTGCCTCTAGGTTCAGCCAGCACTTGTGAACGGCCGATGGTTCCAGCCAGCGAGTGATGACTGATGGCATGCCCGACATTTGGCGAGCTCAAAACCATGCCACGCACGTCGTGTTCAGCGATCGATGGGTATTTCATATCAGCCTAAACATGTTATTCCTGACGCTGCGCTTTTGGGCAACAGGTTTGCCATCCTCATATTCGACTCCAGCAGCGCCACCGGCATCGGAGTGGCCAGCAAGCTTGTCCATCAGTTCCTTGTCCTGCTCAGCGATGGTCTTCTGACGATGTGTTGAAGTCTCTGAATTGGCAGCATCCTGGGCTTGCTTTGCCAGATCCTGCTCGTCCTTGGTCGGTTCTGCATTCGATGATGCTGGCGTTATGGATTTTGAGGTTGCCAAGCCTCGTGTCGCTATCATCAATGCTCGACTACTGCGAGGAGTCAGGTTGATCCAAGTGGAGAGCATACTGTGTGGCGCTGCTCTTGCCTTCTGATGGTGAACTTCATGTTGCAGAAAGCATCGTCAGAACGACCTGCAGCAAGCGCCACAAAACTCAGGGCCGGCCCGTATGGGAAAGTGGAGTACCCGCGGACTGGACTCCGTGAAGTGGCTGACTCGCGTGCTTCCAAAATGCTCATGCTCATGCTCTAGCAACATCTCTGTCGCCATAACCGACACCTTAACACACAACATGCCGGTCGTAAAAGGTGGAGTGTGGACGAATATTGAGGATGAAATTCTCAAAGCTGCCGTCTCGAAATACGGCCTCAACCAATGGGCTCGAGTTTCGTCCCTGCTCGCGCGAAAAACACCAAAGCAATGCAAAGCGCGATGGTCAGAATGGCTGGATCCAGGCATCCGCAAGATCGAATGGAGTCGCGAAGAGGACGAGAAGTTACTACATTTGGCCAAGCTGATGCCCACGCAATGGCGAACCATTGCACCAATCGTAGGAAGGACAGCGACACAGTGTCTGGAACGCTATCAAAAACTACTAGACGAGGCAGAAGCACGAGAGAATGCTGCAGAGCTCGGTCTGGCTGGTCCAGATGGAGGCGAGACGCAAGCGCCGTCAGCAGACGATGTGCGAAGACTGCGACCTGGCGAACTCGATCCCGATCCGGAAAGCAAACCTGCTAGACCGGATACGATTGACATGGACGAGGACGAGAAGGAAATGTTGTCGGAGGCCCGAGCACGTTTGGCGAATACCCAGGGGAAAAAAGCTAAGCGAAAGGCGAGAGAACGGCAGCTAGAGGAAAGCAGAAGAATGGCTGTGCTGCAGAAGAGGAGAGAGCTGAAGAGTGCGGGCATCAATATTAAGGTTACGACCAAGAAGAAGGGTCAGATGGACTATAATGCCGATATTCCCTTTGAGCACGCTCCAGCGCCAGGCTTCTACGATACCCAGGACGAGCAGACACAGAACGAGCGTGACCGAGAATCATTCGACCCGCGCAAGCAGCAGTTGGCCAACAAGCGCAAGACCGATGGTCAAGACGACGAAGGCCAGCAAATCAAGAGGCAGAGAAATGATAGGGGCGACAGTGGGGCTTCTGCTTTCGCAGCGGCTGCCAAAGCCGGTCAGCAGCAGCGGTTGCGTGAAGCTGAGCAGAGTAGCAAAAGACGTGGCTTGGTGTTGCCGGCTCCGCAGGTCAGCGAGGGGGAGCTCGAGGAAATTGTCAAGATGGGCATATCTGGTGAGCGCTTGCACTCGCAGGCTGGCGAAGGTGGCCTTGTTAGCAGATACGAAAACACAATCGGCGCAACGCCTATACGCACGCCACGTGCGCCCCAGGAGGAGGATCGGATAGCGAATGAGCTTCGTAATGCCAGAGCTAGGACTGAGACACAGTCAGCTCTGCTCGGCGGTGACAACAATGATTTGGCAGAAGACAGCTCCACCACTGGTTATGGCGGCGTTGCACCTTCGAAGCAGACGCACGCGACCCCTAACCCAATGGCAACACCGTTGCGACAGAACGGACCTACTAATGCTGTAGGTGCCACGCCTCTCAGGACGCCTCGAGACAACTTTCGCTTAAACCAAGAAAGTGGTGCTATGACACTTGTTGGGCAGACGCCTAGAGATATTCGCCTCCGGGAACAGGCTTCACGCAGCAGTCTTCGCGGCAAGCTTGCGAGTCTACCTAAACCACAGCAGACCGAATGGGAGCTCGAAGCAATGCCCGAAGAACGCATGGAAGCATCATCGTCTGCAATGGAGCTGAATGAAGAAGATGCAGCAGAAAGAGACAAGCGTAACGCACAACTTGCTGAAGCCGCGGCACTCGCAGACTTCAGGCGACAGACGAAAGTGGTTCAGAAAGGCCTACCTCGACCCACAGTTGTCGACATCGATGCTATGCTGAAGAACGCTCGCAACATTGCAGATCCTATCCAGCGCAGCATCGAGGAGGAAGCATCACGTCTTATGAGCCATGATGCCAGCTCTTTCGGTGGTGCCAAAATTAAGGGCAAGCAAAGCAAACCGTATCAGCATCCAGAAGAAGACGCGCTTCAGAAGGCACAGATGGAAGTAATTCTCGAGATGGGCTCTTCCACCGAAAGAGCCCAGTTCGGTCAAGCTTTCGAACAAGAATGGGAGAAAGCCCATGCATCCACAATGCTTCCTGGTCTTGCTGGGTATGTTGAAGACGAAATGGACGAGGAACAGCTACTGGTAGAAGCTTTCAATAACATCCAGGACTCGATAACGAAACTTAGCGAGAAAGGCAATGCTCTCGAGAAGAAACTGGCGAAACATCATGGTGGCTATATACAGAGGCAGAAGACGTTGAAAGCCAAGATCCTCGAAGCAAGTGAAGCTTTGGCTACAACGAGGTTGGACACGGAGATTGCTCGCCGAGCTCAGGTTGCAGAGGAAGCTGGTATGACGGGCAGGCTTGAGAAGCTCAGACAAGAATTCACTTTGGTGTCGAGACGCGAAAGAGAGGCACAAGAGTCCTTTCGAGAAAATAGGAACGAGTTAGAGGCGCTCAGTGCTGAAGCTCAGTTGAACGTTGGCGATGATATGGCAGGACATCTATAATATAAGAAGCAGCCAATGTCATCACGAGTAACACACCATCCATACCAGTGTCTTCGCTTCAGTCTCCCCCTATTCATCGTCTCTGCGCATGTAGCGGTCAAGCCGAGCCGGGCGGATCACTAACCTAGTGTACTGTCGGACGCTCGCCCATGTTCCATGGCTCGCTCTCTGAGTTCTTCTCGATGACCCCAGCAAGTACCACAGCCCTCTACCTCGTGAGCTGTTGGATGTGCTCTGGTTCTGCCTCACTAGCAGCCACCCTCACAACTTGCTGCTCCTCTTCTTGCGCTTGCATTCCGTCTCGAGCTAAATGCAATGAAGCTCCAGACACTGCAACAATCTCGTGACCGGAAACTCTCGTCTCTTGTAAACTTCTCATATAGCTTCGGCTTTTTTGGACGCCAGGAAATGAACGAATGAACTCGATGGTTGAGTCATTGGGCTTGCAGTATTTCTTGTCTGGATTGTCGGGATCCTTGTGCATTTTGTTTTGTAGAGTTCCGTAGGCTTTGGTCAGAGTGTATCCAGAGTAGAATAATACTGTTATATGTGTGTGGACGAGAGAGATGACGAGCAAACATTGATACTTTGACGTGGAGATGGCTGTAGAAGCGGAGGTGCATAGCAAATACTCTTTCAGTATTTCTCATCGCTTCCATAGCGCTTTCGTTATTGTATCTATCCTGACTTGATGTCTTTGTCTATGCAACGAAACGCTAACTAATGCTCGATCATCCGAGTAATTGCAAGCAGCAGAACGAGCAACAGCTTCTATGCATTCTTCTTGAGAGCATCGACGAACTCCTTGGGCGGTTGTTGCCTGTAGCCTTGAGGGTTGTTCTCAGTCCATCGCCAAAGGTCTTGGCAAGCATCCTCTAAAGTACCTAGAAAGAAAGGCGTCAGTTGTGTTCGGACTACACGGTAACGTCTATGGAAAATAGTCAAGTCCACTCTAAAAAGCGCGGCGCTTTGCACATAGGCATTGCTTCGAATCAACGATTGAGCCTTCACGAACGTTCGCCTGCTTTCACTGGTTGACTTACGTTTCGCTTTCCACCCGAGCTCCTTGTTCGCGCGAGTAGGGTTTGCAGTGAGATCCAGCACATCACCAGCTCTTCGGCCAACTACCTCATACTTCAGGTCACGTCCGACAGCCTGACTGAATGCCTTGATCATGTCATACACAGTGCTTCCTCTGCCAGTGCCCAGATTGAACGCACGCACGCCCGGGTGGTGGCTTCGAAGGTGGTTGAGAGCCACAAGATGTCCTTCTGCCAGATCGAGAACGTGGAGATAATCTCGAATGGCAGTGCCGTCCTTGGAGGCATAGTCGTCACCGAAGACAAGCAGTTTCTCTCGCTTGCCCACTGCCACCTGTGCGAGGAGTGGAAGCAAGTTGTATGGAACACCCTGTGGATCTTCACCCATAATACCACTTGGGTGACTTCCAGCAGGGTTGAAGTATCTTAGCAACGCTGCGTTGAACTGCTCGCCTTGCTGGCCGGCCTTTTGTGCCTTTGCTCTTTCTGAGTTGATGTAGTCTGTGATCATCGTCTCCACGGTGAACTTCGTGTTACCGTAAGGATTCGTAGGGCCCAACGGACACTCCTCAGGGATCGGAATCATATTCTCAAATCTTGTCGCGTCACCGTAAACTGTCGCAGAACTGCTGAAGACGATGTTGGTGACATTGTGCTTTTGCATGCTCCGAAGCAGGCAGAGCGTGCCATAGACATTGACGTGATAGTAGTCTAGCGGGATCTCGCCAGACTCACCGACCGCCTTGAGTGCTGCGAAGTGAATGACATTGTCGATGTCTGGGTGTGCAGCGAACACTTCGTCAAGCTTCTTTTCGTCGGTAATGTCGCACTTGACGTATTCTGGTCGCTTGCCGCAGATAAGCTCGATACGGTTGAGGACTTCATCGGAGCTGTTGTACAGGTTGTCAATGATGACGACTTTGTAGTCCGCCTCGAGGAGTGCCAATGTTGTGAAGGAGCCAATGTAGCCCGTGCCACCTGTCACAAGAACCGAACCGACAACCATATTGGCGATGTCTCGGGTGTTTCTGCTTCGAGAAGTCGCGACTTCGAGGTCACAATTTGGGTACTGAGCTATCCAACGGCTCTTTCGTGAGTAATCGGAGATCGTGTAGTTGCAGTGAACAGATACGTATCAGATACAGAACAATTACATATATTCAGTTAATTGCGCTCTCGATAAGCTCAGTGTTCCTGCCGCACCATGGTTCTGAGCCTAAAATAGCGACCAGGATCACTCATAGGGCTGATGACTGTACCCTACCGACATCACATACATACTCTGGAAAGTAGCCTGCCATATCATCACTTCTTCCATCGCCACACATCGCGCTCGTGATTCTCCACAAGCCGGGAATGCAAGTGGTGGTCCAGTACTATGAAGCGTTGCGATAACGGGAATTCAGCTGCACCGGATCCGGCACTATCAGAGTTTCACTACAGTGGTTTACAGCCTCAGGCGGAAAACGCAGCTGGGAATTCATCATGGCTGAATCACTCTCTGGGTTTGGAAGATCACCTAGGTGACGTGATCAATGAAAGAATAGGCCCTCAGTCAGCATGTGTATTGTTCCCAAGGTCGTGGCCAGGTGGTGTACTCGATTTCGAAAATGCCCGTACCACACCCATTTTGTCACCGAACACATATCCAGACCGGCATGCCGAAGCGCAACCACAAGCACATCGTCTAGAACTGCTATCAAGACTTTGCGCCAGCAGCGCGAATAGGTGGCCCAATTGGCGATAACAACATGAAAGATGCGGACGTGACACGAGAGTCGAAGCAAGTAGAACAAGATGATTGTAGGCATGTGAAAATTGCTGATTTCTGACAGCTATATACCCTCGGACCCTTGAATGAGCATCAGACTTTGGGACTTGAATGTCCTTGTGAGCATTGCAAATCAGCACCGTAAGGTAGCATGAGATGGCAATCTCTTGTTTATGTCATCACCGCTCGAGCCCTCTGATTAACCACATAAGTGAACCCCCAGATCAACCACAACAATAATGAGTCACATGAGTCACATAAGTTTTCGCACCACTTGAGGCCGTCCGCTTAGTGCTCAGTGAGAGCTCACACAAGTTTTCGCACCACTTGAGGCCGTCCGCGAGTGTTTGCTCATCTGTTTACAGTAAGCCGTTCTCGAGTGAGGTGGGGTGTGCGCGATAGCTTGACGAAAGGCAGAAGAGTGAGCACAGGTGATGATGGTGGTGAGACGACAGTAGAGGTATGGTGATCATGGTGACGGTGATGGTGATGGTGGTGAGTGTGCGTGAGTGTGCGTGAGTGTGCTCCAATACGTTACCGTGGTAGTGACCAGTGGTCAGTAAAGAGAATGGCTTGGGTTTGGCGATGTTTGTCGAAGGAAGCGTGAGCAGCTGGTGGTAGTAGAAAGAAATAAGGTCAAGAATTGGCAGAGATGCTGGAGTTAAATAGAAAGGGTTCGAAGATGCGCGTGCGCAAGATCAATCCTTGCACATCACATGCAAACTCTCAAGGACCCTGCACGCGATGGCGGGAGCTGTCTTCTTGGCTTTACTCGGCCACATTCGACCTCAGTTCAACTTCCGCACTTCGCAATCTTGATTACCTCCACCATCAAGACGCGAGAAGACAGAAACATGACACCGACGCGAGAGGCGGAGATCAAGAGGAAGAAGGACGAGAAGATAATGAGAAGGAAGCAGCGTGCCGGCAACCCTTTTGTGCCACAGACACAATGGGACGAACAGCAAGCAGTACAAGAGCAAAATCGCAAGAACAATATGGCGCAGCACCTGTCGGCGAAGTCATTCGCGTAAGTCTCACCACTACACTCACCACTGCATCTCACCTAGCTGTGCATGAAGCCCGCTGCAGCTGCTGAGCAAGACCTGCTGCCTTCGAGTTGGCGCGTTGCGAGTCAGCGAAACGGCGTGACACCTCACTGAAGTTTGGAGCTGATCTTCTCTGTAGTGTCCCAGAGGATGTGAGTGTCACACAGTATCGAGAACGCGACCCGGGACTTTGGCAGGATCTGTTAGATGGCAAGAGTGTGCACTGCACGCAGCAAGACAGTCTCTACAGGGCTCGAGTCATGTGGTTCAACGAGATTGACAACAAGCGTACCTTCAGTCGTTATCATCAACAGGTAAGTCTATCGCAAGCGGAGTTGGCGCTTCACAACGCACCTGGCTCCAAATAGCACGTCCGTACTGTGGCGATGTCGCCGCATCCATGCTCGAAGACAGCTACGACTTCTCTTCGAAACGACGGCGCGCTGATTGCAATGTCAATAGACTCGGATGCTCTTCTCCATCCTCAAATCTCTCCGGAACGAAAATGAGAAGACCACAGAGCTAGAGAAGGCATTCTACGGCGCCTGCATCGAGCGCAGGGCAATGGACAACTTTTGGACGCCGAGCATGCCAGCGCTCTTCATATCGCGCGAAAACTTCATCAAGCTGTGGATGGAAAGTGACGAGGATCTCTATATCTTCTCCAGAAGTGACCTTCGCCGGTACAAGAGCATGGTGAAGGACCTCAGAGCCGCACTTCCAGAGGACGACGAACGACATAACTCGCCTGATCCAGAGCCAGTACCCGAGGTAAGTGAAAATTCTATGCTGCTAGTCGTCGTAGAGCCAGCAATCCGTGGATTCCTGGAGCGCGCGCGTCGTTATGCGAGCAGCTCTAAGTATCTGTTCTTCATCTCTGTTATATGCGTATGCTTCATGATCGGATGCTGATACCCTGCGCTTTTGTAGCTACCCTACACCGATACCAGAACAAACAGCCCATTCACCGCGATTGCCGGTGCTGCTACAGACAGCTTTCACCACTTATCAGGCGCAGCATTCAACTTCAATAGCCCGCCTGCCACATACAAGCCATTTGGAGAGCGAGCCGACCTTCACAAAGGCATCTTCGGCCTCAGAGCGTCTGCACAAGTCCAATACGATCCGGATCCAGACGACAACGAGGACAATGGCGATGAAGATGAGACCATGGCTTGCGACAACCTGCCTGAGGTAGCGCGCACGTGGGAACACATTTGGGATGAGTACGACACAATACTGGCTGACGGCGGACTGTGGCACGAGAAGCATCGCGAGAGAGTTGAGAAGCTTGCGCAGTTCACTCTTGCTACCACTGTTAATGAGGACCATGAGAAGATGATGGAAATGATGGCAAGCGCTAGCATGTGAGGATGGCAGGATTTGTTTGACACCACGCGACGCGCCGTCACCTCAACGCAGTATCGAAGCGTCTCAGGTAGACATAGACGTTTCACGATCGTAATGACGCACACTATGTTCTCGTAGGAGATTGCGCGCTCGATCACGACAAGACTGTAGAAATTGGGTAACCTCCGCCGGCTTGTGCTTCGGCGCCACTGAACATGCTTCCACTTACGTACGTACCTATCCACTCACTGCTGTCATACGTGGTGCCGACGCGCGCGAAGGCCCGCATTCTGCGCAAATATGGCCCGTCTATGTTGCCAGCTCGGCCTGCACGCGCGTAGGTTGCTCCTTGCTGAGAGCGAAGCCCCAAGGCGACACTTGCCGACACGTCTAATTCACCTTGCGGTGAGGGGCTTTCTAGCCCATACAACAGATCTGCACAAACGTCAGCTCAGGGCGTCGCTAGATTCATCAGCCCGGCACACCCACACTTTGTAGTAAGCATGGGTTTTACTATCCCTCAAGGCAGTCCTGAACTTTGCAACAAAGATATTAGCTTCCTCGACCTTCCAGCCCAGAACGTTAGTCAAGAGATAGAGTGCCCAGCCTTCGGCTCCTTCGTAGCAATAATGATAATTACAGACCCCTATTTCCTTCATCCTGCGATCCTTGTGCCACTTTCCGACAGGCAGTTTGTGCCACCGCTGGCTGACTTGTTCGAATCCAGCTTGTCGGATCCAGTCGGCGGATTTTTCTGCAATGAGAAATGTCTTGTTGATCCTCTCGCCGCAGTCAATAAAGACTTTGGACCATTCGTCTAGGACGTGTCCATTTCCCACAGTATTGTCATCAGAACTGAACTGGATGGTCATGTCCAGATGTTGGATCCAGCCACCTGGTGTGAGATGCTCATAGATCTTTTGATACAATCCAGGCCAGTCCGAAATGCTGCCTAGCAAACATCTAATATGGATGAAATCGAAGTGGTTCGGAGGGTATGTCCAGTCTTCCGTGATATCGTCAACAACAAACTGGCAGTTGGGAGGTACCAAAGTGGGTTGAATCGGACTGAGGTCGATTCCAATAACCTCAGTCTGTGGTTGTGCGTCTGCCACGTCAATGGCCCATATGCCCGTTCCACAGCCAAGATCGAGCACTCTTCTGCACGACTTTGAGTCGAGGGGTGCAATGTAGAGCTTGTCGTCCAGGAGCAGTGTAAGCATATGGTGACCCATATCTAGCTGGTCGTTCTGTTGTTCATCGTTGGGACCCCAGTAGTCGTTCTCGCCGCTTTTGAAGCGGTGGTACGTACGGCCTGTGAAGTTAGGCTGTCATCTTCGGCTCCGACCACTCAAGAGTTCTGCATTTAGTGCTTCGACTTACCATGTTCTCTTCGATGCTCGAATATTGTGCTTGCCAACGAAGCATCACTTCCTCTGACCGCAATTTGTGAGTAAACCCTTGCGCACGAAAATCGTGGCCGAGCCATTGGAATTCTGGCACCTACGCTTCGTCTCCACGAGCAAGACCGACATCTTCATCGTCGTCGACTTTTCGCGCTCGTGATGATGATGCCTGTCGAGCTCGTCAACCGGGTGATCTGTGGCTAGCAGGGAGTAGTTCTACAGGTTACGGACTGTGTGTTCGCCGACATTGGCGAGAGTCCTGGGAGAATCGGGATCGGCCATTGAGCGATGACGCTGAAACGTTTGTTATGATGTGAGCATAACCTGACATGTTCTCACGACATGTCATTAGGACATACGTGTGCTGTAGTCTTTCATCGGTATCGCATACAGTACCGAGCACTCACGGCAAGAGCTTCCATCTGGGTACAGTACTTGTCGATCCACTTGAAACTAGCATTATTGCTCATACGTCACTCACGACACTCCAAAAGTGTGTTCGAAGGGTTTCTCGGCACTGTAGTGGTGCAAGACGCATGCACCATGATGTTGGAGACATGCGTCAGACGAAGTGGTATGTAGTCACCAGCGCACTCTACACGCATGACACAGAATAGTCAAGGCTATCTACCGGCGCGATGATCACCTGTTTGCGAACCGGCCTCATAACTCCCATGACGAGCCGATGCCAATTGCACCACAGCCGTTGTTACAATGAAAAAGTGCTCATCTAGAAGAGGGAGTGCAGCATGATACGATTAAAATCTGCAGGCGTAGACAAGAACGCGTAGAGAAAAGCGAGCTCGTGGACACACACCATGCTTTGGGTACACTTTGAGCCCGATCGCTCTTACAGACAAAGAAGACACCGGTCCGACGTCTTCGAGCTGGCTCGAGGTATCGGGCCAGCACTGCATGCCTTCCACAAAGTATCAAGCTTGCGTAAGGTTGCCCTACTGACACCGCTGTGTATGCGCCATATTTCTGAAAGTAACTCGGCTATGTGACTAAGATGCATGCAAATGCGATTGTCCGACAAATCGAAGCAGTTCACTTGGCAGGCAGAGCATCTTCCTACATCCCTCAACCGATAGGGTGCACAGGTTGGAAGAGCATCAAATGACGAATAAGTGGCAGCTGAACGTGGCAGCATATTCAGCGCTGGTTATCGCAGCAGACACGACTGCCAAGGTCATGGCCCACGACTTTGTTACTGTAGCACTCGCTCAAGCCGCAACCCGGTCAAGAACTCTGTATCGCAATGCGGTCTCTTATGGTCGAAGCAGCAGGCAGTATGCAGGAGTATTCCCATCGTACAGAAGCTGTATGTGGCACTCGGGACCCCATTCAGGCGGATTTCGGAAGGCTTGTAGAGATCGAGCGGGGGATTTAGGGACTCATACAGAGTTTTGAGGACTTTTCCAGTAGATATTGTTCGAGAAGCAAAAGGCGTGATTGTGTGAAGGCTTTGGCCCAGAGCCAGGCCAAAATACTACAACCACTGGCAGCTCACTGGCATTACCTGAATAGGATTAGCACCAATCTCAAGTCTCAGACATCTCAATTTCAATCAATTCTTCTCAACAAGAACAACAACTTTATTCTGTTTAACCGGTGGAATATCAGCATGGCAGATGCTTCGCCAAACACGTTAATCACGCGCTTCAAGGTCACAAAGCTTCTCAACACAGATCAGCACGGGCGCCGCATCATTCTTCAAGGCACAATCGGCAATGAGCCAGCACTTTTGCTCGCCGAGCGAGGGGCCTTTTCGACGGACAATGGTTACTTGCAATCCTTTTCACGACTAATGACGAATGTGAAAAATCTGGGAGACAACGACATATACCGTTGGTATCTCGCAAACAGCATGTCCGAAAACACAATCGATCAGCCGACGCCGCCGGACCTCAAAATCAACTTGATATATCCTTGCACCGAGAAGCACATCCGGAAATACTCATTTCAGCAAGCGAGGGTGGTCATCGAGACGCCATTGATCTACCATAAGTACATTCGGCCGTACATGCAGCTCTGTCGAGAAGAAGGTCGCTTGAACTGGGTCTTCAATATTCTAGACGGCAAAGCTGAACAGGAAGACGTGCTTTATCGCTCGCAGTCTTCCAATGAGAAAGACGACTTCCTGCTGGCGCCGGATCTCAACTGGGACCGGCAGACTCTTGGCTCGCTCCACCTGCTAGCATTGCCGATTCGACGCGACATCTGGTCGGTTCGTGACCTGAAGAAAGCGGACGTCGCATGGCTGCGGCATCTCAGATCGGCACTGGCACACACCATCGTGAAGCTATACGATGGCGTAGACGATGATATGCTCAAATTCTATGTGCACTATCAGCCGACATATTATCACTTCCACGTGCACGTTGTACACGTCAACCAGGATGCTACTGGTACGCAGGCTATTGGCAAGGCACTTGGACTGGATCACATAATTAGCCAACTGGAGCATCTGGAAGGAGGTGATGAAGCTGGCATGCACGAGGTTGAGCTGAGCTATACTGTTGGCGAGAATAGCGAGTTGTGGCAGCAGATCTATCGGCCACTGAAAGAAGGTCTCGAGCCAAAGGTCGGAGGATGAACAGCGTCTGTCATTCGAAGAGCATGAAAGACTGCGCGTAGACACTCGGCGCCTCGTTCATCCTCAAGATCATTCAGATTGGATGCTCATTCATTGGCCTGAGAGAACGAGGGATGTTGTGCCATCGTCACCAAGAATATTGAGCAACAGTTCCCCGGAAAGGAACATGGAACAACATTATGGGCACTCGAAGAGTCGAGTCCACCTGGTACCCTCATAAACGTCAGACACAGCTATTGCCTCGTTGAGAAGCTGCCAGGGCATGTCTGTCCGGCAAGTCCAGATGCATTTAGCGGTATTACAATTGACTAGCGCGGATGCTCTAGTCGGAAGTCTTCTGCAACTTGAACTTCAAGGAACCATAGTCCATGTCACATCCCAAGGCTTTGGGTAAGATCGTAGTGTCAGCGGGGGATGTGTCGAGCTACATGAGCGATGGCTAGCATAATTTCTCGCGCCAGAGCAAGCGATCATATTGCCCATCGATAGTTCAAGAAAACAAGACAAGCGGGGCGAGGGCATCGCTGCACAGCCCTCTCGCTGATGACTTCGACAAGGTGTTGTATCTGACCTTACCAAGAAACGCAGCGATTTCGCTTCGCAATATCGTCGTCTTCGTTGCTTAGACGCGCACGCAGTCTGTCGAGTTTCTAATGGCAACAACTAGAAGTAGCGGAAATGTTCCGTCGAAGCAGATGTCGTCTTCGGTCTGTGCACGGCCACGGCTTATGCGCGCAGCGCAATCAAGTTTGATGGATGTCTGATCGAATATTGATAAGGGTCGCCCTAATAAGCAGCACTGGCAGTTCATCCCGATAGAGCCGTGTACGAGCGAGCCGTGGTTAAGGTATGCACAGGCCGTGGAGACTTCAGTTTCTAGAAATGTATTCTCTCCGGAAAACCCGAAGCGTCGCACGTCGCGAGCACCTGACCGTCGTCTTTCTGTGCGAATGCACATTTTCTGTTTCCTTACGCGTAAGACTCCTTCGATGTGTTCTCGTTCGGGCGCGGTGAGGTACGGAGCGCCCAGATGTTATTGGAGTTCCTCAGGCTCAGCAATTTGTACGGCAGTGCCCTTGCGTACATGTAGCCACAACTCCTCACTTTCACCTCAAAAGAGCCGATTTTGTTGAATGGCCGCTCTTTTGACACAGAAGGAAGGGTCAACGAAATGGTCAAAATGATACAATGCTCAGATCACCATGAAGTCACCACAATTGAGTCAGCACTCAGGCAGCACGGTTCGAATTGTGCTGCCTGTCAGCTGGTATTCATCGCGGCATCCGGTTTTTCTCTTAAAAGCTTGCTGAGCCGGCCTCATACCTCCAGCTACCTTCCAAGTTCGACATCACTACAGCAAAAAAGTAAATGACCTCCATGACCCTTTTTGCCTATCTCTCGAGCTACTTCAGCACCCTGTACCAGCACTTCATGGGCACACGACACGAGTCGCAGGTGGCTTCACATGATGCGCCATCGCTCTGTTGCCTACCAGATGACATCCTCCTGTGCGTTCTGGACTGCTTGACACCTAGTCTTGAGCGCAGAGATAGTGATCTGGTTCAGCTCTCGTCTACAAATCATCGTCTACGTGGGCTCGCTGCGCCTCGATTGTTCAGAGTCGTTAATCTTGGCCCCAGCTGGAGCGGCAAGAAACTTAATGCTACAATGCAATCTGTGGCACTGTCCGATTCAGCATATCGCTATGCTCGCGAGCTCCATGTCGACCTCTGGGTGGAACAAGATGGCGAAACGGGAACTCCGAGTCTGCGTCCACGTGTTGCGCAACAGCTTGTTCGTCTGATATTGTCGCTGCCACATATCCACAAGCTGGTCATCTCTTCCATTAGCTTATATGCCACGGCGTTGGAATCCGCTTTCGAGTATGATGGCGTCACTCTATCACATATCACGGAGCTGAACATCTCCCCTCACCTGGAATGGCTCGTACCGAAGTGCCCAAATTTGAAGGCCTTGAGCAGTAACGATTGGGTGATCAGTCCCCCTGGTACCACGACGCGCGAGCAGCACTTTGTGAAAGCAGCCGCAGAAGTCACAAGACTGCAGCACTTCTCCCTACACTGTCGCTGGCACCTCAGTACACTAGAGACAATCGCGACATCTCTACCCAACATCAGCAGTCTCGGCATGCTAGGAGGCGACTTCCAGTCATCCCTCAACGACCAACTCCCCATCCTTCGCAGATTTAAGCGGCTCGAACGACTGGAACTGGTGCAGGCCCAGAAACTGCTGCGAGCTTTCCCGCTGACACACCCAATGGCCTACGACGCCAGCTGGGACCATCGCGAAACCATGACCGCGGCCCAGGCGCACATCACGAAGACGATCTTCAGAGAGCTTCCTTGCCTGAAGGAGCTGTCGCTCGGGTCAGATTTCAAGGCTTGGGTCGTAGCGCGACATGCAGGTGGTCGCATCGATCTGAAGTGGCAGGCTACGATAAGCACGCAAAGGAGGCGTGGCCTGTTTGACGATACCTTTTGCACTCTGGGTGCTGTGGCCGATGATCTCGCCGATCAGCTTTCTTTGGCGGAAACGCTAGAGGACAGGGCAGAAGTCACCACTCTTGCTAATGTATTAATGGACGAGGACGAAGCAGAAGAACAGTTGCGCTTACTGCGAGACGAGATGAGTAGGTGATTATGCTGAACGAATGTGGAGCGTCACGTCTGAACGAATCACGATTAGTAGCAGCCCACCTATATCCTGTTCAAACTGGCGGCCACGGACGTTGGCAGATTGAAACATTACTACTTAAGAGTAGTATAATGTCTACAATAATCCATGAAGAAAAAACTCACACCACGGTCGCGAGGTCGAGCATAACTTTGGGTAGGAATGCTGTAAGCGTCTCTCGGCGCTAGTTCATGCAGAGTAATATACGGTCCGCATTCTTCGTGCTGCAGGCGCGCCTCCAGTGATGTCTGTTACAGCTACACCCTCAGCTTCACTTCCAGCTGCGGCTCTCGCGTGGAAACACACAGCCGCTCATGCCGGTAAGTACACTGTAGGTACACTGCCATGCTGCAGACGGTACTGCATATCTTCTGCACGAAGGGACAGGATGACCCTGGTTGCTGGAGGCACTGTAGCTTGTTCGTTCGAGTAAAGTTGGGGTGCGACGTATCTAGACCCTGTTGGGTTCTTTGCGGGCTTACGGTCACGAAGACAGCCTGATCAATGATCAGGTCGTGAATGGTGGTCGGTTTCCAATTGGTTACGGCAACTCAGTGAGGTGTGGGTCTGGTTCGACAGAGCCCTGGCTCTTGGTCTGCGAATTCGGCCAGTAGCTTGTAGAGATCTTCGGGCAACCTCGCATATGGTTTCGATCAGGTGACGAAGATGTGTTCGAGGTCAATTGGCTGTCTATAAGTCCTTGGCGGCCAACATGCTGCTCTATTATTAATGTAAGAAGAGGAAATGCGCAATGTTTCGAGAACGAGTCAAGGGACAGCTTCAGTGATGAGGTGAGGGCCGATCTCACTACTCGTGTGGTCGCGTTGCGGTCGCACTGCTCCAAGTGGTGGGCGCGAAGGTCGGAATTGGTCCGACTGCCTCATATTTCTCATAGGCGTTGAGCTCTCGAACGAGCAATTTGGAGTATCGCTGGATGTGGGGCCCAATCTTGTCAAGCGTGAGGTATCGTAGCCACTATCGCGCATCGACGCATGCCCGTGCAAGAATGAGTATTCTATGGCGGTTAGGGTACGAGTGGGAAGCGGCCGAGAGTGAGCTTCACGTTGTCGGCGTGTCGCGAGGAGATGCATGCATGGGTGATGGATTGTACCTTCCTACGTTGTTGATCCGACAGCGTGGACGAGGCGTGCTAGCAGCGTGCTTGACATGCAGCAGCTGTCTGCGAAAGGAAGGAGCGTTGCAGGAGCGGGAGAAATGTACCGACGGCAATGCTGATCGTTACCCATCATCAACGGCACGGAGACCACTCGAGGGGGAGGGAAGTGAAGTGCATAATAATATGATAAGCAGTGATGACTGTTCCAAGTTTCCCACTTCGGGCAAGCACGAGAGACAGAGAGAGAGAGAGAGATACAAGTACAATACAATCGATGTCGTCGATCGTGCTTGGGAAGGGAGGCTTGTCGGTAATGGGATGATCCCGGCGTGATTATGTCGTTTCAATAGTACTGTGGAGTGGCTTCCGCCTCCACAAAGCAATGACGGATGCACGGGTCATGGGGTTATCAATTATCTACATTGCTGTCGTAAGAGTGTGTGTGAATGTGTGCGAGCGATGGATTATGATTGTATGATCAACAAAGACAAAGACAGACAAAAGAGCGGACGGGAAGGAACAGGCTGAGGCGAGAGGGTTGACGTCGTAAGTCATGCATCGTGGCAGTGGAGGAGCGAATTTCACGGTTGATTTGAGGTCGATCATGAATGATGAGGTGTGGAGTGGCAATAAGGAGTAGAAGCACGCTAGAATGCTGGTTCTTTCCATTCGCTAGAGCCCTTGTGGGCAAAGGCGTGCAGATTGGTGCCTGTAAGAGAATGGTGCGTATAATGGACCAGGGAGAGCTTCTCTGAGTCTGGCAGCTTCTGTGCATCAGCAGCGGGCAAGGAACGAATGCGGTGCTGTGCGTGTGTGTGTGTGTGTGTATGTGCGTGTGTGTGCGTGTATGTGCGTGTGTGTGAGTGAGTGAGTGAGTGCGTGCGTGCGTGCGTGCATCCGTCCATGTCACTCTGTGGCTACTTTGCTACCCTCGCTGCTGCTACTGTTGTCGTCGTCGTCTTTTCCTTGCGACGATGATTATGGTTGTGCGCATATCTACTTACTCCTACCACTACTCCTCCTCAAGTACAGCACCTCCAGCGAGACACCTGACCTGATAATTATTATTATTACGCCCTCTTAAACACTGCTTTCGCTGTCGGGACGACTTGCCGTTTTCCCACCACCCACTGCCTGCCCTGTACATTCCAGCCCATCCCATTTTTGTTCCTGCTTTGCCTTTGCAACATCACAGATTCCACCCCCCCAATCTGCGCTTCCCCCAGATCGGAAAGCGAGGATTGTAACGCCTGGCTTCCAAACTTCTTCTTCTTGTTCATCATCATCATCGCCCTCCCCACCACCCGCACACCCACACCCACACCCACACCCACACGCAGACGCGCTACCGTCCGCCTCGGTACCTTCCATCCTCGACAAACCCAGACGGCCAAACATCTCTCACGACCGTTCGTCGTTTGCACCGCGCACCGCATCGATCGCCGCTGTCATCTCCCCATCAGTGCACCATACGAACGCCCAGACCGCCTCGGGCTGGTCTTTCTGCACAATCAAGCGCAACTAGCAGCACGCTCCGTTGCCTCTCACCGCCGACCACACCACCCGTTGCAGCTGGAGCCCCGTTCGCCGCCATCCACACGTTCCCAGCTCCACACCATCTACCGCAATCCGTCTGTTACTCAGCCTGCGGTTGCACGTCGCCGAGCACTCACTGCGAGAGACTGCCGAATCATTCCTGCCGGTCCCATCGTACATCTACCGACACGAAACACCCTCACCACTAGCAAGCCAGCTCCGCGATGGCTTCAAAAGTGAGCTTTCCTTGTGCTCCTCCTGGCGCTTTGCCCAAGACGAACGCGGCTAACAACCATGTGACATCAGTTCCTGCGGGAGTACAAACTGGTGGTTGTAGGCGGCGGTGGTGTAGGAAAGAGTTGCTTGACAATACAGCTCATCCAGAGCCATTTCGTCGACGAATATGATCCCACAATCGAAGGTAAACACACTCTCGCATGTCACAATGCAATGCGCGACAACAAAATCGCCTCGCAGTACGCCGTCAACTAACACGCACATCGCAGACTCTTACCGCAAGCAGTGCGTGATTGACGATGAGGTTGCATTACTAGATGTGCTCGATACGGCTGGCCAGGAGGAATACAGTGCTATGCGCGAACAATACATGCGAACGGGCGAAGGTTTCCTTCTCGTCTACAGCATTACCTCAAGACAGAGCTTCGACGAGATTGTGACTTTCCAACAGCAAATATTGCGAGTGAAGGACAAGGACTATTTTCCCATCATCGTCGTGGGCAACAAATGCGACCTGGAGAGCGAGCGACAAGTGAGCACACAAGGTGGGTCGTCTCAAAACGCGTTGCGCACGGCTTGTATGAGGGTGTGCTATGGTCGCCACGTGGCTGGCACGCGCACAGTCGGACATGCTCGCCATGCAATACCACGCTCCTACGCATGCATTCATGGCAACTGCTAACATTGCATCTCATCACAGAGGGACGGGATCTCGCACACGGATTCGGCTGCAAATTCATCGAAACATCAGCGAAATCGCGCATCAACGTGGACAATGCCTTCTACGACATCGTTCGCGAAATACGAAAGTACAACAAGGACATGTCGGGGTACCCTGGAGGCGGAAGCAGCGGAAGCAAGCCCAAGGACGAGTTTCAAGTCGACCAGGAGCAAGAAGCTGGATGCTGCGCCAAGTGCACAGTCATGTAAGACGAACCGGTGCGGCCACCAACCAGGTTGGCATCTGCGCTTCGACACGCGCTGGCGGCGCCGTTGCCGTGGGAGAAGTGGGACACGGCGCTACGGCAATGCATGGGCTCATTGACAGCGACGAAGGCTTGCATTGGGTAATAGAGCGAGGACGACACAAGTGGCAGCAAAAGCCCACCAAAAGCAAGAAAAGCGAAAGAAGGACATCTGATAATGGCGGAGGTATAGAGCAGGGAGCAGCTGCTGGCATTGGTACGTTATATCCGGTATGGGCATTAAGAGGTGACCCACCACGTGCGAGGACAAGTCGCAGAGGGCAACGTACAGCAGGCGATGAGGGCTGTGAAAGACCCGCTACCACATCTCTTATGTGACTGAGAACTGGGGCCTTTGTAGAGCATGATTTGACGCATGTTGCGTCATGTCTGTTCCTTCTCAGCCGATTGCATTTGATACCATGGCTGCAAATTTCTAGACCATTTCATCAATGATAGCATTTTCAAGAACAGCACCATTTCGTCCGCGTTGTCAGTGACAGATTTGTTCAGCTCAAGACTGCGACCTATCCAGCTATGCCGTACCTGCATCGTGCATCGACCACGTGCTGTTACATGCTCCATGCATCGCATCCCTGCTCACAACACGTGAGCTTTCTCACACCACAACTCTGCCCTCCTCGTGTCATCACGACAGCGCACCGCCCTGCGGGATGCCGTAGCTTCGCACATCTAATCTTCTCCCTTCAACACTTCTGCGATCCCTTCCAACTCTTCGGCATTGTCGATTTCGATGATTCGGCCGGCTTCGCTCGTGTTTCGCATCAGCTCTTTCGCTCCCGCGTACAGCATGCGATTCTCCGCGTTGCACGTCGCCGGGAGGTAGTTTATCATTACTGTCCCGATGGCGTGAGCACGTGAGCTGAGTTTTTGGTGCGTGGGGACTTCGGAGCGTCGTCGTCGTCGTCGCTGCTCGAGAGAGGGAGGGAGGGTGGGTGGTTGGATTGCTTACCGTAGGGGACGCTGAGTCTTCCGCTTGCGAGGGTTAGGGGGTAGGAGAGGAGGATGTAGCGGGGTGTGTTGTCGGGGAGGTCGTCGGCGAGGTCTTGTAGCGTTGTGTAGATTTGGTTGTCTTCGGGGCGGATTTCCATGTTTGTTTTGTCGATCTGGTCTTCTATACGTAATCAGGGTTGAGGTCGTGGAATTGGGGCGAGTAGTGAGGTGTACATATCACGGCTTGGGGATCTTTCGCTCTTGAGGTGCTGAGTCGGAATTTGCGTAGTTTCTCTTTGGTCTCGGTCGAGAAGGTGTAGAGGCGGGACTCGGAAGACTGCGATAATGTATTAGGAGTGGTCGTGTGATGGCTGATGAGGTATATGTACCATCTTGGGTATGTGAAGACGACGGTCTCACACGTATGATTGGCTTGATAATTGACTGGTGATTGTATGAATCTGTGCTGGCAGCCTGTCCCTGCTGCAGATGAAGTGGGCTGAACCATGTCGGTGGTGTCACTGCCCCGCGTCAGATGCATTGCGACATTGATGTCAAGGGAGCTTCCCTGCAACAACAACTCCACCAAACACCAATGCGATAACACCGACGTATACCAATGTTCTCCCGAATCAATCAATTAACTCGACATCTCTCTCGTCCTGTCCCGAACTACCTCCACTCCAGCGCTGCCGCTCGAAGCTCCATCCTGACCTCGTCACAACGACCCACACCCATCATGGCCGCGGCAGAAAACAGCAAGAAGATGATCCATACAGCAGGCTGTCTGATCATAGGCGACGAAGTTCTGGGCGGCAAGGTGCATACCACTCCCCATCCTAATGCCTACGTTCTCGGTGGGAGGCTATTTGCTGAAACCATTGCTGAAACAGACTTGATATAATAGACCGTCGACACCAACAGCGCCTGGTTCGCCAAATACTGCTTCTCCCTCGGCATCGCCCTGAAAAGAGTCGAAGTCATCGCCGACGACGAATCCGAAATCATCGAAGCGACCCGTCGCATGTCCTCCTCCTACGACTTCGTCGTCACATCCGGCGGCATAGGCCCCACCCACGATGACATAACGTACCAGTCCATCGCCAAAGGCTTCGATCTGCCATTGACGCTACATGAGGTAGCCTATGAGAAGATGAAGAAACTATCACGCCCGGACCGAAACCCGAACTTCTCCTGGGACGTGGATAGTCCTGCCCGCAGGGCCAAGATGAGGATGATTCAGTTGCCGTATGACAAGAACCTCCCCGACGAAGACCAAGTACTTTTCGTTGCCGATGATTTGTGGGTCCCCATAAGCGTCGTGAATGGGAACATCCACATTCTCCCCGGTATCCCTCGCCTCTTCGAGAAAATGCTCACAGGCCTGAAACCACGTTTGCTGCCACGGCTCGTTGATCCCGAAGGTAAAGGTGTACACCGGATACTATTCTCGACGCCGTTGGCCGAGAGTGAGGTGGCGGAATATCTCACGCAGTTGGCGGCGAAGGCAGAACCCAAAGGCGTGAAAGTGGGTAGTTATCCACGATGGGGAAAAAGTAGGAATACTGTGACTCTGGTCGGTAAGGACAAAGATTATATGGAGTCGATGGTGGATGAAGTCGCACAGGGGGTGAAGGGAAGAAGGATACAGGTTGAGGGTGAGGATGATACAGATGGTTCGGACAAGGACGCGTAGTACTCAGCTTTGAGGAAGACCACTGTAGAGTTGACGGTACGTTTCACCTGATTCATATTCACAGAGCAGAAGGCGAAAGGGTTGCGTAGGAGGACAATGTACGCTCTGCGGCTTTTGCCGAGCACGCATGTCAATTTCAAGCACCATGTATACCATGCGCACCACAACAACCCGGCCCCTGTGTCGCTCCACCTCGAGGCGCATCCTCATATGTCACATGAAACGACGCAGTCCTTTCGATGCCAAATTTCCCCATCCTTCGCAGTCTCCTGGCCTCTTCCTTCCTCTGTCGCGCCTCCATTTCTATAGACGTCGCATCATTCTCCTCGATCTCAGGTCCTGCATCCTCAGAACTGGCATGCACAGTCTGCGACCCCACGTTGCCGAACAAATCCTGCTGTTCTAGGTCTTCGCCTTCTTCGCACAGTGTACGAGCTACATCCTCCATCGATGCTGAATTGCTCCCCGCCGTCCCAGCGTCTTCCTAACTCACGTCGAACGACTGGGTCTGCTGGATGCCATAGTGACCCTTGCGCTTCATCTCAGCGATTTCTTCTTGGCGCCTGCGTGCGTCTTCTGCGATCGAGGCGGCTTCGTCGATCCCGAATTGTTGGGCGTCGTCGTAACTTATCTGGATGGTTTGGGTTTGCTCGATGCCGAATTTGCCTTGTGCTCTGAGGTCATCGGCTTCCTCGCGTCGACGGAGGGCTTCGGCTTCGAGGGATCGGGCATGGTTGATTTCTGGGTTGGTGTGTTCGTATGTGATGCGGATGGATTGGCGTTGTTCGATGCCTTTTTGGCGTTGTCGGTTGAGGTCGTCGGTTTCGAGACTTCGTTGGCGGGCACGCTGCTCGGCGTCTTCGGGATCGTGGTGGATTGTTGTGGTTGTTTGGGCCGTTTCGTTGCGGAGAGCGGCCAGGAATGCATCGGAACTCTGGCGTCGTTTCTTTGACGAAAGTGTTTGGCTTTCCGTATCGCCTGATCGGGGCAGTGACGATTCATAGCTTCTCATACGGGGTGGAAGCGATGCACGAGGTAGGTTTGACAGACTGGTGTGCTTCGATGATCTTGGTGTGTTCCATGGAGAAGGCCTGGATGATGGGCCTGCTGTAGATGATCTACTCGAGGAATGTCGTTGACTTCCATTGCTACTGCTCAGATCTGTCATTGGAATAAGGAAGGAGACCGATGGCTTCTTCGCAAAAGTGATGCGACGATTCCAATTCAGGGGATTGAGCTTGCCCAAGGACTTCCTCGAAGGTGGGTCCTGATTAAGTGGCGGTGGCACTGTTGGCTTGGCCCAGGTGTCCCTGTGATTCCATACGATGGGCACATTTCGAGGCCGTGTGCCGCTTGCTGTAGTTGCGGAGCTCTCGACGCTGTTGCTCACCTGCGGAGAGATCGTACTGTTGCGAGGGGATTTGAAGACTCCGCCCTGAAATACCACAAAGAATGGCTTGGCGCAAGGTACGGTTGCAAGTATGATGCCAATATGCATTGTGATTTGCGAGATAATATTGACATCTGTGCGATCGTATGTTGGATCACTCCCTTTGGCGGCCTGCCAGATGTACTTCAAGCGGACGAAGGTGGGTGGCAGAATGCTGTATCATACCTATCAGTGTTCAGACATGGTCGGTACTGCTGCTGACTCACAGCAAACGCATAGCAAAGCAGATCAACACTTTGATCTTTGCAGGCCTGGGCATTTTGATGTTCTATACCATGAAAATTGCAACCTTGATCAGACATGCCTCGATGAGTGCGTTTATGATCACGATGCCGAGCCAGAGACGCCAACGATTCAGACAGCGAGAGTGTGGCACAAAGTCCCATGGCTTTGGCAAGTCGCATTGAAAGGCTAGCGCGAATAAGGATACTGTTGCCCAGATGCCACTGATGATGGCGATTCCGTAGCCGCAGGTAAGAACTTTCTTGCTCATTGCGATGCGACACATGAGCAATGCGACCGAGATCATCGCGAAGCATACGGCCAGAACGTAAAACATTTGGTAGAGCCAGATCAGAACAAAGACCCTGTCGAGATTGTGTGGAGACACTGTAATCGCTTTTGCTCCGAGGCCATAGTGTACGGCCACCAGTGTGACTGTCGATTCAACAATGCCAAAGATTGTCGCTACAGCACAGGCCGCATCGTCCTATCCAGGCGGCCCATTGACTTTGAGGCGGAGGAAGAGTCGGATGAGGAATACCAAAGTCGTCCAGAAGATGCCGGTCAGCGTCGTAATTGCGATGTAGGAAGAACCTCCAGGAAGGTAGAAACCAGGCATGAAGCTATGCACCAGGCATAGCTGGCATATCTCGCGCTATCAGGAATGTTCAAGGGTTTCAGGAGTACCCAGGGATCTCGCTGTGCCAAAGCAATGTCTTGGGTCGCTGCAGATGCGGTTCTTAATCAGGTCTTCTGGTTGCAGTGCTGCAGTGACGGTCCGGCTTGCCGATCGGTATGGTCCACGACATGGCAGGATCGTCATGCGATTGCAACTTCTATCAAAGCCACCTAGATACCGTCCGTCCACCTCAAGTTACCTTCCATGTACTGTTCAGAAGCACGCTTTCGCTCACACGCAGTGCCCTATTCCTACAGCATCATCAGCATGGACAGTAACCTCATACCTCATCTGAGCCAACCGCTAGATCCCGAGAAGCTCTCTGATTACAACGTACCTCTGACGCCATACCTGCTCGAGACTGAGCGAACGCCTGACTATGGCTTCCAACTTTCGCAGCGGCAACAGACCTTCGGCGGTGGCTCGAAGCGAGACGTGGTGAAGCATCAGCGCACCGGAAGGAAGCAAGAGATTCAGCATGACTTCCGATATCTGTCAACTCTTGGCTTCACAACACTGGTCACGGGCACGTAGGAGGTGTTCCTGACTACCAACACCAACGCATTGCTCAATGGAGGTCTCCCAGAGCTCTTTTGGTCGATGCTGTATTGTCACATTGGTCAAATGTTCATCGTACTGTCCCTGGCCGAGATGTCCAGTATGGTGCCGGAGCCCGGTGGACAATATCGGTGGGCGGACCGATTTGCGCCTCCACAGTGCAGGCGGATTCTGTCGTACATCTCGGGCTGGCTATGTTCTATCGGGTGGCAGGCGAGATTCTGCGCACTCTGCTACATCGTTGCAGGCATCGTACTGGCACTTGCGCAGATCAACAATGCGTCTTATGCACCCACCGCATGGCAACACGGTCTGCTCACCATCGCTACAGCCATCGTCGTATCCGCTTTCAACGCCTTCGCAGCTGGCCACATCTCGATGGCTGAAGGTTTCTTCGCATTGTGCCACGTCTTTGCGCTCGTGCCGATTGTGGTGTCGCTTTGGGTCCTTGCACCAAAGACAGCCGCTGCGGATGTGTTCATCGAATTTACTGACCATGGCGGGAAGTGGCCACACATTGGTCTCAGTGCGCTTGTTGGACAGTCAAGCGCGATATTTATCGTACTTGGAGACGAAGCTGTCACGCACATATCAGAAGAGATAGACGATGCCGACACGCTAGTTGCTCAGACCATGTTGAGGAGCTTCTTGTTTAATTCTCCGATGACGTTCATCGCATTGATCACGTTTGTGTTCAACGTGGGCGACGTTAACGCAGCCATGGATGACACTTTTCCATCGTTTGTGTACGTTCTCGACAATTCTACGCAATCCACACAAGCCACGACTGCGTTCACGCTCGTTGTCCTGCTATTGATCGTCATGATAGCGGTGTCGACCATGGTCGCGACTTCGAGACATCTATTTTGCTTCGGGTCAGTTGTTGTGTGACCTGATTGTGATTGATCAGAGTGTATGCTGATCTTGTGACAGACGCGACAAGGCACTTTTCTGCTCTGGCTCACTGAGCCGGATCAATCCTCGGCTGAGAGTGCCCCTGAACGCAATCCTGTGCACAGTCTTGTTCACGACATTGATCTCCATCTTGACAATCGCTAGCGAAGCGGCATTACGGAGCATGATGAGCCTGTGCGCGGTCTGCTTGATGGCAACGTACATGATATCACTTGCCGGTCTGATCATACAGCGCTTGAAACACGCTCCTCTACCTCGCGCAAAGTGGTCCCTAGGACGTGCCGGATTGACTGTGAACTGCATAGCGCTCTTCTATGCAGCCTGGTCGTTCTTCTGGGTCTGCTGGCCTAGCTATTATCACGTTACGCCAGCGAACTTCAACTGGGCTATCTTGTTGTTCCTGTTCTTGCTTATGCTGGCATTGCTGGCTTTTGTCGCCGGCCAAAGGCGGCAGTTGAAAGATCGTGCAAGGGATGTTCGACTGAATGGCCTGTCCATCAAACTCGTCATGCCGCGGTAGATAGTCTGTGTGTACATGTATCTCTCATCACTCTATAACGTTGATCATGGCCGGCACAGTAGCAACGTTCCATGTCCTTGGCAGTTTCGCAGCGACCTGAATATCTGTCAAAGGAGAAGTGGCTGTGGAGAATGACCGAGAAAAGGTGTATAGTGATCATCAAGGATGACAGTCTGGCGTAAGGCGGATACACGCCGCGGAGGTCGTTCCGCCGCACAGACCAAGCAGAAACGATTTCCGCTGCCGCTGGGTCCACCGCTATTATTATGATGACAGAACATTGATGGGCCTGTTGCTGAACACATTCATACCTCAGCATTATGCTTGCACTAGCTATTTCCGCCGAGCTCGAAGGGTACGCGACTGCGGTAACGTGCACCATCATTGATCTATGTAGTATTGACAAACCTGCAGCGTCACCGATCTGCTACCCGAAGATACTGAACAAGCGCCCTTTTACTACACCTTCAAGGTGCAGTGCACCTCATGTCGTGAAACACATCCAAACTTCGTCTCTGTGAGCCGCTTCGTACGTTACGGTCGTTCTTGATGTGGTCAATGCATCATATTGATTGCCTTTGTAGGAGCAGAATGAGCAGTCAGGCAGCAGAGGCGAGGCCAACTTCGTGTGGCGATGTAAGAATTGCAAGGTCTGCTTCTCGCAGATGGTCTTGCCTATCACATGCTGATTCATCGTCAGAGAGAGCACTCTGCAAACATCATCGACACGCCTAAAGCATATCCGCAGCAGAGTCCGGCTAAACTTCAGAATATTATTACAATTGACTGCAGAGGATTGGAATTCACAGAGTTCAAGCCAGATGTACAGATTCTGCAGAAAAGTCCTGATCGCGCTGCCAACAAATGCTAATGAGATCAGGGCGCGTGGAAAGCGACCGGCATTGAGTCCAACACCAAGTTTTCGGACATTGATCTAACAGAAGGCGAGTGGTTCGATTACGATGAGAAGGCTGGAGAAGAAGTCAGCATCAAGGACATCAAGTGGGAGATCCGGAGAGCATGAGATCCCTACAGGTTGCAACAGGACATGCTGGTCTTAGTATGCGACCTTTACGTCAGAACTGGAGGGCGTTGCAGACCTAGATTCTACATGAAGCTGCGCTACAGTCGCTGGTCACAAGAGATGTGATGCTGTCGACAAAAGCTACGAATGTGCTCAGCTGTAAGCTATTATGATACAGCACCGAAGCTTGTGAGGTGGGTTCTCAAGCAGTCGCATCGCCTCCACCTTCTCTGGTTCCCTTGCGCATCACGATGCGTAACACCTCAGTCAGACATGCGCGAAGATCGGCGACCCGCAGACACATCGCGATCTGGTGATAGTGAAATTCAATGCGACCACAATTCTTTGTCTCCGAGAAAGCGTCATGCCGGTTCAGCCGTAAGACATTTGCGTCCTTGGAATGGCAAGCATTGTTTTTCTTTGTGCTCGTAAGGACTCCAACTCCTGTTCAGCTCACGATAGATGGTCTTACCACTTCCCTAAAGGCGGCTAACACTTCAGGCAATACCCAAAACAGTCTGGCAGGATGAAACCAATACAGGTGGAAGAGAAAGAAGATTCACATTTGTTGAGGATACCTCCTGAACTGAGGAATAGGATTTATCACGAGGTGTTCGTCACCGGTGCAGAAACGTTCCACTTACACGAAGATAATATGACCCACCCACTGCTGAACACAAATCGCCAGCTCCGCGAGGAATGCGTCGGCATATTCTACGCAAACACGTCATTCCAGTTTTCCAATCCAGAAGTCTGCGTCCGTCGCCTCACCACCCTTGATCCAAAAGTAGTGGATCTCATACCGGAGCTCAGATACGACACAAGTGAGACTTGCGTGAAAGCCAGCAGCTGGCGAACCGCTTTTCGAGAATTACCTGGACTGGATGAGGATACGAAGTTGGAGAATTTGCGGGATGAGTTGAGGCGGACAGGCGTTCGGCTAAGACTTGGAGTGCTGAAAGCCAGAATTTGTATCGCTGGAAGTTTGAACTGGACTACTGACCCACTGGCAGCTGCGCTTGATGCAGTCAAGCAGGGCAAGTATTGCTGCCTTAGACTGTATGCTTGCTGCTGACCTCGTTACGTTCAGGCATTATGGTAGGGCGTATGATGTTTGTTTAGGCCAGCCTCAGGCTCAAGGTGCGCGTCGATCTGAGATCGCATACGCGAAGAAGATGCTTACACCACTTGCTCAGAATCCGACCATCCTCAGAGTCTCGCCATTTTCAATTCAGTCGCGGAACAAGAACATGCTATGGCCAAGAGTAGTGGTTACGTGCTCCAACATAACGATCTCATTGGAGAGCATCCCAAGGTTTGCAGCAGACCTGGTTCGAGCCATGGCGAAGAAGCTCAGCGGGTCGAGCAGAAGCTCAAGCAGGCACTACTGGAAGAGGCCAGGCAGAGTCTCAAGCACGGCTCGACCTCCATCTCGGTGCACAGGCATGCAGGCATCTCATCGGTGCAGCAGAATATGGCAACTCAATCTCGACAGGTGCGCCTGTTTTCGGTGGCCTGCGAAGACACTGGGGCCTCCTACCATGTGACGTGGACTTAGTTGCAGACGTACCGCGTGTATCGGCCAAGATGGGCCCATTTTGCTACGACCTGCAATGAGTCGCCCTTAGCTTGATTGACCATGAAGCGGATAGAATAAGGCGTAGCAGTATACCGAAACATAGTATCTAGGATCGCATGAGTCTCACAATGTGACTCGGCGTGGAGAAGGACGCCGCTCCGTTGCACTGTGGAGTCCATACCATGCGGCGAAGCTTTGTACGGAAGATGACCCTGGATTACGGATGTCCTGATACACTCATTGACGATGTAAATCGCCGCGCGGGGTGAGCCGATAAGGTTCGCCGGTCTTCCGTTCCGAAATAGCCCTAGCCGCTTATACCTCCTGGCTCTTCCTACGTCGGATTTCTTAATTAGATCGCCCTTCCAGTCTCGTGAGAACGCGAAGACCGCGCCATCGCTGCAACGAATCCACTACGTGAGCAAGAGGTAACGGTACTATCTGCATGCTCACGCCGAACTCCGCGTGGTCACTGGTCAGAGGCATGGTTGACCCGACGGCGCTATACTTCGACCGACGTGCTAAACCCTAGCGAACACCGCACCGACGTGCTCGACCCTAGCGAATACCGCACCGACGTGCTGAGCCCTCGCGGATACCGCTCCGTGGATCTGACAAGGTGCTTGAGCTAGGGCCTGCTCGATACTTCTCGGTTCAAACAAGGCCACATTAAGCAGAATATCGGTCCAGCCAAACACGTTCATGAACCGGCAGCGTAATAAAGGACTAAGCCAGCCCGCCCTGCCAACTCTCGTCTCATAATCATCGATACAGCTCTCACTGGGCTCTCTCTACAAGCTCTCGTTTCACACGAGGTGCACCTAGGATTCCACGGCTACTACTCAAACAGGCAAGTCGGCTTGCCACCAAATTCATGGCGATTGTCGAAGTCGCCCCAATTCTGCTCCAAATCGCTAGGATTTTCCTCAATCCGGACCGATCCAAGAAGCCTTGAAATCGCTTATGTCCCCATCAAACTTCGATCTGTCCAGGCCCTCCACAAGGTGCGACAATGTACAAGCTTGCAGGCATGATGCGGAGCAGACGCCTGCAGCAACTCATTGCACGACATTCTTGTCTCTGTGGTTATAAGCTGCCCAGCACTCTGGAGGGCTCATCAAGGCACAGCAGTGTGTTCAAGCAACATCTACCAAAACTCCTGATTCTGTAGTCGCGTCGCGAAATCAGCTATGTCGAGCATCGTCGCGAAGTACATCTCATCTTGCTCTGCTGTCTCATCGTATTCACTGACAGGGCATGAATAGTAGCGCTGGCAGTAATAACCCGACACCCGACGTGGTAATCAGCGTCCACGGCAAGGAATTTTGTTGCCACAAGGCCCGGCTCAGCGAGCAGTCAGAGTGGTTCAAGCAGGCGCTTGCCAACCAGCACAAAGTATGCTGCCATGCATTTCACAATTGAGTTCTTTAGCTATACCCACACCGATATTATGAACTCACGAAGCAAATTAGCGGTGGTGACCATGAGCGCGTATGACTGCTGACCGAGCCAAAGGACCAACACACCATCGACTTGTGTGGGTATGATGATGACATCGTCGCAGTGTTGGAAGCCATGGTCACATATCTATGTCTTGGCGACTACCAGGTGGACACATCTTGCGACGGCGGCCATCTCACATTCCACGTTCGTATGTTCTGTATAGCGGCGAAATACAAGATTGCAGCACTGCACGTTCTCGCAGCAAATAAACTCGAAAC
The DNA here is from genome assembly GCA_013248845.1 of Passalora sequoiae. Taxonomy (NCBI): domain Eukaryota; kingdom Fungi; phylum Ascomycota; class Dothideomycetes; order Mycosphaerellales; family Mycosphaerellaceae; genus Passalora; species Passalora sequoiae. Next base: position 305,154 of record WSQC01000033.1, read on the forward strand.
TCTGCTTATACAACACGACAAGAATCACATGAGCAACGACCTGGCGAACGCCATCATCATTGCGTACGAGTCATCTACGGGCTCTATGAAACAGCTCATTAGGAAACCTATCTGCACATTCATCCTTCAGAACACAAAGCTGCGCTTTAGCGCTGAGTGCCGCAAAATCGAGATGATGGTACAAGGATTCATAGTAGATATGTGTTTAGCCGGCTCCCAGGAGAATATGGGGTGCCCTCCCGCACCGAACGCAAGGCATCAGAAGACGCATCGAGTTGATCAGCAGGGCAGGCAACGTTACAGCAGATACCTTTGCAGTGTGGGTGAAAAAGAGCCATGTTTACAGGACAGTGGTACGGCGACCAGAAATTTGCTACGCGGCGGCATTCTCCCCTGTTCTGGTAGCGTTGGATTATGATGCGCACCCGACTCTGTGTCGTGGCATGCAAGATGCACAGAGATTGCTGAGCCAGAGTTGGCAGAGATTGTTCTTAAAAGTGATGGAAGCAGGATCTTCTATGTTCATATGAGATAAAAGCTTAACGATGGGACGCACAATCGCTGACCGCCTTCCTTTCCTGCCTGGAGCTCTTCTTCTACCACAACATACCCGGCCCGGCTCGCTACCTGAAGCACTACGTACCAGCGACCATGACCTGCAGCAAATATCTACAGTTGGATTCAGCAATGGAGGCAGAACGAGCCGCGGGTCAGCCACGCATCATTGACATGGACTACGCGATCTAGCAGACCTGCAAGCCTTGCCAGGACGGAAAACGATGTCGTGATGAAGCGCGTCGTGTGCACACAACGACTACGAGTCCTATAGCGAGGAACGTGTGCCAGCGAGCGCCCGACCTCCAAGACAGGTGGAATCAAAGAGCGCAAGTTTTGCATGTGATCGTGAGTGCCAAGCCACGCCATGCACGAGCGTTGTGCACCTTTCGCGCGTTGCTTGCTTCTCGACCTTCCTGAAATGTCATGTCTCTCTTTGCAAGTACATAACTATCCGACGCAAAGTAAACATGAGCACCACATGTGATTGTGGCGCCATGGAGAAGGATACGTTGGAAGGTCTCGGAATGTATCAGCTATGACACCACTTTCAACCGACGTACTGGTTCTAATGTCTGCTACAGCGCTTTCAACAACGCAGCTGCGCATCCCGACATCACCATCGCCATCAATGTCAGCAAGCTTCTCGATTACAAGGCCGTCCTGAGCCGAACGGATGTATTTGCGGAATGTGAAGGGCCACGCTTTTTCACTATGTATAGATTCCATAGACTCCATAGGCTCTGTTGGCAGTCGTGACACCACTAGACATTCGGTATGCGGCCACTTAGTGCTCCGACAGACATTCAGTATGAAACCACGCGGATAGCCAAGGCGCTTTGATCTCAGAGGTATAATATTCCACGGTTTGCGCATCAATTTCAGCATTGTTCACCGGACACGAATCTAACTAGACCACGATTCATCGCCGTCGTCAGCACCATCACAATAATCCATCATGCTGCGCCCCACCGTCTTCTCCTCAGCAACCATCATCCTCATCCTCAGCCTGCTTACCGCGGCCGCTTACGCGGACCAATGGACGAACTGCTTATGCGTAACAGCAGAAGTGGGCGGCCCCGGCAAAATCGTCGCAGACGCAACGAGCAAATGCTGCAGTGCGACGAACGACGCAGGGACTTGCAAGAAGTACGGAAATACGATATATCCCGGGGGTCGTTCGCAGTGCAAAGCCCAGGGCCAGTGCATTGAATTTAGCAGCTACGCCAAATGCTGTGTGGAAAACAACGTGGCCGCCACGTACTGCTACAATTTTGATAACGATTATTATGATTCGCCTAAGAGGAATGGACCTTACAAGTATACTATATGGGGTTAGATATGCTGGTCATCGAATGAATGAGGGACGGCGAACAGCAGCGAGGCATGGACGAGAAGTTGCTTTGCGGTTTCTGTTCAGGCTGCTAGCAAGCCGGAGTGATATTGGTATTCCTCGAGGCGATGTCTGAGGCTTCTGGCTTGCTTCTAGCTGGGCCGAGCTGCTCGTGCTGAGAGGACTGCAAAGCTCTCAGAGTGAGCTGGTACCTGTGGCGCACAGCGTTCGGACTGCCTCGCTACATGTGCAAGCACGGAGACCTAGCTGAAGTAGAAGTGGCATTCGCGCTGAGCTCGATAGATATAGGCAAACCGATCTCAAGCTCAACAAAGAATACTTCCAAGGCCGTCACTTCTTCTCGGCCAAGAGACCCACGAAGTGGTAAAATCCTTACCGTTCCGAGAATCGTGTTGAACTCTGCACAGAATGCACTACAGCATTCCTAAACCTGTCTGCCTACTTGCCATTGCCAAAGCTAAGCTTGGCCTAAGCTTGGCAGATAAGTAAATGGCCAGATGACATCCTTGCCAGCTGCTCTGGATTTGCAGCATCTATGCATGACTGGAACAGGATGCAGGTCTTATCCTTGGCGAACATATCAACGTTGGTGAACTTATCCTCAACCGATTTGAACAAGACACAGACGACGTCAGGGATCTTGAAGACGAGCCATATCCCTCGCGCGTATGGAGACCCTAAGCAGCGGGACAACCAAATCGTCCTTGTATACAAAAACTCGATAGGCACTGCTCACCTATCGTTCGGGCTTGCAACAAATATGGTTGGCAAGGATTCTATGAGAAGGTGATCTCAAGCCTTGCGGAGGGTAGTGCGTACACTGCCATGTCTGCATGAGATTGACCAACATTGAATAATTAAAGCTCCGGGCAACCTTTGTTGCCGAACCAGATAGTGCTTGAACACCAGACGCGCCAGAATACAGGCCTGCTTTAGTCGTGACCAGAATGAGGAACAGCGCAGGCCTCATCGGTCTATAAGGTAATAGCTATGTAGAGCAGAAATCAAAAGAGGTCCAAAACTTTTCAGGTCATGCAACGCGTGACCTCTGTTTAGCAGGACCACATCCCAGTTCTCTCTATCACAGGCCGTCCTTAGGATCAAGGCAGGAATGGTGGACTCGTATATCCTCCTCAGGATCAATGACGTTGGTCCGGTCACGTCGTCTCCAGCCTGTCCCTTCCTCACGTCTCTCACTCGCGCTCGTCGTCAACTCTGTCATTTCTTCTTCCTTATCCGAATGCTCCTCCCACCCTGCGCGATACTCCCATTGCCATGACTTCGACTCATCGTGGACACCGGCTTATTCTCGTCCGAATGCATGCTTGCTAGCGCAAAAGAGTCCGTATTGTGCCCAAAATACAGCCAGATGCCGTCTTTGGTCTTCTTCACAGTCAAGGTTCCAATGGCGCTACTCGACTCGGAGTTCTTGACGCTCGGGTGTCCCATGAAATCATTTTGGATGAAGCCGAGAAGTGCCTCATCTTCGGCGTTGCAGTTCACTAATTTGCCACCTTTCAGCTTTTTGGTATTGCTGAACAAGCGCTCAGAGCAAACACTGGCAGCCATGGTTGTTGACATGTGCTCGCCTGTACCGCTGGTGACGGTGGCCAGCATAGCCTTGTCATCGTCGTCCTGATCTTGTGGGACAACATGAGCGCCAATGCCAATGAGGCCGGCGGGGCCCACGCGTCCTTGATGCTTCATGCCTATTCCACCGGAAGAAGCACCGCATGCGATATTCCCGTAGTTGTCGATAGCGATAGCACCCACTGTATCTGTGATTAGATCATCACCTGCGAATGCTGGTGCATGGGGAGGTACAGTAGATGGTGAAGTCGCAAATCGAGACGGACTATTCTCATCTGGTGTTTTCGGTAACGGAAACGCTGCGGCGTCTTGTAAAGATGTGACTGTCGAGAACGAGCGGGCTGTGGATGCTCTGCTTCGTCTCGTGGGATTATCGAAGTAATCCGTCATGTCAATGTTGGTGACCGCGGCGTTGGCTTCATCTGAGCCGTATCCAGAAGAGCCATCATGAGAACGAGACCGGGGTGCGACATAATTGCTGTCAGGAAGTGGATTTCCTGCCGCAGCGCTTTCTCTGCAATCGTGCTCTGATGAGTCGCTTGCTGCCTTTTGACCGTCTGTGGTGCCATGGCTGCGGCCGAATGGCAGATATGTCGACTTGGGCGTGATCTGCTGTGCGGCACCCATCGCTGTTCGAAGCTGGCCTGCCTGTGGTACAAAAGGATCGACATATTCTTCAGAGTGTTCGTCCGGAGTCGTGTCTCTTGTGCGCACACTTTCTGGTGATGACCACATGGAGCTTGACTTCCCTGTCTTTGCAGAATCTGCCTCTCGTTCTTCTGGTACGTCCGATGGCGGTGGCGAGATGGGTTGTGCCTCATTGAAGCAAGATGCAAGCATAGCCCTTTCGTGAGCCCGCCGTGGAGATATGTGCCCTTCTTCTTCATCGCCCAAGCGGAAAATAGATTCGGTAGTTGGCGAAATCCCGTATTGCTCAGCTTCACTTCGCCGCTTGACAGTCTCTGCTTTGAGCAGGTCACATCGCCACTTCTGCCATCGGTGTTTCGCAAAAGGTGAGATCATATCGTCGTAGGCTACAATCGGCATGTTGTGTTCTGCGGCAAACTTGGTGGCTCCTGGACCTACCAAGAGATTTGGTGGTACTCGCCGTAAGGACAATGACTGGGTGGAGTGATCGAGCAAGAGTCGAGCCAAAGAGATGGGATTTCGGATCTCTGTGCCTCATCAGTCTTTGCTTTACACATCATGGTATTGAGAACCTACGTGCAACGCCCCCGACAGCGCCGCTACGACCAAAGTGGTCGACCACGATGGCGTCGCACTCTACTTGCCCGTTATAGCCTAGATTGCTGCCATAGCCCGCGTTCGTGATCTCGCGGTCTTCCAGTATTTTGATGGCGATCTCAACGGCATCAATGGCCGATCCACCCGCACGCATCACTGCCATGCCAGACTTGCACGCGCTGGTAATTGCTCAGCATCTCTGCTTAATCGCAATCCCTGTACGTCCCACTTACTCGTTGCATGCCTGCAGATGGTGATTCTCATTCTCTTTGCTGTGGAAACCTGCTCCTGCGTGTACGAAGATGCACGACAGATCTGCTGCTTTCCGCCCTTTCGACCAAGAACTGAACTTGCTCGACATGCTGGATGAGTATGCCTGCGGACCCGTGATGCTGCTTAGGACGTATGATACAATCGTAGGAAGTTAAGTTGCTGCACGTGGAGGAGTCGAGAGAATGCCGCTCATGACACGCGAAAAGGTTGTTCTGGGTGCTGCTGTATGTTGTTGGTCTCAACGAGCGTACACGATTACGAGGCAAAGCTCAATGTCAAGATGGATAACCCGCAGCTAACCAGGAGCGATCAGAAAAGAATGTAAGAAGATAGGAGGTGTGTCATATGATCGAGCAACGCTCAACGAATGTTATTCCTCAAAGGTGTTCCTTCTTCGTACCTGCCATCGCAAGGAAAGAGCAGGTCGCATCTTACACGTGGTAGTCGCGGTGTGCCGAGCATCCCAGTCAGGTATCATCCACTTCACTTACACCTTCGCGCAATCATGCGTAGTGTTTCACAGGTACTGCTGTGCTTGTCAGAGGCACGTGTTTGCCATTGATGATGGTGTTGACAGCGTGAAAAGTGAAGTCAGATGAAGAGGCTCAATCTCGACTCTTGGCTGAGCGGCGATCGCCCCGCCTTTCCAAAATCCATGCCAGTCCGTGCTGCGTTACGTAGACTACCTTGAAACTGCTCCAGCTCAGGCGCCAGTATTGCCTTTGCAGCATTTGAAGTAGCACCAACGACGAGATCGACGACCGAATTGTCTACACGACCGACGACACCTCGACCTACACCAGACAACCGGCGACTGACAACACATCATGGCGAACCAAACGCCCGCCGTTGTCATGGACAAGTATGCGCCAGCTCTGACTTAGCCACGATTTGGTACATGTGCCATTGCTAACCAGGCACGCAGCGGTACGGGTTACTCCAAACTGGGTTTCGCCGGCAACGATTCGCCGTCCTTCGTGTTTCCGACGGCCATCGCTACGAAAGGTCCTGGCGGAGGTGGAGGCTCGTCGGGGTCTGGTCGACCAGCTGTCGCGAACAAGCCATCCTTCTTGACTGGTGGTGCTGGACCGCAGGGACATCTATCCGCTAAGAGAGGCACTGAAGACTTGGACTTTTTCATAGGCGATGAGGCACTCACGGCAGCTGCTGGTCCCGGTATGCTGAGCAAGGACCGAAAAATGGAGGACACGGCTGATGAGGCACAGGCTATGGCATACACTACCCCATACGGCATGGTCAAATAGAGAATTGGGTGAGTTGGACGAATACACGCGTTGAGGATATTGTCTGATATCTGATACAGGACCACATGGAACGATTCTGGTCGAACAGCATTTTCAAATATCTTCGAGTTGAGCCCGAAGATCACTACTTCCTACTTACTGAACCGCCCCTCAATCCACCCGAGAATCGCGAGAGCACCGCCGAGATCATGTTCGAATCATTCAACGTTGCTGGAATGTACATCGCAGTGCAAGCCGTGCTCGCATTGGCTGCCTCGTGGACATCGTCAAAAGTGCAGGATCGATCATTAACAGGCACCGTGATTGACTCTGGCGAAGGTGTAACGCACGTCATCCCAGTTGCGGAAGGATATGTCATTGGCAGCAGCATAAAGAGCATACCGATCGCTGGTCGTGACATCACCTATTTTGTCCAGTCATTGCTGCGTGACCGAGGAGAGCCGGACAGCAGCTTGAAGACGGCCGAAAGGATCAAGGAGGAGTTTTGTTATGTCTGCCCGGACATTGTCAAGGAGTTCTCGCGCTTCGATCGGGAGCCAGAGGACAGGTTCAAGAAATACGAGGTTAAGCATCCGAACGGCCGCAGCGTGACGGTGGATGTCGGCTACGAACGTTTCTTGGCACCGGAGATCTTCTTCAACCCGGAGATATACAGCTCCGACTTCCTGACACCTCTGCCTAACATTGTCGACACTGTCATCCAGACTTCCCCCATTGACGTAAGAAGAGGTCTATACAAGAACATTGTTCTTTCGGGAGGATCAACACTATACAATCAATTCGGCCGAAGACTGCAACGAGACATTCGGCACCTTGTGGATGCCAGAATTGCCGCGTCGGAGCAGCGTGCAGGAAATGCTGCGAAGAGTGGTGGTCTGGAGGTACAGGTCATAACGCATAAGCGACAACGACACGGTCCGTGGTTTGGCGGATCATTACTTGGTCAAACGCCAGAATTCCGCAGCTATTGTCACACCAAAGCCGAATACGACGAGATAGGTCCCAGTATCGTGAGAAGATTTGCATTGCTCGGTGGACCTGGAAGCACATAATCGCCATGCCTGCCAATTCGAAAGGGGATCTGTCATACATTCTGCGATACGGGAGCTCCTTGCTGCAGCCGTTGCGTCCGCAGCATATCTGCGTGAGCACTACCAGTCGACTGCTTCGCAAGATTACCGAAGTGGGTGGAATGCACAAAAGCCGGTTGACTATTGTCTGCGTTCCAGCGTGTGAACTCCCGGACTTCCTGATACTGGCATGCCATTCGGTGCCGGCAGATGAGATAGACGAGATAAAACCAACAAGACATGCGGAGCTGTCCGTACAACACTTCATGTAAGCCCTTCACAATCAGCAAGCTGTAGATTCTCGATCGGATTGTCGAGTGCCATATCTCTGGCACGCAAAAAGCAGAGAACGATTAATATTCTTGGCAAAGCAGAGGCCAGTGTTCGGCAGTATGATCTCTCGTAACTCTCGAGTTCATGGGCCGCGCCGTTCGACAAGAAGATCTTGTTCAGTGCATGAAGCAGCGCCACTCTCAAGTAACGTTAGCGTAATAATGCCAGATCAGTTGCCGCAAGACGGTCGCCAATGCCTCCTGCCTTGGGCTTCAAATATGGCACATGAGAAAACCGCATACACTTGATATAAGGGCACGCAAAATGTGCCAAGATGCACAATATGCCAAGATTGCACTCCACGGTCGAACACATTATGGTTGTAGCATGTTCCCGATGAGGATCGGGGAATCGTGGACCTGATCGCCCGTGGCCATAAAGCCTAATAGCAACCTGTGAATGCGTGCATGCAATCAAAACTATTGGGAATGCCAGCATTATGCAAATAGAGGTTCCTTGACGCTGTGTCGTCGCCGCGGGGTGTTGTGAGCGGTATCTCCACGTTGGTTTCTGGGATAAGGAACACTTGCGCAATATGCAGCGTCGATGTTCCGCTGGATATATGCTAGTTGTGAATTCCCCTCTGGCATTTTCATGCAATATGTGGTGACATTGATCATGCATGTCCGATTATGCTCCTATCACTGTTCGAAGCGATCTCAGCTGCGCCAACCCTGTGCATCGTGTTATCCGAAGCATAGACCTTGGTTCAATGTGAGTTTTCGCATACAAGGTACGTTTCCCATGACGACTTGGTTTTTCAGAAATTCTTCAAACGTCCAGGGTCCACGCAAAGCGCTTCCCGCGCCTTTCGAGAAAGAATGTCTGACTTCGGGGACTTTTGATATCGTCCTTGTTGTACAGCACGCCGAACAGGCAGGACCTTGCTATCCGCGTACAGCGGGGTCTGGAAAGCAACTTTGAGGTCCGAACCTTTTCCCGAACCTACCTGGCCCGCGGTACTTCCACAGTTGAGGTCAGGTTTTGTAGCATGGGCGACGTCCTATCATGAGAGGCTGCGTCCCAAGATCGATCGGTCCCGCCCATGGCATGCTCTTCTCACGTTGGACGAGAGAAAATGAATAGAGCGGACAGGTGGGCACTCACGCGAGATGGCCATGCATTTGCGCTTTGCCAATACTTTAAAGCGAATCATTGGCCGCCGTTCTCGACATATGACGAAGTTGAACCTTTTTGCACACCATTCGCATGTGGCGAACGTCTATATTGTTAGCAGCAATGGTGAAGCATAGCGTAATGCGCGAATGCCTGAAGATGTGGTCATGCGGCGACGGTGGCCGACAACGAGCGGCAGCATGCTGTGAGCTCCGGCTCGACTGAGCTGTGAGCGGCGGGACTAGAAGATGGTACCGAGGCCATGCTGTCATGCACGCGTGACCAACTGCGCACGACAAGATGAGATGCAAGTATTTCGCAGGATTTCAGCAGAAAGAAGCTGTCTCCGCTGTGAGAACGACACATTATCTGTTGGAGAGTTTGTCTCGAAATTGCATGCATATCGATGCCGTAAAGAATGTGGATCACAGGGTGTGAGTTTGGGTCGGAACAGCTGACATCTCACCGTCAAGTCCGGTGGCTGAAGTACGTGCGGTTCAGTTAGGATCGGCACTGTGTGGTCGCACAGCATACGCATTGCGGAGGGCGGTCCGACGGAGTGTTACACGAGATGTTGATTATGCGCGGGACAGACGCTCGGTAGATTTGCGATGAGACGACAAAGCCACGTTTCTACTGTTGCCACGTTCGCAATTGTAAGCAGTGCAGCAAGTAGTGGTCATCAAATGAGTCTCGTCTGACATTTCGCTCAGAGGACCATACCACGTTGGTAAGCCACTGGTTCGATTTGGTGTTGAACATGCTTGCGACCAAGGGGTGCAGTCGTCCCACTGACCGGAAGACTTGGCGTCCTCCAGCTTGCAACGGAGAGGCAATACTCTCATCCAGGAAGGGAGACAAATATGATACTGTTCGACATCCCGTTCCACTGTCGTTCACACATGCCTGCGCGCCTCTCGTGATGTGATGAAGACTGGTAGAATGTTATCCTGTCATCTCGCGCTTGCATCGCACCTTGCGCTTGCTTGCAGTGTGGAAGTGTGCACAGTCATTCGGTCTCTGGTCCGCAGAATGTGATGACTTGTTGTGATAGACGCGCGGGTCATCTACCATTCAATCGCTGCCAGTCAGTCTTTGCCCCCGGATGCTTCAGAGGCGCGAGGAATGAGGGATCATGTCCCTGGCCGCCGTGCTGGTATCTCAAAGCCGTCTCCTCGGCTCCTGGTGGAATTACGCGATCCGCGGGCGTTTGTGCCTGACCTCAGGGCTCCAGGCGACATGGTGTTGAAGTTGAGGTTGAAGTTGATGTCGTTAGCTCAAACTCTACCGGGCAACTTCAGAGTTTCGGCGTGTGTGTGCTTACTGCTGGCTACCCCGGTTGGAGCATGAAAGCTGGCGAACCGATATCAAATGGTAGAGACTTGGGGGCAGTGGCTCCACCTCGACTTAGCTAGAACTACTACTTATCATCTCGTGCCTTAGCCCCCGAATAGTTGTCATCGGATTGGCACGGAACCAAAAGACCAGCATGGACATGTCCACGAAGATGCCGAAGTGTACAGGGCAGGGGAGCAGAAGACTTCGGAGAATCGGGCTGGAGGGAGCTGGAGCTGGAGGGTTGAGACTCGGAGCGCTTTAGCGATCGCCTTGCGAACTCTCGTCCCCTTGCGAACATGGAGCACTTTTACTGGCCGATTTGCCTCGTCTTGTTAGTGACAAGGCGCGAATGGGCCGTGCTCTATCCCGCGCGATCGTTGACTCCGGTGCCGTGCCACCTGCTGGGCATGCAGCTCACGCCTCTCGCTCGCGAGTCGTGCGTGAGTGTCTTGCACCGGATTTGCCGTGTGGTGGTCACAATCCATAATGCACCTCCTCCGATCTCCTGCTGTTGTGTACCTGCACTCTTCCCTACACGTACCTCTCTTCCTTGGTTCTGCCCGTCGTCACTTTCTGCTCTACCGAAGGCTCTCGTGGAAGGTTGCGATTGGGCACGCCTCGATCACTCTTTGACTCGATCTCTGGTTAGGGCGAGGGGTCATACCTTATTGTGATGCCAAAGTATATTCTTGGTATCGCAGGAACGATTGGTATCAAGCAAGAGGGGCCCGCTGTCATTGGCAAGTCGCGACTGCAATAGATCGCTGACCAGTAAACATCATCTTGGGTCTCCACCTGCACCCTCCACGACCCAAGACCCATTGCCAATTTGTCGCCAACGTGGAGCACGAGAATACCCGGCTCGGGGACTCACTGCTCAGCTCGTACGTATAACTACGACTACTTCTACTACTCGCGAAGCATATGCCGCACGTAGGCACCACAGTCCTCTGCGCGAGAGACAACGCCCAGTCACGCACCACTGTTGCTACTACCGCGTCAATCGCCATCGAGGCATTGCCCGGTGTTGGGAGCATGGCTGACAACCTTGTGTGCGTAGGTTTCAGGCTCCAGAAAGTCCCAAGGCGACGACGACCCCGGCCATAAAACACCAAGTTGGACAAACTTACGCCGGTGCCGGGCCATCGCCCAGGCAGGCGCAAGGCCGAATGCGTTCGTCAATTGCGTGCATTCGATGCCGACGCTCCAAGGTGAAATGCGTCAACAACGGCGTGGGCACACAATGTCGATCTTGCGAGAACTCGGGCAGGGAGTGCCAATACCCTTCGCCAGTCACAGGAGGAAATCGCAGAAGAGACAGCTTGTCAGGTCGAGGCGATGCATATGGAGCAGGAGCAGGAGGAGATGCTGAAAGAAGGCAGCGACCCAGGAAGAGCACTGTAAGTGGGCTGTGAAATGATACACCAAGAGCGCGTCACGCGAGGCTTTGCGGCTTCGCTATGCGGCAAACGCATTCCAACGGAGCTCGCGCTTTTAGCACATACGCCGCGACTCGAGGCGCGAAATTGCGCGAACAGTAACGCGCCAGCTAAAGCCGCCGCGACGACGGGCACAAGCGCTCTGTAGGAGATGGTGAAGCAGCATTGGCTGTCGCGACATATCAGAGGCCCGGCACCCGTCTATCGCCCCCGAGATACTGTAAGGCAACTGTAAAGACGCTGACTCTTGCTTAGACTGCACACTCGTTCGCTGCGAATCACACGGTGCGAGACAGTCCGAGACCACTGCTGGATGCGCTGGATCCGAATCTGCTCACACCTACAGTATGGCAAGAGCTGTTCGAAGTCTTTCAGACCCACTACTCGGCCGATCTCCCCTTCCTGCATCCTCCTACGTTCTTGCGCCCTCTTCGCAATGCAAGCTTACCGCTGCTCCCAGCCGCACCTGGGCTCAACACTGCCAACGGTGCTACAGCGAGACCGCCTGCGTCGACCGAATTCTTATTGGCATTCTTGGCTCTCACTGCTCGATTTCACCCACGACTAGTGGCCCACCATTCTCCAGCAACCGCAACACGGCCAAGCAATCCGCTGATCGCATCAGAGTACTATGCCGCAGCTGCCAACGAGCGAATGGCGAGCATATGGATAGACGGAAAGGGCCTCGACATAGAGGCAACACAGGCAACGCTCATGCTTGGTCTCCATGAATGGGGCATGTGTAGAGGTGGCAAGGCGTGGCTCGCGGTCGGCATTGCGATTCGAGCAGCTCAGGCTATGGGTCTGCAGTACGAGCTCGACCTGGACGATGAGCCATTGTCTCGTTCATTGGCTCTCAACGGCGAAGCAGAACGGTTGGGTACAGAAACTGGGCGGAAATACTCCAGCAACAGCAATTCTGCCGAAGACGACTTCATTATACAGGAGATCAGGCGACGCACATTTTGGAGCTGTTACATCATGGATCGGTACCTCAGCAGTGGAAAGTATCGACCGCAGATGCTCCATGCTCGCGAGTTGCGCATACAGCTTCCGGCGAGTGAGCGTTCTTTCCTTTTTGCGGAGAAAGTTCGAACTCTAATGCTTGGCGAGGAGGATAAGAACGTCAAAGGAGCTGGCAGAGCAGAGATTCAGAATCAGCGACAGCAATCCGTCATGCTTGGGACCACTGGTACGCCGGAACCAAGCATGGCGCCTTCGCCGCGCAGCCTTCCTATGCACGATGGCGAAGAAGAGAAGGGTAGACTGGAGGTTGGCGCTGATGAGGGTCTCGAAAGCCGTTATATCAAGATATTGGAAATTTATGGTAAGGTTATAAAGTGGTCCTGCTCGGGTGGGCGGAGGTAAGTTTGCGTGTTTTGTGGACTGCGAGAGTACCTCACTCACGATGCTTTAGAGTGGAAGAACATCCTCCCTGGGATAACCGATGCGAGTACTATGACCTTCACCGGCAATGCAGAGCCTTCAAAGATAGTCTCCCCCGACAGCATACTCTGACGCCACAGAATATACAGGCGCACATTAGCCTGAAGACCTCGACACCGTACATTCTGGTTCATACCGTGTATCTGCTCTGTCAAGTCATGCTGCACCGGGAGTACGTGCCCTTCATTCCGCTTCGATGCTCGAAACCGGAAGGGCCACTGGATCCACCCACGTTCCCACGAGACAAGTTCGACGTACCGTACGGATTTTGGGAAGATTGCGCACGCGAGTGCTTCAGATCAGCACGCGAGATTATGGATCTCGTGAGGACCTGCCAAGAATGGAATGCGCTGGTCGAAACACCTATCGTAGGCTTTGCCATATACACCGTGGCTTTCACGGGCGTGTACTGCATTAACTTCCCCTGGATGGATCCTGACGGCTATATGTGTACCAAACCAGACCCGACGAAACCAGACAGTGCGAGACCTGGAGAGAGCAAAGGATTTGAAGCTGCCCGAAAAGCTCTGGAGATGATCGGGACCATGCGCATCCGACTGCATATGGCGGATGGCTGGTTCAAGACTATCAATCGCATGCACAAATACTTCCGTCGAATCAAGAGCGACTACAGGAAGAACAGCCTTGCTATAGAAAGCTCGTCTGAAGCCGATAGTCCGGTTAGCACACGGCACCTAAGCCTACGCGAAGGCGGTCTTGGTGGTGGCTTGGACGAGTTCAAGCTGCTGGAGCGAACGCTGAAGGATTTTGGCAACCTCGAAGATCAGGATATCGAGATGACTGATGCCCATAGACCGGACTCGAGGCCACTCGACGCTGTTTATGATGACAGCCACTCTGGAACGACTGTAAAGAGTGAGGAAAATGGCGGCGAGCGAGTGGAGCGTGCCCATACCGCACCCGAGCAATCCAAACCAGACGGTGGAGCCTGGAGCGCGATCAACACCGTGCCAGGAGCTCCTGCAAGTCGGCATCCAAGCATATCCACGCCAAGCAGTGGTCAGTTTCGAAGCTACGACCAGTACGCGCATCAACAACATCCTCCACCGCCACCCGTGCAGCAAAGTCAGACACCTCAGCAACCGCCCAGTTACCCTCATCAAATCCACAACTTCAGACCTGCCTATGCAGATACACCAGGTTCTGTGGGGCCGCCTCCTAGTTTGACCTCGCCAGCAGCACATTCCGCGGCAGCCTCGACACCATCTCAATCGCAGCCGTCCCCACCTTATGATCGACACCAACCGCCGTACGGGAGCTACCCGTCTCATCCTGGACCATACCCCATGCACGCGCCGCCCCCTCCACCAAATCCATATACAAATGGCGTGGTGCATCAGAATCCTCAACCACCCTCGATGCATCCTACGCCCCCGCATTCGGCATATCCGACACCTGGCCATTCTGTACACGCTCCACAGCATTCGCAAACGCCTCAACCAGTACCGGAGGCACAGCAATCGTGGGATTCCGTGACCAAAGAAGCCTGGCTCAATAGCATTGATACCAGACTTGGAGGTAAGTGATGGCAGAAAGCAATCCGTTTAGGTCCTATACAGCAGTTCGTGGCGGGAGACACAACATTGCGGCACGCTGCTGTCCTCACTTCGTCAGCGCTTTCTGAAACAATGCTCCCCGAATCCCGAAGCTAGCTAACACTGCTTTGTCTAGGTGACGATGTTGCTGCTTTCGTCGATGGCGGAGAACTCGCAGAATGGGCCAACATGGCAGCCGCCCAAGGATTTGGTGGCGGTTGGCTCAGTACCGTATGGGGAGGATCAACTAATTGATGATCTTGGCAATACGCGAGCCCATCTCGTAGCATCAAGAGCATCCAGTACCGATGATGAAGGTCCGTCCCGAAGCCTGGTTCCAGCTTGGGCGATTGAAGCGCCTGATGCGCTGCTTACGAAGCTACATACATATATGGTTCGGAAGAGCGCACGAGCAAGGGTTTGGTATGGAGTGAGCTCGAGCATGACTTGCTGTGCATCATGCAGGATTTTAACAAATGCGCTTTCTATGCACATATACCACTTTGGAGTCGGACGTTCGGGAGCATTTCTGTTAAGCATATGGCATGATACAATTTGCTCCAAAAGAGCTATATGATGAGCACGAGAATGTCGAACATCGCAGGCTATGTACTGAATGCATCTTAAACGGCGAGCTTTGCGAAGCATGCTTAGACTATCACAACATACTTCATCTCACGCGAAATACGTCAAGCGCCTGAAGCTTTTCAATGGATGAAATCGACCGTCAACCACAGCAAGTGATACCACCGAGGAACGCCAGTGATGACGCATGGCCGTGGAGAAAGATTAGCCCTGAAGCGAAGCTCTTCAGGATTGGGCAGCTTCTCTACTGTACATTCTCAAAGACCACACCGGCTGAAAAGCTGCACTCGTTTGTGACCCCACTGTCGTGCGTATGAGGAGCGGACTTTGCTGCCTTTGTCTCCGACAATCTGGAGTAGAGCGTAAGCAGTTGCCTCTAGGCTATGCCTCAATCATGACCAAGCAGGGTCATTCCGGGAATAGGGCATTGCCATTTCGTCAAGTCGCCCTGTAGCAGCTTCCTCAAGCAAGTATATAGTTTGTGGCTGCTCTCACTCGCACCACCGATCACTCAGCACATCTATATGTGAACACACCCTTTTTAGCATCTGGGATAACGCAATCGCAACCAGACCGAGCTGTATAAGATACCATGTCTTCCAACAAGAAAACCGTGCTTATTACTGGAGCCAATACTGGCTTAGGTCTCGAAGCAGTCAGAGCACTCCTCAGATCGGGCAAACCTTACAATATCATCATTGGCAGCCGTCAGGTCGAAAATGGCAAAGATGCCATCGCATCAATCAAAAAAGATTTCCCAGCCATCGAGTCCGCGCTCTTCGTTGTTAAATTGGACATTTCCTCGGACTCTTCCATCGAATCTGCCCGCGACTTGATCGCACAACAATTCGATCACCTCGACATCCTCGTAAATAACGCAGGCGCCAGCTTTGACCGCGAAGTCCAAGCCGGCAACCTGACCCTACGCGAAGGCTGGAACAGGACCTGGGACGTCAATGTCTCCGGCACGATGATCCTCACGAACGCCCTCGTGCCCTTGCTCCTCAAGACCTCTGATCCTCGCATTTTGTTCGTGACGTCGGGCACTAGCGCTATTTCCGAGACCGATAGATCTGATACGCCACCGTTCAAGGCGATTAATAGTTCTCCTGCGGCGGGCTGGCCGAAGGGCGATGTGGTGAATCCGATCACGATTTATAGGAGTAGTAAGGCGGGCATGAATATGGCCATGAGGGAGTGGCATCGCATGCTCAAGAATGATGGTGTCAAAGTCTGGGCGATCTCGCCGGGATTCTTGGCTACGGGATTGGGAGGGATTGGAGAGGAGCAGTTGAAGAAGATGGGGGCGCTGGATCCGAGTGTGGGTGGTGAGTTTATTAAGGATGTGATTGAGGGGAAGAGGGATGAGGATGTAGGGAAGGCGATTAGGGCGAACATGATTCAGCCTTGGTAGATGTCGATAGAGCCGACGTCGTGCCATGATGTTGTACAATCATGCTGCTTCGACTGTATATATACGTAGTACCGCGATGTGCAAACTCGATGACGTGCTTTTTGTTGGTGGAGACTCTAGTAGCGTTCAGCTGGATGTCTTTTGGACTTCAGACCTTCCTCGTGCGATCCACACAGACCAGACTCGATTTGACTCGGTGGTTCCCATCTTCGTGCTTCCTCTCTGCATTCATGGTACTAAACGAAGTCCTCGCAAAGGCCGTTGCTTGTCGTGCCATCGCCTCTCGTGAAATATGTTCGTGTGGGCAATGTGATGGCAGCTGAACATCCGGCACTGCAGCGTCCATTGTTCCACTCCTGCAATCTGTCTTGCTTCGGACATGTTCAGGGGCCGTATCGTGCCGGGCTCTGTGGTGTCGCGGGCTGTGCTCAACCATTCGTCTTGCATTTCGGAAGTCTCGCAGTCATTTTGAGCCGCTTGTGCATTCTACCAATGCCAAGCGAAGTTGTCTAAAGTGAAGGGCAGTAGAGATTCCAAGGATATTTATCGAGATGTTCATTGGCAGGCTATGCCCGTGAGCTAGCCGAGGTCTGCATCGGATGTTGCAGCACGCCGCGACCCAAGCGTTGGGAATTGGATGGCACTTGTGCGTATAGCCGGCAAGGATGCGAAGAGCAGCCACATGATGGACACGCGTGCTCCGATCAACATTCTCGCCGCAGAAACTGAAGGGCGTGGTGTATACACAAATCCGATTGCAAAACTGTATCATGCTAAACGGAATACGAAGTGCCGGCACAAAGTGAAGCAGGATAAAGCTTGTAATCTTGGCGGAGTCGACTCCGTTCCCGAAAGCTAAGCACGTTTTATGAGCTCAGGAGCCGGGCATACCATATCTAGAATGCTCCATGCCATCACCACAGATATGTCCTTGCTAGACAGGATATGGGCTCTCATAACAGACCCTCGCTCCACAAAATGGACGGCACCACTCCAACTCGCAGGCGACGCAGTCCTCTGCGTACTCATAATCTACACAATCCCCTGTACACGACCACCCCCTTGATCCCAACACCATCTAGACCCGGCGCTGACAGACGATCACAGACACTGAAATAGACTGGCGAACATACATGCAACAAATCCAAATCTACATCGCCGGCGAACGCGACTACGCCAAAATCTCAGGCGATACGGGACCTCTCGTCTACCCAGCCGCACACGTGTACATCTATCGCCTCCTCTACAGCCTCACGGACGCGGGCCAAAATATCGAATTGGCACAATGGATTTTCGTCGGCGTTTACCTCCTCACGCTGTGGTTCGCGATGCAGTGTTACAGGATCGCGGGAGCGCCGCCGTGGTTACTGCCTTTGCTGAGTGTGAGTAAGCGCGTGCATTCGATTTTCATGCTGAGGTTGTTCAATGACTGTTTTGCGGGGTTGTTTTTGTGGATGGCGATTTGGTGCTATCAGAGGCGGTTGCCTACGTTTGGGACTGTGGCTTTTTCTGTCGGGCTTGGGGTGAAGATGAGTTTGTTGCTTGCACTGCCTGCGGTTGGGATGGTGCTTTGGCAGATGGTGGGGAGGAATAGGGCGTTTTATCAGGGGCAGATTATTGGGCAGGTTCAGGTGAGAAGATCGCTTGAATGGAGATGGCGGCGTTCACTAATTTTGACAGACGCTGCTGGCTTACCCGTTCATCGTTGGTGGGTTGAAGAATTATGTGACGAGAGCGTTTGAGCTGTCACGAGTGTTCATGTTCAAATGGACTGTCAACTGGCGATTTTTGGGAGAAGAATGGTTTCTCAGCAAGTCGTTCTCGTATCTACTAATCGCTGGCCATCTGCTTCTATTGTACACGTTCGGTGTAGGCAGATGGCTGAAACCTTCCGGCTGGACCATGCCGGAAGCCATAGAGAACCTCTTCGCGCCACCTTCCAAAAAAGAGGAGGATCGCATTGCACGCAGAGTCACGCCGGATTTTGTTCTGGCAGCGATTCTCTCGGCTGTGATAATTGGCTGCTTGTGCGCAAGAAGCCTCCACTACCAATTCTTCGTATACATTGCGTGGTCGACACCGTTCCTACTTTGGCAAAGCGGCATGCCGTTCTTGCTCATATATGCTGTCTGCCTTGCGCAAGAATGGGCCTGGAATGTGTACCCGAGCACGGATACCAGCTCGATGGTGGCTGTTGGGTGCCTTGCGATAACAGTCTTTAGCATATGGATCGGAACAAGTCCTTATATGCCAAGGAAGACGACCGCAAATGGCAAGATACCAAATGGGCATGTGCATGAGCATGCAGAGTAAATAGCTCAGACATGAACTAGTTCTGCATTGCCAACAATAATGGCGGACTGCGGCTCGTCCGCTGCACATCATAGAGTTCACGATACCTCCGATACGTTGCATTGGCAGGTGCGACCGGGTGTTGTCAACGAACTATGTCCTGATGTAGTGGTATATCACTCCTCATCATCACTGGGCGGCATCTGCGGTCCCGGATTTCCGATTTCATCATCCGAAGAATCATCGGGATGAGAGCTCACAGTTGGCCGACTACTCGCCGGAAACTCCTTTGGCCAGAAGCTCGCCTTGCTCCAAGCTTTCACATCTCCGACGATATTGACAATCTCTCCACCGAGCTTGTTGCCTCGATCAGCCAAGCTCGTTGCATCCACTAACACGAAGGAGCCGCGCTTCATCCAAATGGTGGAGCGAAATTTGGGGTCCAGCTCAGCTAAAAGTGCCTCACCTGAGGGAAGTTCCAGGTTGTACAAATTATTGCCCGCCGCGCTTTTGACACGAGCGATTTTCTGGCCGGGAGCGAGCGTCGACGGCGGTGTCAGGGTATCCTTTTGCACGGCTTGCGTCAGGCGCTTCGGTTTTGGCATTTTGAGCTATAATGGAGGTGCTATCTTCTGGGGATTCGTGGTGGGCGTACCCTTGTGTGGCGTGTAAGATCTTCGGGGAGCGTAGCTCTGGCTGCAAGTACGACAGCTGTTGTACTGCCGATCACGCAAGTTTTGCGGTGCTCAAGCTTGCAGTAAGATGGCGGTCAAGCGTGCAATAATGGTGTGTGGCCTCGTCTATCTTCGTAGGGATCTGTATTGTACGTCCCAGAACCCAGCACCCAAGGTTGAGCCGATAAGTAGTGATTTGTACCTATACTGTAGGCAGTAGTACGAAGATATCGTGATTGTGATTGCGCGAATTCTCCCTCTAGTAGCTAGTCTCAAAATATCCTGTAGATGCACGCGGTCATTAGCGCGGGATGAAGTCCGGGGTCATGCAAGCATTTTTTGGTTGGCGCTTGTGAAAGGATGCACAGCTCCCACGCATCACACTGACACAACCATCGCTGTCGACACACCTAAAACACCCACGCTGAGACATTGAAATGCGTCTCGGACATGAACGAAATCAGCCAAGATCAAGTCGGCACATCGCTGCGAAAGGAAAGATTTGACTTGTCAATCACAAGATGTATGTATGCATGCAGCCCGGGCCCGGGCCTCTGGTCCTAGACTGTACCTTATCCGAGTCTAGCGTACGCACTGTCCACTCCGCATAAAGGTATCTTGGAATGTACTTGTGACCATGATTCTTGCATTCACGTGGTAGATCTCCTGGTGATAAGCGTGTGGCACCAGAGCAGAGGGGCGTGGATGTCGTGTTGAGGAAGAGGTACTGCTTGCAAGTCTCATCAGACATCATATCGACATCGTGGGCGACACGCAGGTGAAAAGGCATCATTTGCGGTCTCGCGTCCCTTGCTGTTGACATTACTTATCGTCCGAGCTTGAAACAAGTGGAAAGACGTGTCACCACTGAACCACGGTCTGAAACTGCTGACAGCGGCCACTCCAATGCTCCGTCTGTTTAGATCCATCAGCCGAGGCCGACGAAAAGCAGATCACGTCCACGAATACACGCCCTTGAACGCATCTAGAGAGCGATCACGACATCGACGCGTAGCGCAGAATATCGAGCCATATCACGACGACGAGGCCGACGACAATGACAATAATGACGATAATGACGATGACTACTCGCCCGGCCACGCTGTCAATGGCCGCCGCAACGATTATTTCGGTGACGCTGGAGAGGAGGACGATGAAGAATTGGACGACGGGATAGCAGGCTACGAAGATGAAGATGCCCTTGAGACACCACTGCTACCCATCTTCTCGGCCGCACATCTTGATAGGATACCTCTGTACAACGTCACGCACGCCATACGGCAGCTTATCGTGCAGAAATGCGAGACGACGTTGTCCTGGGAGCAATTGAGAAGTCCTCAGATCAGTCAGTTTCTGGTGAAGCCGATACAGAGCCAGATTAGAGCGGATCACTTCAATCGCGCGACGTTATGCGCATTGATAGCCAACTGCCTCCAATTCCAGAAGGAAGGGCAGATGAACCCTGGTAACGTGGGAGTCTCAAGGACAAGAGCGTTGATCAGTGAGTTGCTTGCCATTCGCCTCTTGAGGGAGTACACGACCAGAGAGTTGATCGACTCGTTATCGTACGACTTCGATCCTCTGTCCGGTATGGATGCTCCGGTGGCAGTTCACGTACGCAGAGCACCGAATCGAGCAGCACGAGTAAGCACTATTGAGATTGCCATCAGAGCAGAGGCCAAGCGCTTTCTGGCACATCCTCTTGTTGTTCAGCATTTAGAGGCCATCTGGTCGGGCAATATTGTCTTCCATTCCGAAGCCGACAACCTGCATCGAAAGCATCGTCGAGACGAACAGAGTCTCCTTCGCGGTCGACAGAATGGCTATGGCACACACAACGAGCATCAACCTAGTGAACTACCTGCTGATGGTCCGTTGTCGCGAAAGTCTCAGGGTACCCGACCTATGAAGAGAGCTGTCGAGCCACCACTGTCAAGACGAACGGTCACCCTGTACAATCCCAAAGATGCCTCGTTGTTCAAGTTGAGCCGTCTACGTGTCCCACGATATAGACAAGTCTTCAGCACACTCAGCTTTGCCACCATGCTTGCGCTCTTTGTAGCCGTCCTTGCTGATCGCAGCATGGTTATCACTCCGCTCGAAGTATTATTCTGGTTTTGGAGTATTGGCTACATGCTGGATGAGGTGGTTGGATTCACCGAGCAAGGCTTCGGGCTCTATATCCTGAGTTTTTGGAATGCCTTCGACCTTGGCATCTTGTTCTTGTTCGGCGTCTACTACGTGCTTCGTCTCTATGGCATTGTGCTGGCTGACGAGAACAAACATAAGATCGCCGGGATCGCATATGATGTGCTAGCATCAACTGCCATCTTGCTCTTCCCACGTCTGTTTAGCGTCCTTGACCACTACCGATACTTCTCCCAGTTGCTGATAGCCTTTCGCATGATGGTACTGGATCTCATTGCTGTCCTGGTCCTGATCGCCATTTGCTGTTCTGGCTTCTTCGTGGCCCTGTCATTGTCATTCGCAGACACTAGAGATGCGAACGGCGTGGCCTACTCGCTGTTCCAGATCTTGATGGGCTTTACTCCTGCTGTGTGGGATCACTGGAATGGATACAATATCTTGGGCAAATGCATCATGGCAGGCTTCTTGACGATCTGTCACTTCTTGATTGTGACGATTCTGATCACTGTTCTCACAAATAGCTTCATGGCGATCGTCAAGAACGCTGAAGAGGAGCACCAGTTCCTTTTCGCTGTCAACACGATCTCCATGGTCAAGTCGGACGCTCTTTTCAGCTATGTCGCTCCTACGAACATCGTTGGCTGGCTGCTTAGCCCGATTCGGTTTGTCGTACCCTTACCGCAGTACGTCAGATTCAACCGAACCATCATCAAAATTACGCACTTTCCGATCTTGCTGGTCATCTTCCTGTACGAGCGCCTCGTTATGGCGAGAAATGCATATGCTCCAATTGAGCAAGTCGAGCAACAGCCGCTCCATCATAAGCAGCCCATAGCGTTTACCTTGGGCAAAGCTTCAGAGCTGTACACGCCAAGTCATAAACTACGAGAACCATCCGTTATCAGCTTCAATAAGGATCGAGCACTCGATGAAGTCTTCAGAAGACCGTTCAGAGGCGATACGATCCGCACGACAACCCGCGAGATGGACGGCGATCGACGCCACTCTACCAACGTTGTCGACCAGTGGATGCAGGTGGCAGACTTGGAAGGCGGTCCTAGTCCACCTCTCGAGCAACCTAGGAGTGTGCTTGAGCGCCTGGAGACCCGCAGAACCAAGTTTAGACGTGCAATGACGGCAGATCACAGGCGTATGCTGAAGCAGTCCCGAGACTTCTCGACTGCGACAAGAAGTCTGGCTAGTGAGCCTGATGTCCTGTCGCGGCCAACGTCGAGGCGACCACAACGCATAGAGGAAGAGTCCGAACCTGAAATCAGCACAGAGACACTCCCGCAAGATACTGAGGCCGACGGTGATGATGAAATCAACGATGATGAGTCTGATAATGCCACGCCACTTCTGGGCGAGAGTGCCATCTCCCTCAGGGACACGACTCCAGCAAGTGAAAGTGAGTCCGAGTACTTCAAGACCCCGACCGGGCCACACTCGTCACTGGTGCAGCTCTCACACGCAGCCAAGGCACGTCTGGCACAATCACCGGACATTACCAGGTCTGGGCGTGTGCAGTGGCATCAGCCTCAGACGAGAAAAGCACAGCCTCATGGTCGACAAGCGTCAAGCGGTACGATTTTATTCGATCCTCAGCCGGTGTACGACTCTTCGACCTCTAGGAACCTTGATCCTTCGCATCTGAAGACGTCGAAGGATAACAGCGGAGGTGCTGGCACCGCGACACCACGGCCAAGAGCACCCAACGACGATGCGCGACCGCCGATCAAGAAACAGACCGCATTGCCAACCAAAGCTCGTCCTATTATGCCACCTCGTCAGAAGACGGCTCCGAACACACAAGCCAGAGGGTTGACTTTCTTGGATATGCCCACCGGCCGCACCCGCAATCCATCCTTCAACGCTCGCGCTCTTGACCTCGCCAGCGAGATCGGCGATAACAAATTCGGACCATCCGGCGGCATCGATGCAGGCGGCATTTCCGGCATGCCCGCATCCTTCAGCGAGCAGTTGATGCGTGAGCGGGAGCTTCAACACCGAGCCGAAGAAGAACGGCGTCGCAGCGAAGAGGAGGAGAAAGGAATGGTCAACCGCATCATGCTTGCGCGAATGCACACATTGGAAGAAGGCTTCCGAGAAGTGCTCAAAGAGATCAAGGACATGAGCCACAATGCCAATAGTGAATCGAGGAGAGACAGCGAAGCTGCGTCTGCGAGCCATAATGGGAAAAAGGTGGCACGTCCCAAGGTTGAGACCTCAAACCCTGGGTCGACAACTGGTGGTACGAGTGGATGGCAGACTCCAAAGACACCCATTGGCAGAATTGGTGGCAACGAGAAGAGTAAGACGCAGAAGAGTCCGAGGAAGGTGGCCAGGCGCAATAGCAAGAAGGAGAAGGAGAATGATTCGAGACCTAGTAGCAGCGAGAAAGCAGGACGACCGAACAGTGCCGGTGACTTGACGAAGCTAGTAGAGCAGGAAGACTTCGACTCCGGATCGCGGCAGGCGCTGCATCAGCTTTCGAGAGAGCAACACGTTGAGCAGCTTGGCGAGGAGAATAGTCCAGGTTCGGTGCGGTCGGTGGTGGAGATCTCGAAAGAGGATCCTGCGGCGGGTGCAGCAAGACCGCCGACTGCGCAACCAGCAACGGCTGTCAGGGACTATGGGCCGATAGATGAGGAGCATGAAGATGGTCAAGAGTGATGGAAACGACAGCATTGGGTACCGGAGCGGCATACATCGTGGTGTTCAATGAGTGGTCATGGTTCGCTTCTATAGAGGGCAACGGATTAGAATGTGTTATTAGAGGTTACTTATGGGCGGTTGTTCTGATTTACAAGCGAGCATTTCAGGCATTGTTGTCGGGCGGGTCGGCTTTTGGGTTATCGTAATGGAGTAGTGCTGCATATTGAATGTACTAGTATCGACCACTGTAGCGCTCTTGAGAACTGCGTGGCTTGAGACATGCTTTCTGCGCGTGCCTTTCATCTCACCCCGTTCCTGAAGTAAAAGACACTGACCAGCCTCGATCGATGAACTTGAAATCGTCATACACTTAAAGCGTCCTACGCTTCAAACCAAAGAACCATGTCCTTACTTTCCCCCTCAACCGCAAACCATCACCTCACACGCCATGACCAAACTTCCCTACGCACTATCCCCCCACCCCAACGCCTCCTCCAACCTCTGCTTCGAGCTCTTACCCGCCCCATCCATCAACCCTCGCTCCTTCACTTCCTCAACCATCTCCTTGAACTCCTCATCATGCTGCGCTTTCATATTGAACTCGTCCCAATTCTCTCGCAGCCACTCCACGTCCTTCCCAGCTGGTGGAAGCATGAATCCCGCTTCGTAACCTCCGATCAGACCACCCAAGAGGATACAGCTTCGGAGCGTGTAGTCCTGTCACGTGTCAGTTATACTATTGCATGAGTGTATGGATGGGTAGGGTGAGATATGGACCTGATCAGCATCACTCCTCTTCACCTTGGGCATGGGCACGATTCTATTCCACTCGCTCAGGATCTCTTGACATAGCGCATCCCAGTCTTTTTGCGTCCGGCTTGGGCCTACGCGGACGTTTGCGAGGATGTGGTTTCCGGTCCTTCTTTTGCCTCCGATGTAGGTCACATGGTGAGACGCATCTGTGAATTTGACGTTGACAAACATCTTTGGTGTTGTGAATTTGGTGCTGTGGATCTTTGTGATTGCCTCGGCGAGTTCGTCTTGTTGGTTAGGGTTCAGGGAGCATATGTGTTGGATCTCGTAGAGAGGCATCGTGGTTGTGTCTGCGTGCAAGAGATGCTTTTCGCTCAGTGATGTGGTTTTGAGCGATGTTCTGGGAGACTTGGTCAAACGGAAGTGTTGGTGTTGCGGGGCTAAATCTGTTAGAAGTATTGTTCAGTAATCAATGGTTCTGGACTATCGATACTGAAGCTCTGGGATCGGTCTGCGCGATGACGGAAAGCTGGAGAGAGCTCCAGACAAGGTTCCTGGTGCCCGACCCGTGGGACCGTCGTGAAGCTGTACAGACTGCAGACTGCCTATTGTGTCCTATGTATACAGTATCAGTACAAGAAGCATATTCCATTCCGCTCCTGTTATCGTCAAAATACACCCGTCCATGATGGCTCAGCGCCGTGGTCATATGCGTCATTACCAAGCTATAAGTCCTTGAGCGTTCCTCGTAGAATCCTTTCATCTTTTCAACCAATGCACTTTCCCCATGCTACAAGCAGTGTTAGTCCATGATTGCCTTTAATGTGGGAGAAGATTGCACTTACCTGGCAGGCCACATCCAAATCCAACAAACAGATATACCAAGAACACAATTACAACAACCAGTAACACCATCAGCCTAACATTCTTCCACCACATCTTCCTCCTCAATCCTCTGCTCCTCACTCTAAAATCCCTTGCGCTTCCACCAAGACGATCAGTCTTATCAACCAGCAAGTCAATCCTCTCGCCTCTTTCCAGTACTCGTTCAATGTTCTCGGTCATAATGCCACGCACATTATCGATCTCATCCCTGACGTTCGCAAACGCATCTTCCTGTCCTCGCTTCGTCGTACCGTAATGCACCATGATCTCCTTCAGCGTCGCATTGAATGCGGCAGCGCCATAGGAAGGTAGAGACGAGAAATTTGTTCGTTCGGGGTCATATTCTTTCAAGAAGCGTTTCTTGATCTCTACGAGATAGCCGAAAGGGACGCGCTTGCCTAGATCTGCTTTGGCGACCACGAGGTATGTCAGGCCGGAGGCGGAAAGAGCGTCTGGGCTGGAGTTGGTGCCGCTGTCCGCGATGTAGTGGATGTAGTTGTCTTGGTGGGTATATGTCAGCTTTTGAGGAGAGTCATGGCTGATTTTGGGGAGGACCACGGAAGCGAGGTTGGAGGTCTTTGCAGCGGATGATGTGGTGTGTTCGGTGAGGATTGTGTTGTGATAGGCGATGCAGGAATAGAGGAGTGGCGTCGCTGGTGTCGAGCCGGAAGCCATGCTGGACGATTTCGCTTTTGTCGTTCAAGACTTGCAGTGATAGTAAGCAGGCGTGGCGTGGTGAGTGCTGTTTCGACGTCCTGTTGCTTTGACAACATTGAAATCTGGAAGCCTCGATTGCCCCAGCTTCAACCGCCGATCGCCGCTAGAACCATGCACGTGCCCAGCGTGATGTCACGAGATCTTTCCCCATCTTTTCTCCACATATGGCGATCAAGGGTCCAACCATTGTGTAGGCGATCAATCATTCACGCCATCTTTGAATGACCGCCAACCTCGTCTTCTTCTAACGCAATCTGCCAAGCTTCCGTGAGTCGAACGAATTGCTCCGTACTCATATCTATCGACATTGTCCCAAATTTAGCCCCCTTCCTTCACATCGGATCCTGCGAATACCCTCTGCAAGTCAGTCACCTCGCAATGGCCTGGCAGCACTATGTAACGTATGTCTGAGCCGTTGCAAGACCCTCTCACTTGTCACGGCAGTAATGAAGTTGATGTCCTAGTGGTGTTCTATCAGCTGATTTTTGCAACAGCAGACGCAATACGATACTATTCAGTACTGCAGCATTGGCCAGCTCCTTCTTTGCCGTAAGATGGCGTCAAGAAGCAGATCGTGTCAGAAACTCTGGCACGTATCATGTTGAAACCCATCGGTCTGGTACGTTGAGAGCTAGGATTGCGGAGAACACTTGCTGATCATTGTAGGCGGTGGTGTGTAATATACGAAGGAAGTCATGCCATTCCATGCCTCATGCTCTCACGAAGCTATAGACTGGTGGACATGCAGAAGTGTCAATGAGCAAATGCTTTGAAAGTGGTACAAGCTTGTTATACCAGTGACACACAACGCTAAAGCTTGCACGCTATCAAAGCCTTTTTTATGAGTATTCTTCACTAGGCGAGCTGGGCATGATTGGCTTGTACGGCACGCTATACAAGCTCATCGATCAGAAAATCCATTGGAAACAGAAGTATCTCTCGGCTGTCGGAGATACGATGTTATGTTTCCACATGGCCACGTTAGTGGTCTAAAGCGCTTCTGCGGTCACTTTGAGCGAGTAGGGAACCTCGATGACCATAAGATTGAGGATACATCATCGAGCTTGCCATTGAAGTCCGTAGAGCGCCGCATCCGTGGTCGATCACATGGCATCGTAGTTCATGGTGATAAAATGTCATCTAGGTGGCCACCTTTGCGATCGGAGCTGTCCTAGCTTCAGTGCCGTTTGGGCGCTGTAGACGCCAAAGCTGCCTGTCAGCATGTCAATAACACTCGCATCGACGCCATTCAGCTCAATCGTTTGTTTCTTGCTCTGTGGCATGGTGCCTTCGGCCTCGTGCTGGCCCGTCCTCCACTCTGGTCAACTAAATGCGGCAGCATGCGGTCTGACAATGTGGCTGGCGACAGCAAGTCCTGCGACTGACTATACGCGCTCATCGTAAGTGTTCTTCCTCGAAGGGGGTGCTGCCTTCCAGACCACAACACTTGTGCCTGCCAGTGTGGGCAACTGTCAGCCGAAGTTGCGCTGTTCATCGTGAGTCGATATCGAGCACTCTCGAGGCTCCACCGATGCACGCGCACCCGGTTCGATCATGGCTTGCGTGCAGCTGAACCTACCTGTACTGAAAAACTCGGAGCGGACTCCGGTGTGCAGTGACAAGCCCCAGTTCGGATGCTTCAGAGCGGAGGGTGTCCTCACTATGCATGATTGTTTCGTTACAAGTATGCGGCTGTGATGTTGATGCCGCCGTATCTGTGTTCCTAGGAAGGCTCTTGTACATCACGCGGACGACGAAATGGGCATCGCCAAACCGCCAATGCCAGCGACGGTCACGGCCTGGTCCTTGTTACCGCGAGTAGTAGGGCCACCGGACAGGCGCGCGGTGACAGGAGCATCCTCGGAGAGATGTTCGATACCCCTCGCTGATCCTTGAAACCCATGCATTTATCCAGCCCGCTAGTCCCAAAGTGTGAGAGTTTGCGCGGGGCGTTCCCTGATCCCTGATCTCTCTGCCCGAGCCATAGAACTATTCATGGTTGAGAGGTCTTGCTGCTCGTCTGATCCCAGTCACCACCGCTGCATTGCTAGTAGGTATTTGGGATGCCTTTGCCGACGATGGCCTGTATTTCCCATATACTACTGACGCGTGAGCATGACCACACAGCGAGTCTGTAGAGCGACGGCGTTCCCGAGGCCAACGATGACCTCGAGATCGTGAATTGATCGTCGTCCGCCCTCAATTGCCGAGCGAATATGATGAGTTTGCAGCACTTCAATGGCAATACAGTGACCCAGACGCATCTTCCACAGCAACGCATACCTACCAGTGGACTCGATGCCTTAGCCGAGGGTTCCCATTACGCCGTGCAGCAGTTGCGACAGCAGCAGGCTCGGGCGCAACAGACAGCGGCAGGAGCAAGACTGGACATGAGCTTTACCAAGCAGCACAAGCACAGCCGACGCGACGGTAGCATGGATGCGGGAGAAACATTTCAGCAGGATGTGGATGGCGCTGGCATGAAAAGTGGCAGGATTGGTAGCGGCGACGGCCAACCCGTACGGCGGCGCATCAGTCGCGCGTGTGACCAGTGCAACCAATTGCGCACGTAAGTATCCAAGGAGTACATACATCCACGTGATGAGCCAAGTGTGTCTCAGCGAGGGCTGAAGTGTTGTGGTATGGATGCTCAGACTCTACGGGAGAGCGCTGCGAGGCTGTCCTAAGATATGCTCGAGCTTACACACGGCGTGTGCTTGTTTGTGGTCATATTATTCTCGCGACAACATTCGCTGACTCTCTGTTCTTAATACAGCAAGTGTGATGGCCAGCACCCATGTAATCATTGCATCGAGTTCGGTCTGACCTGCGAGTATGCGCGAGAACGAAAAAAGAGAGGGAAAGCTTCGCGGAAAGACATTGCAGCTGCCCAGGCGCAAGCGCAAGCAGAAGGCAGAGCTGTTGGAAATAGTCCCAGATCAGGCAATGGCGATACTGCAGATGAGAGCGTGGCAGAGCAAAAGCCAGCCTTGCAATCAGGCACCAAGCGAAAAAGGGCCAGCGCCGACCTTCAGACGCCTTTGCCTACCCTGCCAAGGACGAACAGTATGGCGAACTGGCCAGCACATTCAGCGATACCTAAGCCAACTCTAGAGGCTTCGGGCGGTAGTGTTACCGGGGTTGCGATGGGCGAGTCGAATGGCACGAGTAGGATGCAGCAGAGATCTGTCCCAAACGATCACTCCACGCGGTCGCCAGGGATTGGCTTACCCACGCCCAGGATGCCGACAGCACCGATGCACGAACGAGGTGTCTCCGCGGGTATGAGCGAGTATGGGAGCATCGACGACTACCATCGAAGTATCCTGCATCCCATACATGGTCATAATATCCTACGTTCTGGTCCGACACCTATGCCTCACTCCTTGATACAAGGTGGCACCATCACAGGCTACGGTGACGGTCCTTACGGTGTCAACTCGCCCAGTAGCCAGCAAGGTATCGTTGGACAGCAGTACAGGATGGGTGAATCTCCGTTGTCGTCTGGCTTTGGTCTGGGACAGTCGCCGATGGCAGGATCACCAGGCTGGATGTCACTACCATCACCATCGGCTGCATTGTATCCTCATATCCCACCGACCGGCTCAAGTCAGACTCTTCGATACCCAGTCCTTCGCCCACTCCTCTCTCACATATCCGCCATAATACCCATCGGTCTGGCTTGCGACCTGCTGGAATTGTACTTTTCGAGCACATCTTCTGCTTCCATGCAGCCGGAGTCCCCATACTTGCTCGGGTACGTATTCCGTAAACGATCGTTCCTCCGGCCTCAAAATCCGCGACAGTGTAGTCCCGCTTTGCTGGCGAGCATGTTATGGGTGGCGGCACAAACGAGCGACTCTACTTTCCTTACTTCCGCACCTTCCGCACGAGGCAAGATCTGTCAAAAGTTGCTCGAGCTGACCATCGGGCTGCTCAAGCCGCTCATACACAACCCGACAGATGGCACTCAATTATACGGAGGCAATACCATTATCAATGGCGTTGCGCTTGGCGGCTTTGGCGTGGCTATTCCCAGTCAAGCACATCAACTTGACGGTGCCACTCCTGGCGCGACCGGCGCGCTCGACGATGTAGCTGCATACATGCATCTGGCCACAGTAGTATCGGCAAGCGAGTATAAAGCGGCGAGTCTGCGATGGTGGAATGCTGCATGGTCGCTGGCGCGAGAGCTCAAGCTAGGCAAAGAACTGCCACCTAACCCAGAGCAAATCAATCCTGATGGTCCAGAAGCGGAAGCTGAAGCCACCGGCGAGGTATCCCATCAAGGGCCTCTAGGACAGCAGCCTGGCTTCGTATCAGAAGAGGAACGAGAAGAACGAAGACGCATATGGTGGCTGCTGTACATCGTGGATCGGCATTTGGCGCTTTGCTACAATCGACCTCTCTTTCTCCTGGATGCAGAGTGCGACGGTCTGTTACAACCAGATCAAGACGCCGTATGGCAAGCCGGCGAGTACTACCCAGGAGAGAACCATGCAGAATCGACGTATCTCAGGCGACGTGGATCTAGTTTCGAGTGCTCCGGACACAGCATATTTGGCTATTTCCTGCCGCTCATGACAATCCTGGGCGAAATCGTCGATCTGAATCATGCGCGAAATCATCCTAGGTTCGGCACACGGTTCAAGAATAGCTCGGATCGAGACGACCAGGCAGCGGAGATTTCTAGACAGCTGGAGGCATATGGTCGCAGCTTGAAAGATTTCGCGGCTCGTCATATCCCTAAGCAAGAGCCTAAAGCTAGCACGGATGGAACAAACGGCGTGGAGGGAGCCACCGACGCTACAAGTCCGCACTCGGTAGGAACAACCAACTCCGGTCAGCAGCGTATGACGGAAGCTGTGCTTCAGACCAAGATCGTGATGGCTTACGGTACACATCTCATGCATACACTGCACATCCTGGTAAATGGCAAATGGGACCCGATATCTTTATTGGATGACAATGACTTGTGGATCTCTTCACAGCGCTTTATCTCAGCGACTGGACACGCCGTATCCGCAGCAGAGGCCATCGACGACATTCTCGACTACGACCCGGATCTCAGCTTCATGCCCTTCTTTTTTGGCATCTACCTCCTGCAAGGAAGCTTTTTGCTCCTCCTGATCGCAGATAAGCTGCAAGCTGAGGCAAGTCCTAGTGTCGTCAAAGCATGCGAGACAATCGTTAGAGCCCATGAAGCGTGCGTCGTGACTCTCAATACTGAGTATCAGGTAAGTCATCTCTGTCAAGATCCAGCTGTTTGGCACATGATGCTGACTGTCACGCTAGCGAAATTTCCGAAAAGTAATGCGTTCTGCCCTAGCCCAAGTCAAAGGCCGCATGACCGAAGACTTCGGCGAACAACAACTGCGCAGGCGCGAAGTGCTTGCCCTGTACAGATGGACTGGTGATGGAACTGGTCTGGCTTTGTAATAATTAGTCGTGCGCATTATGTGAATATGGATGGCATGCAATGATGAACGAGACATGGCTTACATGCCTTTGCATCGGACGATACCCGAAATGGTCGACGTGTGTCTTACTGAATTGGGACGGAGGAGCGTAAATTCATGCGATATACCCAATGAATGCGATCAGCATGTGTGCACAAGCTTGGGAATGCGAATGTGGTGCGTCGAGCCGTCCATGCATTGACCTAGGGCGGCGGCACTACTTAAGGTTTTTGTGAGAAAGAGTGGATTGTGGACAATGCACGAGTAGGAGGATCGTGATGGTTGCGTGATTTCGCGATTCTATGTGTATGTCATACATGTCTGAGGAGGCATGTAATAGAACGGGGGACCTCTTTCTCGTGTCATTATTGCACTGGAGCGTACTTTGCGGTGTGGACTGATCTGGCTGCTCATAGCACGAACGTTATCAGTAGATGATGGTCAGTATGCACTGGGGGGCGTGCTGAAGAGGATTACGATGCCGACGCGTAGCAGCTCGATCGAAGTTTCACGAGCCCGGAGTCGACTCTCAGCGACGGCATGCTATTGACTGAAGGGATGCGCTCGCGAACATAGAGACGACGACAGGGCGTTTGATCCAGATTTCAGGCATCTGCTCGTGGCCGGGCGCAGTTTCAGGAGTTGGCAGATGCGTCGAAGAGACAGAATGATTATGATCGGAGAAGAAGTCAAAATAATTACGACCAGGCAGACCAGAAATATCTGGCTACAACAGTAACGCCTTTTGTAGGTGAATTCGATCTCAACGGTAACGCAGGTTGCTCAAGTGCCCTCATCTTAGGACGTCAACGCCAATCGTCGTCTCTTAACCCTCATTATCCTCAACATACTGCCACTGATACGCCCGCGCCGCCTTCATCACGAGACAAATGTCCAAGGTCTGGTTAGCGTGATTAGGTCCGGGAACATAGGCATCGTTCATGGCGCCACAAGTGTCCAAAATGTCTTCATCTGGTATGTCAAAGGTGATGTGAGTGTTCTCATGTGTGTCGTAGCCAGTGCAGAAGATGTTGAAGATCCCAGGCACGGCTGGGATGGTGTTGTTCGGGTCGCCAGCTAGCCGTTGCATCACATAGGGACAGTGGGTGTCCGAGAAGGCGCGGATCCAGGTGTCGTATGTTTTGATTTTGGTGAGTCCGACATATCTGACACTGTGGGCGACGCAGTTGATGCTGACGTTGCTTAGCATTGGGAGGCCCTCGAAGAGTCCATCGGGCTTGCCCTCCAAGAATGCATCGCGAGGCAGCATGGAAGTCTCATCATGCTTCAGGTCGACATCAGGAGTCGTGCAAGGCGCGTCTTCGGTAAGTCCCGCGTTGGACATGACTTCGTCGGTTTGTATGACTGTAGGGAGGTCTTGCCTGGTGTCACCTTGCCGCTTGTTCGGCGGCCGGGTACCCGTAGAGAATAATGCCGAGTCGCAAGCTTTGGAGATTCCATAAGTACTCTTGAGGAAGCTCCCTCCGTATGCCGTATCGATCTCTTGGACAATAATGGGGTCTCCGATTAAAGAGGAAAACGTGATGTGGGTCGTATCGGGAATCTCAGTGCTACCGCAAGAAAAGTCGCGCAAATCCACTTCAGAACTTAGTGCCTTCTGCGCTTTCGCACAGCTCTTGGCGGACTCCTGGATGAGAACGTCGTATTTCGCACCGCCACGCTCGGCTCGCGTGATGGAGCATGTGGCACGCAGATCTCGCGATGCGATGTCTTCTGTCGTCGGGTCCGTGAGAGGACACACATTGCCATCCATAAGCCGGTAGTCTCCGATGATCTGTGGAGGATCATTTTGGAAGGATCCTATCAGAGTGCCATTTTTTGCGACTATAATGGAGTACACGGCAATCATGTCATCGCCATCTTCGATGCACAAACAATCGTGCGGCCGAGCCAATGCGGCGTTTGTCATGCCTTGCGCAGCTTCACATTTCTGTGAGTTACATTGGTCCTGCATGGATACGAGGATGTTGTACACGTCGGTGAGAGGACTCCACCCGAACATGTAAACGCAAAACGGCTTTGCGACGCTACCACCAACGGCATAGGTTATTTCTTCGCCTGCAAATTGGTATGGTCAGCCATGTGTAGCAGCATGTGCAAAGCCCTGGAGAGCAAGATTGGTGATGTTGTAGCTAAGGGCATTGATCGGTGCAGCTATGATGCTTGGAGTGAATATGCTGGTGGCGATAGCCAATGCAATTGCTTTGAGACAGCGCATTGTGGTGATGGGTGCTGTGAATGGATGGTCTGTTGTCAATGGAATGTCTGTTGGTGTTATGTAGAAGTTCGTTGATCAAGAGTGTGTCGAAACTTGCAGTTGGCGGAAATCGCACATGCAGTCGCAGCGAGCCATCTCTTCTCACAAGCGCAAGTGCGAAAGGTCGTGTAGCGCCGTCGCTGCTTTGTAATCCTTGGGCAAGCCCAGGCACAGCCAGAATACTGCAGCACATTGCTGTGCCTACTCTGACTAGAATTTGCCGCATGTTTTACTCTTCACCTCCTACCGGATCTTCGAGAAGTTACCGCCTCCTTTGCACACGGTCTTACTGCAGCTTCTTCAGCACTTCGACACCCACGCTGAGGACCTCCTGGTTTCTCGAAACGCGAAGAGCCTTCTTCAGCACCTCAGCACCTTCCGCCTCCTTCACAGCACTCAAACCTCTCTTGCCGATCGCTCCAGGTGCGTTGAGCACATTAAGCAAAATCGCAAAGCCACGGTGCCTCATCTCGTCACTTTCGTCTTCACACATGCTCATCACCACACTAATGCCTCGCTCTTTCTCAAGAACAGCAGTCACAGCAGAATCCCACTCCGTGAGCATCGCCAGCGCACCACCTGCTGCACGTCTAGTGGCAAGATCTTCGACATCAGCCAGCGCTAGCAATATCTGCATGCGCCGCTGCGCCTCTTTCGAGCCATCGGCAAATTTAGCCACACCCGAAGGTGCAGCCATAAGGTTGCACACCAGCTCAACGCTGGCTCGTTGGACCAGAGTGTTAGATGAGAACAGGAGATCCTCGAGCTTGTCCCATGCTGCCCTTATTTGCAGATCGCGAGCGCTATTGTCCTCCATAGATGCAAGATTGGTCAACGCCAGTAAGCTTTCGAACGTGGGGAGCAGGTCTCGTTGTTCGCTGTCTTGGTCGTAGGTCAACAACGGAATGAGAGCACTGACAGCCGACGATGCTGACAAAGTGGCCGAGAATACGTGCGCTGGATTGACGGAGATCAGAATTCGAGCAAGAGCGTGAGATGCACTGCGTTCAATTGTCGATGCATCAGCTGTCGATCTGTCTGTCTTCGCAATCCGGTCTCGAATCTGGAGCAGCAATCTTGCAGCGCCTTGTTGAGCCATCGTGGACCGATGTTTCTGTTCTCGTGACAGCGCTAGCAAGATGCGGACAACAATTGCGATATTCGTAGGCGAGCTGGTCTGCCTGCAGCATGCGACCAAGGCAGGTACCAAGTCGGCTTGGAGCAATTTTCGACAGCGCGCTGTAACATAAGAGTCATTGTCAAGAGGGTCTTCAGGTGTCGGCTTCTGTGATGCAGCATATGCCTTGAGTTGCGCCATCTTCTTCTGCTCCGCAGTCTGTACTGGTCGGAACGATGTCAAGTTCGCGAAAATAGTAAGGCAACCAAAGGCAGCGCTCACTCGTTCCGTAAGAGCTGCAGTGAGGCGCTTCAGTAGCCGCTCGTTCGAGGCGATGTCTTCTTTGATCTTGGGCTGTAGCGAGGTATAGGCCAACCCTTCTACTGCTTGATCACCGTCACCACCAACAAGCACGAGATCTGCGAGCTTGGCAGTAATCTGGTCCTGCGACTCCGCATTGACCTTGGCGAGTACCAGCGCAGCAAGAGCTTGATGCGTGCCGTCGCGTTCCTCAGACAGGTCCCGCAGCCATGGCGAGCAATAACGTTCAATGGCTTCACGGCATGACTTGTCCACGCAGGCTGCGCTAAGAAGTTCCAATGCTGCTTGTTCCAGTGTCTTACTCTTTCTGTCTGAAGTCAGCACTATCATGTTGGCAATAAACTGTTACAAGAGCTACTAATCTATCAAGAGCTGGCGGATACGGCCTACCTTTGTCCTTGCGATGCAGCTTCTGAATTGCGTTCGAGGCTTGGCACAAGCTGCTGTACGAAACCATCGGTCATAAAGAGCTTTGCAGCTACAGCAGGGAGCATCGGAAAGACTGCAGAAGCCGCAGAGAATGCCACGATGAGTTCGTCGTTCGTCTGCTTGGCAACCTTGCCTGCTAAGAACTTCGCGAATAGTTCTTCGCCCTTGTCTTTCAAGATCTCAAAGATCTTTGACGTAGCCAGCATGGCTTGGCTGCGCAGCTTGGCTTCCAGTCGGATGTCAAGACAGTCCATGATGACCTCCAGCACATCTTCGTCGATAGCACCACTGACGTTATCTGGAGCAATGGCGAGCTGTCGAGCAATAGCCTGCATCAGGCGATCAGGATAATCGATGTCGGTGTCGATAATTTTAGCAACGCACAACCGAAAGAGGTCAACCTGTGCAGTGGCCCACGCTTCCTTGTCGGACCATAGTGCTT
The DNA here is from genome assembly GCA_013248845.1 of Passalora sequoiae. NCBI lineage: Eukaryota > Fungi > Ascomycota > Dothideomycetes > Mycosphaerellales > Mycosphaerellaceae > Passalora > Passalora sequoiae. Next base: position 341,903 of record WSQC01000033.1, read on the forward strand.
CATCAAGCGATATACTCGCGAAAGCCTTGAAGCTATCCTCACCTCGTTCATAGAACTGGTCGAAGAGCGTGTTGAGGCCGACCTTGCGATAGTCCAACGCGATAGTCTTCCTCGCATACAGACTCCGCGAGAGCAGTGACCCAGTCAAGGCATCGAGTAGATCTCGTTTCTGAACTGTTTGCAGCAAAAGTTCAAGTATGGCTTTCGCCTCCTCGTCCGGCAGTTGCCGTTGTCTGAGTGCGGAGACTGCTTTCTCGCCGTCGAGGGTGGGCCCATTCCCAAGGTAGCTCGTGACGAGTCGAAGGGCATCTCCAGTATGCTCCTGCCGTTGTAACGACAGCAAAGCCTCTTTCACTCTGGCATTTTCTGTGTCAAGATGTGACGCTTCCTTTAATGCCCCGAAGGCATCTTGTAGCTTGCCATCATGGGCTGACTGCTCAGCCTGCGTCACAAGGTCATCGACTCGGTCCTGCGCGTCCTTTGAAGGCATCACGTTCCATGATTCTTCTAGCAGGTATCGCGCAGAAGCATAGAATAGCGGGTGTATGTAAAATAGAGTTTATAGATGAAATCCATATATCCAAGGACTATCCTTGGGCTTGGCTCGGCTCTCGGGAGTCGGGCCAAGGCGGGACTGGATGTGGCTGCAAGCTGAGCTCTCCTTCCATTGTGTCATCAGAACAGCACGCGACGTCCGAGGTCGACATGACACTGCCGCGTGCCTCTGCCATTTGTGTGCTTAAAGATCAACAGTACAGCATCAACATCATTGATTAATACTTTCATCCATACTACCATGTCGGCATCGGGCACTGTTGCTTAGCACGCATATCGTCGAGTACAATGGCTTTCTCAGCAATGCAATAACGACAGATCGGTCGAGCTCATCCCGCCTTGGAGACCACTCATCCACAGCCCGCGTAGACCGCCAATTCCCGACTTCACGATGCCCTCAACCCCCAGCAGACCCTCAAGCCGAGTACGAGAAAACAGTGGCGCTCCCATCGACAAGATCGATTACCAGCCGGGCGGCAGGCCACTTCTTGCGCCAGAGAATGGCCACGCAAGTGGAGAGAGCAGTGGGAGACAAAGTGAAGATCGCAGCTATGCCGGCTCCTTCTTCGAAGACATCGCCGAAGGAGTCGTAGAGAACGATCGCGAGAGGCTGAAGAAGGAGGTGATGCGATATGGTAGCTTTGCGTGGGCACTTGTCAATACACTAGGAGCTGGATCGATTACAGCGTACTCGTTATACGCGCCACTATTCCAGCGCAGACTGCACTATAATCAACTGCAGGTCAATGGTATCTCGATAACAGCCGAGCTTGCCATGTACCTGCCAGTACCGCTGTGGGGCATGATGTGCGATCGATATGGCCCCGGTCTTCCCTCTCTGTTGTCTGGATGTGCTTTCGGCTTTGGATACATACTAGCAGCGTTTGCCTACAAAAGCGGACCCTCACCAGAATTAGGCGGAGAAGGTTGGCCATACTGGGTCATGGTCATCGCGTTCATCTTTATCGGCAATGCCACATCATTCATGTACCTCTCAGCGGTCACGACTTGTGCAAAGAACTTTGGCAGGGGCAAGTACAAGGGCCTGGCTTTAGCTTTGCCCATTGCGTGCTTCGGCCTCAGCGGCATGTGGCAGTCACAAGTTGGCAGTCAGCTGTTGTACGAGCAGAAACCAGATGGTAGCAAGGGCGATGTCGACGTACACCGCTTCTTCTTATTTCTTGGATTCTTCTTACTTGGAACAGGTGTCATTGGCTATTTCGCCCTACGAGTGGTTGATGAGGAAGAGCTTATCGAAGAAGCTATCGATGAACTCGAGCAGTCTGGCTTGCTGGACGACAGCCAGTTCTTCCATCGAGCTATACAAGCACAAGAAGCTGCGGTCGATTATGGTACACTCAGCGAAGAGGACTTTGATCAGATTCAGCGCAAAGCGGACGAGCAGAAAGCGCGTCGTGGCGAAGAGCAACGCATGAAGACGTGGCTGCTGAATGCAGAAACACGCCGCTTCTTGAACGACAAGACCATGTGGCTCCTCGCAGCCGGTTTCTTCTTCGTGACAGGTCCTGGCGAAGCCTTCATCAACAACCTCGGAACGATCATCGATACATTATATCCGCCTGTCAAGGTGCCAGAGGACGGGACCCGAACGACAGCAGCGACCCATGTTTCCATCGTGGCTATCACGAGCACGATAGCTCGCATCTTGACAGGAACATTAACGGATTTAGTGGCACCCACGACCGCACCTGGACAACATCGGCGCGGACCAAATTCGATGGCCAACAGTCTAGCTTCTCTGCAATCAGCTGAGCCGAAGCGCGGCATTGAGATATCGCGAGTGACTTTTCTCGTTACATTCTGTATTCTTATGTCAGTAGGCCAAGTCTTCTTGGCTTCAGGCTTTATCCAACAGCACGGCGAAAGGTTCTGGCTTGTCTCGGCGTTCGTGGGCGCTGGCTACGGAGCCGCATTCAGTCTCACACCCATCATTGTCAGTGTGATCTGGGGTGTGGAGAACTTTGGCACGAACTGGGGCATATGTGCCGTGGTGCCGGCATTTGGAGCGACGGTATGGGGCCTCATATACTCGGGCGTGTATCAGTGGGCTGCAGACCGTGACACAGTGGAAGGAACAGACGTGGTCGAAGATAAGTTGTGTTATGGAATCAGGTGCTATGAAGGCACATTTTGGGGTATGGCTGTCTGCGTCTGGATTGCATGTGCCTTATGGCTCTATGCATGGCGCGGTGCCGGTGGGTGGGCCAGGCGAGGCATCGCTGTTTGATAGCTCCACGAAATGGGACATATTTTGGCCGTTGGCCGCACCTTCGTGCTTGCAGGTTGGCTATGCGATCAGCGTCTTCTAGCACCGCGAGGAAGCGGACGCGCGCCATCGCTGCGCCGCCAAACGAAGACACAAACGCGCCGCCAACATGCACAAGCCCCTCCAATTCCTGCTGCATCATTAACGACTATCGCATCCGCCAACAGAGAAGCGATGCATACGACCATTAGATGAAGCATCGAAATCTTCTTTGTCCTCCGTGCAGAAAAAAGTGCAGGACCGAAATTTCAAGGTCCAGACCACGCTTCAAGATGACTTCTTTGTTCAGAACCGCATTCTTCTGACCGGTTGTCCGAGCAAGATCAATGCGCTCGCCATTTCCGAGCTTTGTTCGTCCGTCTTTGTCTGGGCATTTGTTACTACGAAAAAAACGCCAGAACTCTATCCCCAGGCACGAATTCCGAAGTGCAACACAGCTGCGCACCCATGCCTCGTTCATCGGCAGTAGAGCCTCTTCCCAAGCTCAGGAGCACTCCTAAAAGATCACAAAAGGGCGAAGACTACCATATATCGAAAAGGAAACGTCGAGTGGATGCCATAGATGATACTAATCTTGGTGTTGCGAGCAAAAGATCCGGTCTCCACAAGAAGCGCAGGCGCACTGAGAGGAAAGGCTCTCCGGTATCACCAGTACCACCAGTATCATCAGTTCATCATAATATCGATGGCATCGAGAACACCCCCCGTACCCCCGAAGACTCCAAGAGACGTAAAAGATCCGGTAGCAATATAATACAGCCACCGATGAGCGATGCCAATGCCGACAATATCGAAGAAGACTACGAACGATACCAAAAGCGTCAAAGACGAAACCCCAGCCAGCTCAAGACCACCGAATCCATACCCCAACCCCCACCATCATCAACACCCTCACCAGTCTACATCCGCCAACCAGGCGACCACGACTACACCGCCGGCGGCATCCCCCCATCGCCCCCAACCACCCCACAAGAGGAAGAGCTCTGGGACGACATGCTCGCGCGAATAATGAAGGCCCAAGGTCTGCAAGGAGGCTACTTCCGCGTCGACTGGTGCTCCGACGCCACCTTCTACGCAGTCCAACAACGTGTGAAGAACTTTGCGGATCCCAACTACAGCGAAGGAGTGCAAGGGAGGAGTTTCTGTGTCAAATGCTTCGATGGCAGGAGCGTTAGTCCTACGCGTGTACCGGAACCTGGGGAGATGGAGTGGAGGGAGTGGGTGGAGTTTTCGAGGCCGGTCAAGGCGTTGTTGGCGGCTGTGGCTGAGGAGGGGGTTGAGGTGGAGGGTATGGTGTATGGTGATGTGCGGGTGGAGATTTTGGATGGGCTGAAGAATCGGAGTATGATGGATTTGGTGGTTGGGGCTGCTGAGATGGGGGAGACTACGCCTGGGTTGAGGTGTCGGTGGAGTGAGGGGACTTGGAGGGCGAGTGTGGAGGGTAGGATCGTGCCTGATGTGGCTTGATATCGATTGCGCCCGGGTCTGAGATGGTAGGCCTGTGGTATCTATTTACTTGTTGCTGATTCTTTGTTGGAGATCGTATGGTGGCGAATAGCACGATCCAGAAACCCTCACTTCATCCGATGCTGTGAGCTCTCCACACCCATGATCTTCCCATGTATAGGGCTATATGCTGGCGATGCAGAGCACGAGCTTGCAAGCTGCGTCATAGCCTGCAGCGTTTACAACTGCAACATGGTGTACTATACGTGTAATACATGGAGAGCTTGAGCTGTCCGACAAGTGACGCAAGCGCCGTTTCATCCATCACTTCGGCGGCAACTCCCTGGTGTTCAAGATAGCAGCATGTGAAACAAACCTCTCCCTTGACAGATGTCGTAATGCCCAAAGTTCTTTCCACTCAGACCCTGTTTCAAGCATAACAGAACCCTTGATATTGTAGAGGGACTTCGTTTCAGATATGGTTGGTATTCTTTGGATCGCGAGGCCTCGACGTATCGCTCCAGGTCTCGACAGCTGTTCATGAAGCCTGTCTTACATGTATCGTGGCTGTGTACGTCATCATAGTTCCGGTATGGCACCGTGGCTCTGTTTCATCTTGCCACGAGAGTCCTTGGCAATCGGTATCAGCGGCTTGGACATGCTCGCTAGGCGCAGACATGCCGAGACACTGAAACTGCGTGCGTGATCCGCACGTGCTCTGTCATGTCCCGAAAGGGTGTTTGTCCGATGCTCCACACGTGGCGATTGTGCGCGACTTCAAGACGTCACTGTGGACGTCGTTCGGGAAGAGAGGGAAACTGGATTCGTGATAGCCGGGAGCTGCTGCGCAGCGAGTCGATTGGGTCGCCCGAGACTCTAAGCGCGTGAAAATGGAAGACTCCGTCGCAAGTCGCGAGTATGGTGGTGAGACTGTATCGCCACCTTTCGACTTCCGCAGCAACAAAGATCCGCTGTCTGTTATCGATAGTAGCTGTTGCCTCATCGTCTGGAAGGGAAAGCTAAGACGCGCGTTATTGCGCGTATTAATGGTGAGTCTTGCAGACGGTCCAAGACACGAAATCAGAGAATGTCAAGCATGCCAACGACCCCCATGACGCGGCGCCAAAGAGCTACAATGAATGAAGTACTCCAGGTGCACATGCAGCATGACGAGATTCCGGTCCTGCCGCATTTGAGATGGACGTGTAAAAATTCTGGTGCTGGTGAGAGGACCTTCGGATGCCGGCACTCGCAAGCTGTCGCAGCGTGCGCAAGGGTCCATGGTTGTTTATCATGTTGGGCAAGACGAACCGAGTGTCGATATGTTTCCGATACTCGGTCCACATCGTGAAACGATATCCTCACTTCGATGGCTCGCCGCTCTTGACATCACGAAGTCGTTACTGTCATCGACAGCGGTCAAGATGCGCTCAAGTGAGGTCTTCGAAGTAGGAGGTAGCCGGTCGCTGATGCCCAGATTCTAGTAGGAGAATTTTGAGCTCTGCGCAGTACAGGGGAGCTTCGCACTATTACGCACGACTCTCTGCACATGTGATGAATGTATCACTGTAGACGACGCGAGCATGGTGTGAGCCAGTGTCATGCTTGGGCTCTGTCGGCACTAAGTGGTCTGTATTGAGGTCTCATTAAGAACTATCATGTATACTTTGGTGGGCGTATCATGCATACATTCGTTTATCGTATAGGCAAATCGAGTTCCCCTGCGTCGGCTAGCTAGTTACAGCTTCCAAATTCTCGGTACATTGTACCTACTCCACCACGATCGTCCAATGTGACGTCGTCTGACAGTACATCAACTCTGATGCCGCCTGAGAGATGGCCCGCGGTTTGGGCGACCACACCCGGCGACACAGTTGAAACTGATTTGTCGCAAAGCTCGTAAGCTATTGTAGACAACGCTTGTGTAGCGGCTGACGCGCATCGACTTGATGCAGTGGTAACTGCAATCACATGACGGCTTTGAAATGTGCAGAGACTAGTGGATGGACAGGTCCAGTCTCAATCGCAGTACTTGTAGGCCATCGGCGGTAGTGTGATCGAGCTTCATTGCCGTTAAAATAGCGAAAGAGTGGCGTCGATTGAAGGTCTCGGCATTAGTTCTCATCGCTGATGCTCATTTGTGCCTGGGCATGCGTGGAAAGGCTCGTAAGGTATCGAGTAATGGGGTATCATCAAGCGGTGGAGCCGCGGTCGCAAATCGTCGTCCTTTCGTGCATCATAAACATTATTGTGCTCCTTGGCAGTATTGGCGAACTTGCGTGGTCGTCCACAAGAACGTGCGGTCGTGTAGAGATCAAGATTTGTTCTTTTTGCTCGAGAAACCTCGCAACCGTGTCTTGACTTGCTGTGCAGTAGGCTGGCTGTAGAACGGGGACGCCCTTGAAGTTGACGTGGGTGACGTTGGAGAGCTGGATCGTTCGCTGCCACTCAGACTTGCTTCTGATTGTGATCTATCGCGCATCTCTGCCAGTACGTCGTCCAGGCTAACATTTGCTTGAGAGTAGGGAGTGTCAGAGGTGTCGAGGATCTCAACGAACTTGGAAGAAGTCATTGTCAAAGAGTCCGTTGTTGGGTGATGACTAAAGTCTTGTAGATGTTGTTGCTTGACGTGCCTATTGATCGATCGTATAGCCAGAGCAACAGCAAAGGGCCGTTGAAGAGGTGATGAGAGATGAGATACCGACAGTTGGCGTACACGAGGCGAAGACGGACTACAAATGCAAGCCACAGTTCTGCGGTTCCCCCTCCCATGTTCAAAGCCTGCCCGCCGCGGTACTCACCTGGCAAAGGGTTCGAAAGGGTCCGCGTCTCGAACCCCTGCGTGTGACCAGAACCAAAAAAGGTAGAGTTGGACTGTGATCCAAACCATGTTGGGTAGTGCACATCTGAGTGGCTCCACGCTGACGGAGACGAAACGCGGCACGCCGCAGAGTAACTTCGCGAGAAGACGGCGGACGACCGACGCGGCAACGAGCATCTTGAACTGCGGACAATCGCCAGGCCCAAGTATATCAGCTATGCCTGCAACTGATGACGATCGTGGCATTGAGTACATGTCGGAAAGGACTAGGTGTTATTGTTATTATTGTCAGCCGATACGTTGCGTCGGGATGAGCCCTGGAGACTTTGTCAGCGATCGCCGCGGGAAAGTCTATGAACAGATCTCGGCGCAGCACCGAAGAGCCCTGTCTGTTTCCTGCGCGACGAGGCAAGCAGGCGATGAACAACGCGAGCAGCTTCAATGTTACAGGGCATCGACATTGGCTTGTGTCATGACTGATGACAGGAATTGCTGTCTTATTCTTACACGATATCGTGGCTTTGAGAGCATGCTCGACACGAGACATGACGCGACCGCATTGCTGGGCGTGCTGGGCACGTTTCCCAGCTTTTCCAGGCAGCAAGCCATCTACGAGCGCGGCGTTTTGAGGCACCCAAAAATGCGCCACGATCTCTCTCAAAGCTTATTAGCCACAAATAGAGTGCCGCATCTTTCCACTCCACTTGGCCACAGGTTGAATATTGGACCCTTGACTACTGTATACTCGCTCCAGAGTCCAGACTCTCTCACCGAACACACACACGGACTCATTCGCACCCAAGCTCGCCAAGCAGCAGGATTCGACGGTGCCGCATCTACAACACTTGAGAAACTTGAGGGAATGTCCGGTGGGTAACGCGGCATCGTTCGGACATCAACAAGGTTGTTGACCGGCCGCTAGCATAGTGCGCAACCTCACCACGACACTTTACAGCCTACAGGAACTCCTCACCATCTGACGACGCCGCGCAGCACTGCAATTCTTTCTATAGGCGAGCTGACGCCAGTCACAGTACCGCAACACGAACATGGTAGCAGAAAACATCGGGCAGACAAAGTCCTGCTATGCCGCAGGCGAGTCGCCTGATACATGTAGGCAACTTTTAGGCAAAGATCAGCCATAATCACGCGGACGTTATAACACGACGAGTCCACCGGGGTCCCAGATACATGGCCACGCGACTCAATGAAAAAAGCTTTTCCGAGCTGATCCCTCCGGACTGCTATGCTTCGAGTTGGTTAAGGTTGAAGTGGTGCCGTGGGGAAGTTGCGGTGAAAACTGCCCGTCTACCGCATAGTAAACGGTTACTTGCGACGGTAAAAGGTAAGGACTGTTCGGGCCAGTTGAAGCGGCTCTACAAAACCCTGTCTAAGACGCAGCAAACAGGCTAAGTGGCCTATGTTAGCAACCAGACTCACATATGGCAGGATCCAGGCGTAGATTGAGTGAAGCTGATTTTCGAGTCCCCATGAGGTCGTGACAACACAAATGTTTTTCCTAGCCAGGACAAACGCCAAAGCATTCTCGAATATGCAGCATCAGATCGTCCACCTGCCACCTGCCACCTGCCACCTATAACCATCTTACATCCTCCTGTATCACTAAACGTCAAAAGTCTCCATCGTCGCAACAGCAGATGTAGAGTTTTTCGAGGAGTATTGAGAGCAGTCTTCGAATTCAACAATTGCCATCGCAGCAATTCTGCGAGGTTCGTTATACAAGGTGTACATACCAGCGTCGATCATACGCATGCACTATGAACCAGGCCGAAGGCAAATCCGCAACCAAAGCATTGCCCAAAATTACCTCTCTCAAGTATGCGCTCAAGTCTGTCGATTCCCTCGTGCCTCTCGAAGGCTGATGGGGATCCCGATGTCATGAGAGCTGCTGCTGCAGCAGCAGCAGCAGCAGCAGCAGATGCGACGAGAGTCGTGGCGATCAGAAGAAACTTCATGACTGTGGTGGTGGATGATACGATGTTCTTGAATGAAAATGAGGTTGTAGTGCTGTGGTTATGGTACTGTAATGTAGTGCTATAGTATGATATTCTGTAACGTAGCAGCGCCAGCGGCAGTCGTCCGACGAGCTGCGCTTATACGCGAATTAGGACACTAGCATCTATCGGCTTCGTAGTGTCGAGACCCGCTAGCTGTACTCTCCTCCTCACGAGCGCTGGCCCATATCAAGTTCTCCACCAATATCGTGCCGCTTGCTAGGGTTCCTATCATCAGCGAACACTGATGGTCAACGGCTCTAACATTGTAGACACCTCTGTGAAGTCCAGAGGAGTGGTTGACAACGAGAACCGAGATTAATCCTGCCAGTTCGGCAGTCTTGCGACTTTGTGAGACTTCGAAGTCCCGAACGCGATCGATATGAGATTTCTCACTGGCACTCATGGAAATTGGCGCATGTATGAACACAATGTGGCGCTAAAAATGCCACATAGCATATCCAATCCAAAGGTCTGTGTCGACCGTTTCAGCGTGCCCATATTTGCATGTCCCAACTCACCAGGGCGTCTTATGTGATCTTCGCATTAACAATAGATTCCGAAAGATCCACCCCGGAACCTTCCAATTCAGCAGCGAGATCTAGAGCATCCATGCCCGTGTGCCCGTCGCGCACTGGTCATCCATCGGAGTTTGATCGACGTTGCCTAAGTAACAGTTTACATCGATGGAGCCGAGCATTGCCCGCAACAGAGTTCTAGTCAAGCCAACCATAACACTTTCAAGAGCGAACCCTGAAAGCCTGGGTGGAATTCACGGCCGAAAGCATCCACGACTGAGTAATGTAGGCATCAACACTCGCGCGTACCATGAACGATGCGATGCGAGGTTGTCTGCGGTGGCTCGGAGTGCGATCATCCACTATTGTCATGTTGCCATTACACTGTCACAGAACACGGGAACCACCAATAGGTAACAGAACCTCGCGATATCTGGAGTCTCTCGCGTCGAGTCTTGACGCCTCCGAGGTGAATCGACTACAGTCGTAAGTCAGAAGTTCACGGGCGAACGGCGAATGCCGAGGCGGAGGAGTAGCTATCATCTGGTTGATCTTCTGGAATGCATTCCCGGTTTTGCCAGCTCGTATCGCCAGCTCTCCATTGTGTGCATACATGTGTTCAAGCAGACGTATGTACATGCAAGTCTTATGGGATGATATAAGTCGAGAAAGGGATAAAAATCGTGCTATGTAGAGCTCTATATCACAGGCCTATCTCACATGGTCATCCCCTCCTCCGAGGAGTTTGTTTTGGTGGTGGTGTGCGAGATTACGCCCGAGACAAAACTAGCTTCGCCCGAGCAGTTTTGGCTCCCGCCCGGGGAGCATACTACTAATCGCTAAACTCCGCTTATACTAGACTCTCGCACGCACTACTAACAAACTCCTTCTCTATAGGGTCTGATCCTATTTGACGCGTTTTTGCGCGTTTAAGGCCTCTAAAAATCTCTATAAAATGTACATCGTTTTATAACAGTAGAAACACGTATAAATAGTGATATTACCGGATAGAGCATCGTTTAAAGTATCTATATTTCATATCCGAAGGTCCTATACCTAAAGTTACGTTTAAGCGAGCGTAAACCGCGCGAACCCGAGGTACGCTTTTATAGCTACGAGCCCTCTAGCGCCGCTAGTACGACGAAGCTAAATAACGACGAGTAACCCGTTTTCGATTAAACAAATTGTAAGCGGTACTTATAATACCTTATCTCTCGCGTCTCCGATATTCCTAGAAGCCGAAATCGTAGTATAAGCTAAGAGCTAGACAGATAGGGTAAAGGCCTTCGTCCGCGTCGTTTAGCGCTATAAGAGGTGTCTAATAATATTCTACGAACTCTTATACCTATTCCGACATCTATAGTAACTAATAAATCCCTTCGGCGAAGTATACGAGTCCGTACGGGTTATAGCTAACGCGAATATATACCCCGGGCGGTCTAGCGTAGTATATATATCGGTAGCCGTAATCGTAATTAGTATACTCCGACACTAGATTTAGCGGTAGATAATAGTATTCCTATACCCTCTACGGGTCTAGCCTCGTCGTCGGGGTATAGTAGGGACGAGCTATAGGAGTTAGATAGTCTCCTAGATAGTACTATCGTAGCCGGGGAGAATAGAAATCTCTTCGGCTATAGCCTAAATACCCCCGGGGCTATAACGAAGCCGCTCGGGTAGGTTCGTACTAGGAACGTACGGCGTTAGTCTAGGGATAATTTAGAACTATAGGTTCGTCTTAGCTTTAATAGACTCTTAATCGTAATAGTCTAAGGGATTATTAATCGACTCCGGGCGCCTACGTATAAATATATATAAGAAGAAGCTCTCCGCCGCGGACTAGAATAGGTTCTAGATCTATTATATCCTAATAAGGGTTATAAGCCTAAGGATAACTAGGTACTTATCCTTCGTTCCGTAGTATATTACCGGGAGGATATACTATTTATTACTATAACTAGTATTAGATAACATTTACCTATACGCTAATAGCGGATCTATCGCGAAGGCTAGTATCGAGCGTATAGCTTATATATAGCTAGGGTTAATTAAGTCTTATTAAACAAGGCTAACTGAAAGTATAAGGGTAGTTAGGTCTGTACGGGAGTTAATGTCTTATTTAAGCTATTAAAGGTAGAGAATATATAGGTAGTAGATACGCTAAGCCTCTACTAATAAGGCTACCTACGTAAGGCTCTAGGCTACTACTTAACATCCCTCCCTTATATAGTGTCTAAATAGACACTTCTATAAAGAACACTACCGTATTCTAAAACAATTAACTAGCTCCTTTATACGTAGAGCATAAAGTATTTGCCTACAAAAGCCCTTAAAAATCTATTAATTAGTCTATTTCGAAAGTTTAGGTCCGGTAGACCCGAACTTTCGAGAAAAGTAATACCTAAACACTAGCCTATTCCTACTTATTAACCTCTATCTTATCCCCCTCTGCCTTATTCGGAGCATCTCGTGTATTTAATACGCTAATTAACATATCTACTAGGTCCGGTATTACCTAATTCTTGCCGTAAGGATCCGCTTTAGGAGGATCTTAGCTAGTATCCTTACTACGAAAGTAGGAGAGCCTATTAGGGAAATAGGCAGACTCTCCCTCCTTAACTAGCGCCTAAGCCTTATCTAGACGCTTTATAGCTTCCTTAACCTAATTAGCGTAGTAGTTACTAAATTCCTCGCGGCTTATTATAAGGACACGGTTAGTATAGCTAGTAACAACATGATCTGCCTAGCTAAGGCGGCTAATTAAGGCCTACGAGATCGGATCGTCTAGTAGTAAATATATATTAGCTACGAAGTCGAAAGGAACGCTCGACTTCGCTTCTAATCGGCGAAGATAGGACTAGCTAAGCTTCTCCTAGGACACACTATTCTCGTATATCTTATCTGCGTCGATAGCGACAAAGGACATAGGGATACGCGCGCGTCTATTGAGATAGCCGTCGCTCGGTATACTCTATCGGTCGTTAACTAGAGTCTAAGGAGAGAGAAGTCGGAGCTTATACTTATCTAGCTTAGTTATCTACTAAGTCGCACTACCGGTAGGGTCAAGCTAATTAAGAGCTTTAGCCGTTAGTATAGAAGTAGGAGGGTTACCGGTAATAAGAGGTATAGTACTATCCTCGAGGACTCCGACTACTACATTCTTAGTCTTTAGAAGGGCGACAAGGTTGTCCTAAGTAGAAAGATAATAGAGACTATATACTACGGTAGTATAGGCTAAGGGAGTCTCTCGAATAAGGGAAATAGCTCCTTATAATATCGAGTTACCTTCTCTACGTGCTTCCTCGACGACCTCCTACTAAAGGAGCTAATAGACATTCGTAAGTATATATAGATCCTTAGCTTCGGGCTCATTAATAACTTAACCGGACTCCTTAGTCTATACGAAGTACGTATAGTCGACTATCGAGATTAGGCGGAATTTACGATCGGGGCGGAGAAGGACATTCGCTATCTAAAAGAGAGGGTACTACCGAATAATCTGCTAGCCGAGGGAGAAGCGCTAATTGACGTTCTTACTAGTATAGCCTATACGCTAGTAATAGGTATATATAAACATCTCTTCTAAGCACAATTCTCCGACCGTAATGCCTGCTTCCGGAAGGCGTACTTCGAGTATACTACTTATAGAAAAGCTTAAGAGACTATACTTCTCTTAATCGTCTTTAGCTTATCTAAAGTCGTAGGCTCCTAGTATACGCTCATAGGTATCGTCGGTAAGCGTATCGAGATCGCCTTCTAAAGGCTCAGTAGCTATATAAGCCTATAGCCTAAGGATTATCGGTCTCTTAGGATCTATACTATCTATAAAGATACGACTATAATCGCGACGTATTTCCCGTAGATTATAGACGCTCTTAACATAATTAGCTATATATCTTAGCGTCTTTAGTAGCTTAACTAGAGTAAAGAATCTTAGGCCGCCGAGCTCGGCGAGCTTCTTAGTATAGATCGTGTATAGAGGAAACCTATTTCCTCCCTCGTAAAACTCGCGTTTCTTAGAGGTCCTATATACTTTAAAGAATAGATCGAGGTAGAGGTATATAAAGTCTATTAAGTCGTAGGGCTCCTCGATAGGTACTATATCGCTAATGTCGCTAATGAGCTTCGTAAATGCGGTATCTCGATATTTATTATAATAGTCTCGGATAGTAATCGTAGAAGCCTTACCCTTACTAAAAGAGATAGTAGGAGGAGTAGCTTCTAGGGTGTTAGCCTCTTCGGTATCTTCTCTAGCTACTTAAGCTTCCTTATACTATAGTCGAGTAGTATTACGAGCTCTATTTAACTACTTAAGTCGTGCCTTTCTCTCCTTCTGCTCCTTTGTCTCGTTTCTACGGGTACGCTTTTTAAGGGAGCGAGCTTCGTTAAGGCCGACTTTATTAGTAACATTAGTAATCTCGCGGTTTATTCGATCTAATTCCTACTATTAAATCTCGAGACGGGCCTTAGGGCTAACAGGGACGATGAACCTACTAGTATTGAGTATAACGTTATACTAGGCGAGAAGGGTTCTAGTAGTAGTAGCGTCGAGGTTTATAGCCTCGATATCTACTATTTCTTTATCTATAAAGGCAGTGTAGTCGCTCTAAGTAGGTAAGAAGTTATTAACGCTACGATTCTCGCCTCTACGAACTCGGCGAACTATAGCTTTAGATAGGAAGGTAGCTCCTTCCTCGAGATCTTAATACCGATTAATAAAGGACTACACTTCTTTTACCTTCTTAGAGCTTTCGAATACATATTCTACGAGCTACTTCGGTATCTTCTCGAAGGTCTATATACGCTTAATCGTAGTAGTAAGGCGGTAATAGAAGTCACTAACTTCCCTACCTTTCTTGTCTATATCTATAGTCTTAGGAAAGCGTTCTTACAAAGTCTAGTTATTAATACGAACCCTATCGAGTTAATAGCCGAGATCTCGAATATCTTCGAGAATATAGTATACTTATAGTAAGCTAGTTTCTAAGACTTCTTTAGTAATCCGGAAGGCTTCTTAAATAGCTCGTAGACGCTCTGCTTTAGTAACGCTCTTAATAATGCCTCCGAGATTAGTAAGCTTAGTTATAGTAGCGAAGTAGCGAGAATTACGGACGATAGAGGTAATAGGTCTCTCGGTAGATTTAACGAGTTACTACTCGGAGTTCTTTCTAGGAGTCTTTATAGGAGAGGATTCGAAGCCCGACATAGTAATAATAAGTATATAGCTAAGCTATCGAGTCTTTTTAGAAATACGCTAGTAGTGAAGTACGATAGTGCTACTAAGCGAGAGAGTATAGTAATAAAGACTACGGTATTAGCTTACTAGTAAGTACTTTAGTAAGAGAAGGGGAAGGAGTCTTAATAGTGTCTTACTAAAGCTAGAGTCAATAAAGGTAAACGTGTTAATAAGACTATCGAGAGTGTCGATAAACACCTTCTAAGAGCTTCTATACTATCCTTTCCTCGTTACTAGGTCGGTTACTAGGTAACGAGTTACTATACAGGATAGCGATATAGTTACTAAGCAACTATAAAGTTCTAACTCCTCGTAGTCTAGTACTAGATTAGTATTAAGCTTTATAGTTACTATAGAGGTAGTTCTAACTAGCTATTATGCCTATATATGTAGTAGAAGAAGAGAAACAGAAAGGAAAAGGGGTAAGCTATTATATACCGCTTAGCGTATTACGTATAGGTAGGTACGCGCTAGAGTAATCGTATAACCCTTATTATATAAGAGACTCAACCGTGTAAGTAGTAGAAGAGTAACCTATGTAAGTAGTTTCCGGGTAGAAAGCTATATATAGAGGAAGTATATAAAGCGATAAGTAAGCTACTAGAAGGTACGATTACGTAGTTTCCGAAGCGTAGCTAAGGAAGGCGCTACCCGTATAGTAAGTTAGGACTGTAGGCGGTTTACTCATTACGTAGTTGTTCCGTATATAAAGAGGTGAGGCTATAAGGTATATATTTAGGTCCGGCGGACCTAAACTTTGTTACGTAACTAGCTTTTTCTACTTATCTAAGAATACCCGATCTCCCTACTATTAATAAGTACGCTATACGAGTATACGTCGATACTAGGAAGCTACTTGACTATGTAGGAGTTTAGATGTCCTTAACTAGTAGATTAAGCTTAGATAGTGCTTAGCGGAATAGTAGTTCGCCTACTATATTAGATGAGCGGACGGTCGCTCTACCGGCTATACCTAACTCGAAGTTACGTAAGTCGGCTATAGGTCCTACTATAGCGGGTTTACGTAGAGCTAGAACGCCTAGGTTAGCGTTGTCGTTCGCTAACTAACTCGTACTAGGCGTATTACTATCGTTTAGGTATTAAAATCGTAGATAACTCGCGCTTATCCCTTCCCTTTTCTACGTATTCTTCACGATAAACATATATATAAGCGCGACTTTAGGACTCTACCGATACTAGAAGAGATAGACCCCCTCTACCTAACTACTAGGTCGGCGTAGTAAGTAGGCGGGCGGGTAGGTACCGCGTCCTTGGCGCGGTTAAAGAGGTAGTATAGATAGTAGTTAAATAGTAGCCTATCTAGTCTAAATACTGATATATTCATCTACCTCCTCCTAGGTTAGGTTAGGCTAGCCTACGACTTAGGGATAAGAATAACCTAATAGTAGGTAAGTCTATTATTTCTAGTCTAGGTCCTTACACTATAGATTAAGGTCCTCTTTAAGGTCCTTAGCTTAGGTCAATACCTTATCCTCGGTAGGAGGTAGGACTATAGGTTCTCGAAGCGCGATTACCTTCTTAAGGTTCTTTCTTATATAGCTAGGGGCCTTGCGCTCCCTACTCAATTCCTTAAGTCGATATACTAACCTATTCGTAAGTACCTTATAGACCCTAAACGGGCCCTTCTATCGGAATGCAAGCTTATAAGAGAAGCTAGTCTAGATCTCGGATCGGAATACTACTATAAGGTCTCTAACTTTTAGCTCCTTACTATAGACGTCGTGCCTATTATCGAAATACTCCTTAGATTCTTACCGTAGACGCTACTAGCGTAGTAACGATTCCTCGATAGTAATAGACATTTCTTCTAGTACTCGCGCGCGTAATATAAGAAGGTCCTCCCGTTTCCGTACTTTCCCCTAATCTTAGATACTATAAGTACGGTGTTTAAGCTCTATAGGTAAGATCGTATCCCTTCTAATTATAACTTCTAATAGCGTTAACCTAGTAGTAGAGACTATAGTAGTCCTTTTAGCCTATAATACTAACGCTATATAGTAGCGGATACTTCGTTACCCTCTATTAGAGAGTTTAGATAGCGCTATAAGGATAGGCTTATACCTAACCTCGACTATAGTATTTAACTTAGGATAGTATAGAGATATTATAACCCTTCTAATATAGAAGGTAGATAATAACTAAGCGATCTCCCTAAGGTTCTACTTCGTATTATCGAGGACAATCTCCTATATATACCCCTAGCGAGTAATGACTTCCTTAAAGATCTAGGTCGCGACCTCTTTAGAAGTAACTACTTTAGCCGCCTTACTAAAGTGTTTCGCTTCGACCTACCGAGAGAGACCTTCTCGAAGGACGAAGAGGGAATTCTTATCGTTAATATATATAGCGTCGCCGTACTACCTTTCCCTAAGAACAGGAGTAGTAGGAATTATTAATAGCCCCGGACGCTAATGTCCGTTACGGAACGTATATTCCGGGTAACTTCTATAGTACTTCGCGATATCGGACTATATAGCTAGCTACTAGTACCGCCTTCTATAAAGGTCCTATACGCTATTTAGAGCTCTATGCCCGTTGCCTTCGTAAAGGCTTATTATAATCTCCTTCTAGGCTTCCGGGTCGTTAATAACTCGCTACGGAATTATATTAACCCTTTCCTAACGTAGGAGTACTCGATCTTTAACGAAAAACTTCCTTAAGTCCTTTACTAACTTTCGATATTGTACTCGTGACACTCCGGGAGCTCGGGTTATAGTAGTTAGATACTAAGCGATATTCTTAGAGTCTTATAAGTAATAGCTATCGAGAATTTCCCCGACTAAAGTTAGGGTCCGGTAGACCTAAACTTTAGCTATAAGGCTATTTATACAAAACGCATTAAAGAACTAGCGGTCTATTAATTCCTTAACGTCGTCCGCTTCCTCTATACCTACAATATCCTCCGACGTAACTAGTTTTCGCGACAGCGCGTCCGGTAAGGAGTACTTTCGACTAGGTACGTAGATAACTTTAAAATCGAAGAGACGAATCTACGTAACCCACCGGGTCATTACCGAGTTCGGTAGATTAGATAAGGACTTATTAAGCTAATAAACGAGAGTGTTTACGTCTACTTCTAACTGAAAGAACACTCCGAAAAGCTACGGGCGGAAGCGCTATAGTACGCGAAGAACCCCGAGACATTCACGCTTACTAGTATCGTACCGAGCCTCTGTTAGTTTCTAGAGTCCTAAGTCGTACCTTACTAGGTAGCGAATAGAAGAGTCCTTACGGTCGTATTATATTAAGACCTTACCGTACCCTTTACTACTAGCGTCTACCGCTATAATAACGAGACTAGCCCCTTCGCTATAGTCGATCGTTACTAGTGTAGGAGCTTCGGTAAGTACCTTCGTGATCCTAGCTTTTGCCTACCTATACTCCTCGTTCTATATAAATATAGTATCCTTACGAAGGAGCGTAAAAAGAGGTTTATATATAATAGAGAAGTCGGCGATCTATATACGGAAAT
Organism: Passalora sequoiae; assembly: GCA_013248845.1. Taxonomy (NCBI): domain Eukaryota; kingdom Fungi; phylum Ascomycota; class Dothideomycetes; order Mycosphaerellales; family Mycosphaerellaceae; genus Passalora; species Passalora sequoiae. The sequence continues at coordinate 360,274 of WSQC01000033.1, forward strand.
AAGTTACGACTCCTACCTAGATACGTACTTCCTTCTAATCCGTTAGCTCGGGCTAAAGGACAATCTTCGCGATCCGGGCGCTATCTAGATATCGTCCGAACTCATCGGTTTTATACCCTATAATATTAACCTTCTAGTAAAGAAGCTACAGTTTGAGGCTATAAACCGTTATATTAGCCCTCTTAAGATCGTATAGGACTTTATCTAGGTTCCGAATATATTCTACTACGAAGCGACGTAACCTAGGTTCTAGCTCCTTATTATTATAGCGAGTCTTCGGCCCTTTGATAGCTACGTCGTCTAGAAACGGACGGTAAATATAGCTGATGTATATTATTAGGACTTACGTAATGACTCTAATAAACTAAGCTATAGAGTTTATAGCTCCCTAAGGAAGCGTAGTTTGTCGGAACGTACCTAGAGGAGTATCGAAACTAGTAATATTACGATCGTCTAGGTAAAGTAGAATTTAGTCGTACCTAGAGAAAATGTCGACTAACGAGGCGACTACGTACCCTATAAGATCTTCTATAAAGCTATCCGTGTCCGGCGGAAGATTAGTATCTCGTAAGGTTACTCGGTTAAACTCCTAAGCAGTATTAATAAATCGGTAGAGCTTAGGGTCGAGGGGATTATAACTAGGCGTAAAGGCTTTCTTCTTAACTAGAAAGGTAGGGTTGCGATATAACGAGTAAGAAGGCTCTAGTATACCGGTAGCTACCCTCTCTCTTACTATTGCCTCGACTACGGGCCTTAGGCTTAGGTTGAGCTTAAAGCCTAGATATTCCTATAGTTTATATAGAATAGTACGAATTCTCTACGGCGGGGCGACTTCCGGACTTACTCTACTAAGGTAGGTAAAGTCGTAGGCTAGAACGGCCTCTCGATTATATAGGAGTTCTACTAGGAGCTTGGTTTCCTTCTTTATTAGGTCTATTCTAGGCTTGATAGCTTTAAGCCTTTTAGGGGTAAGGCGAGATCCTCGTTTAATACTAGAGAACTTCTTAGTTAAGTACTTACTATCGAAAGGGCTAGTACCTTAAGGGAGCCTTACTTCGCGAGCTAAGTAATCTAGTCGCTAGTTCGGATTCCCTCCTAGATTAGACCTATCTGTATTATATACGCTGCCTTTAACGGGTCTAACTTTGTCTACGACTCTCTTCGTTATAGTATAGGTACTTATAACCCTATCTATACTATACTCTCGCTATCTTTTAAGCTCCTTATTAGACGCACAGAACATAGTAAGGACCTCTTCTAAGGGCTGCCTATTACTCGCAGAATCGTATATAAAGAGCTATTAGTCCGTACTCTTTAAGGTTTAGTAAATTTCTTAGTATAAGTCTAGGTCCGGTAGACCTAAACCCGTTACGTAATTACTAAAGTTTAGGTCTAGTAGACTCGAACTTACTACGCGACTAATTTTATTACCTACCTCGCTAAAGACTAGCGACATTACGATAAAGTACTCCTCCGGTAGCGACGGCTCTAGCTACCGTAGGGTCTTACTATCCTATAGTGCGGGTTTAAGTACCTAAAAGGAGATATCGTATATATAGATAACTAGAAAAGCTAAAGCTAAATCCTACCCCTCCCCTAGACGACTTTCCGAAGGAAGAGGAGTCATTCCTAGCCTTAGAAGGGCGACGCGACTCTTCGGCCTTAAAGTCGCGCCTTGCCTTCCCCTATAAGTAGCTTACGGACGGTATCTAGATCCTTAGGTAGTTCTTCCTCATTAAGAACATAGCTAAGCGTTCTATAGCCTTAGTTACTAACTACGCCTATAAATACAACTCGCCTACTAGAGAAGTCGGTAATCGTTCCTTCCTACGAGCTATCGTCGTAATTCTTCTAGACTCTACGGACTATCCGAGACTATAGCCTTCCTAATAGCGTCGGCGTCCTATTATTATTTACGACAAAGATCGCGAAAGGAAATTCGACCCTAAACGTATTAACTATAATATTATTATAGTAGCTAAGAAAGTTAACGCGCCCTACTACTATATTTATACTTATTACGGTTGTCGGTCGAATTAGTAATTTGAGTTTAGTAGCCGTGATACGGCTTATAATAATCGCCTTAGCTCTATCGTTAATAAGGGCTTAGATAGTTTCCTTACTATTGTTAATAGTAATAGGAATGTAAATACTTAGAATAACCGCGTACTACTTTGTTATAGCATTATAATTAGCCTCCTATAGTTTGTCGTATACGTCCTCCGGGCGCTAAGCGGCTCCTTTCCTAATAGCTCTACTAACGAAGTTTACTAAGTACGCGCTAATATCGGTATAGCTAAGTTCGGGTCTATCGGACTCGAAGTCTAAATCTTATATAGGCGTACCTTAGTCTTCGACGTTTCTAAAGTATTAGACGGCTCGTACGATAATACTCTTATTAGTACTCTAGCTAGTCTCTACGCGATACTTTAATAATCGGTCTATAAATTCCGGATTGTTAGGGATACGGCTCTAAAAGAGATTCTTCGGTCCCCTATAAGCTATAAGCGTACTTATAGGAATATCGGCTTTGAGATCTAAGAACTATAAAGCCTAAAACAGGTCCGCTTTATCGGTATTAGGATTGCGCTATTATACGTACCGATTAATACGTATAGACTTAGGAGGTCGTCGACTAGCTAGAGTATTAGTAGGACCCGGGCCTACTAGTCCTTCTTCCTAAGAACGGCCCTATATCTCGGAATATACTAATTCTATCTCTACGCCGCCATCGTCCTAGCTAGACTCTTAAGACTCAACGCGCGCGGCACGATCTTACGCTATCTCTAGGTTTCGAGTCCTCGTAACACTCTAGCGAGTAGATACTTATCGGTCCGTCCTACCCGTCTTCTAAACCCCTACTAGATTAGCCGATAGGCGAGTCGGATTGTTACGAGCCTGTTTAGTACGAGGTTAAGAGGCTACATTCGTATTAATAGTAGTGCTATATACGTCTATAATCGTACTATTATCCTACGTTAGGCTCCGAATAGCGACTACTACTAGAGGTTATACTATACTATCCTTAGCTCTAAACTCTTCTTATAAATAGCGCTGCTTCTTCTACTATAAAGCTATAATAGAACTATTACTATTCTATTCGAGTCTATATACCTTATTACTATACTAGGCCTCGAGTAGCGGGAAAATAATAGCTATCTTTAGTAAGCGGCGATCCTACTAATAGATAATACGATTACCGTCCTTCGAGAATTGTAGCCGATGATCTAGTCGCCGATAAATCAAGCCTTTACTCTAAAGCTTATTAAATACGGGGTACTTAGACTAGATATAGTCTATAAGTCCGTATATATAGTATTTACCCTCAAGATCCGGATAGACCTTATTATTCTCATATCGGGCTACGAATATATTAATAGCGGGTATATCTAAGTATACTGCTATATTAAGTTAAAGAGTAGGAGTAGTACTACTAGGAACTAGGATCTTACTAATAGCTTCAAGCTAATAGACGCTAAGATTCCCGAAGGCTTAAGTCAAACTAGTAATGTTAGGAGCGTTACTCGGGGCAGAATTACCCGGCTCCGTCTTTAACTTAGGTAAGAACTTAGGGGTAGTAGTCTTTAGTTTTACTTATCGCTTAATTTCGCGTATATCTCGCTCCTCTTCGTTATCGTTAAGGAACTTCTTATTAGCTTTGGCCCTATTAACTTTCCTACGGACTTCTATAAGAACTACTAAAAAGGGCTTAGTAGTACTAGGGTTATCTCCTTTAATACTAAGACTTTCGAGTATACGATATACTATATATTCCGGCAGCCCTTTTAGGAGGTACTTAACCCGTATATTTTCCGTAAGTTTAGCTTCCGGAATTCCTTTAGTACTTAGGACGAAGTCGCGAACGTACGCTTGAAGGTTATTATTATTAGTACGTCGCTAGAACGAGAGCTTCCTTAGCTATACTAGGGTTAATATAGCCTAGCGTCGATTATACTAGCGGTACTCCTTTAAGAAGGAATGCTTAAACTTAGTCTAGTCGGTACCTATTCCTTACGTAGGGAAGCCCTCAAGGCTTTTAGCGATTAGTTAATATTCCGAAACTAGAGTCCGTATAAATACTCGGACTCTATAGTCGTCGTCCTAATTATTAAGCTTATATTCCGCAAGGTTGTCCTCGAAGCGCTCAATATAGGCTATAGCGTTATACTTATTAAATCGAGGATTTTCTAGAGTGCTAGGAGTAGGAGGTTTTTACTTATACTAGCGGATTAGCTACTCTTGATTCTTTAATATACGAGCAATTACGTTAGCTTAGTCCTTAAGAGTTAAATTTCCTTAAGAAGGCGAGACACCCGAAGTAGAGCTCGGCCTAGTAGGCGTACGTAAGTCTAAGCTAGCTATCGGAGTAACGAACGGCGGAATAGCGTTCCTAATAGCTAGATCTAGTTAGTTAATTTCCGGTTCGGAGTCGGAATCTACTCTGTCTACTTAGTCTATTTAACCGAGTCTTCTTTACATTATTAAAGGGGAATATAGCGATAAAAACAGAAGGGGAATTAGGGTATAAGCGGCGCTAGGGGTACGTATAGAAACGAGAAACTCTTAGGTAGGTAAATGTTAAAGTCCGGCGGACCTAAACTTTATTACGTAACGAGAATTCCTCGAATCTGAAATAGTACGCCTAATAGTAGCTCCTTATATATAAAGGAAATTCGTTGCGATAGTTCGATCAGTCCTTCGGCTACTTCTACTTCGGCGGAAAGGCTAAGATACCGAAGTACGAGCGCTAGGGCTACGCTATAGTACGTCCTTAGTATTAGCAATACTTCGAGTAGGCATCTTCCCGGCTCGAACGACTTCGTTCTATCCTCTTTCGTAGCGTCGTAATTTCGTAATATAGGTTTACGCTAGCTAGGCCCTTCTAGGCTATACGACTTCCTCTTTTTAATAGGTAACGGGGCTCTTCTAGGTAATTAGTCCATCGAGTTAGGAACGGGTAGATTGCGGTTGTTTAGGCGCTTCCTAGACTAGAGAATTAAACCGGGTACTTTATAGCTATAGGTCTCCGACCCGAAGTAAGTCCTTAGCCGATAGATTATTTTAGGACCTCTAAGCTACGAATAGATAGTCTTAAGGATTGAATAGCTTTTTCCGGGTTAGAGCGATACCTACGCTAAGCTACGGTTTAGGTACTCTGTCTTCTCCTACCTCTTAAGGGATTCCGTAGGCTCTTATTATATCCTACTAAGTAGTTATCCGTACCTAAGGACTACTTTTAAGCTACCTACGTAACAGTCCCTTTCCTTAGGATCGCTACGTAGACAACGAGAAGTAGCCCTACCTTCGGCTCTATTTATTAGATAATATTTACCTATACGCTAATAGCGGATCTATCGCGAAGGCTAGTATCGAGCGTATAGCTTATATATAGCTAGGGTTAATCAAGTCTTATTAAATAAGGCTAACTGAAAGTATGAGGGTAGTTAGGTCTGTACGGGAGTTAATGTCTTGTTTAAGCTATTAAAGGTAGAGAATATATAGGTAGTAGATACGCTAAGCCTCTACTAATAAGGCTACCTACGTAAGGCTCTAGGCTACTACTTAATACTAGTTATAGTAAGAGTCTAATTATCTATACCTACTCGCTATTAACTAGGTATATTACTATGTAGTTAGTTACCCTTACTCGGCTAGGCGAGGAATAGGCGTAAGATCTCGCTACTATTATTAGCAAAACGGATTGTAGGGACTATAGTATACTAGTAACCTCGAGGACGAAGAAGGAGAATCCGCGTATATAGTAAAATATTAAGGACCTTCGATAGCGGTATCTAATTATAGGTCCGGAGTAGGCGTTATCGGATAACTTTAAAGAGATATTAATGTCTCGCGATTTCTAGGAGATATTCGGTCTTATCGTCTTTAATAAGGTCTATCTATTGTCCGTATAGGAATTGTTTCGTAAGGAGTTTACTATAATCTATATATTACGTAATATAACGCTCTCTAGTACTATATAGCTAGCGCTTACTAGTACGGCTAATAATCGATGTCTATCGAATATCTTCCGTCTTAGTAGTCTCCGTAAGCTAGGTAAGGGACCTAGATATACTCGGGTATATCGGACCTCTATCGATCGCTAGGACTATACGTATATTATACCGTTTATTACTAGCGGCAAGCGGCATACGTATAAGTAATTATATTTCGTTCTAAACCGTAGTGTCTCGCTACTATTATCTAGTAGAGTTCTTTCTTCGGGTAGAGATATAGAATCCTCGGGGCCGACTATCTCGTCCTCGGACGATACTAATTTGCCCTCGCGCGGGCGTATTTATACTAAGACGGTACTAGTACCTACGGACATTAAGAAGACGGTAATCTTTATTAATAGGCGTATAGACTATATTAAGCTTACCGATATTATCCGCTCCTAGCTCGTAGATCTTACTATTAATAATTAGGATACTAATCGGTATACTTAGGAAGATAGAACTTTTTGTATTAAGCGGTTCGTCTAAGTATATACTACTAGTATATCTAAGTTTAATTAGGACCGGAGGTATAGACGCTTTACGCCTATCGATTCTAAGATACGGATTATAATCGCTACGCCTATTTTATATATTAGAGTAAATATTACAGGTATTATCCGTACGATTTAGTACGATCTACCTTAGGATTATAATTATCTTATAGTCCGCTAGAAGCTCGGTCGCGCTAGTAGGAGTATCTAACTAGCGTTACCGAACCGGGTAATAGTGTTCTAGTTTCTATCTTACTAGATAGATAATACCTTTCGTAAGCAAAAGCCTAATACGGCTACGCCTAGGTCATTAGCTATAGATAGAAGGGCGCCTACGAAGAAGACGAAAGTAAGTATTAGAATAGGCTTAAATAAAGGCTCGCGGATTAGTGTCGATAACGAGAAACTACCCGGGGACTAGTCGTTCTCTAAAAGTTTAGCCGCGTATACTACTTATATCGATACTTATACGGGGGAAAACTCTATATCCGAGGACGAACAGTCCGACGCCGAGGGTCCTAGTCGTCGGTCCGGTAACAAGGCGGCCGTACGAGCTAGTAAGAATCTATTCTAGAGTAATAAGTACGTTACTCGGCGGGCGAAGGTTCCTATCGAGGTCTATAATATCGCGAACGGCTATCGGCTTAGTATTACTAAGCGTAAGAACGACGACCCTAGCTATAAAATAGAGCGATATAATCGCGTAGTATAGGACGATATACTTAGTAAAGGATTTTTGCCTAAAGGACTCCGGCCCCGAAAGGTTAAAGACGATGTCTATTATTAGCTCTATAATCGCGAGTTATTTAGTAATACTTTACGTCCGCCGAATATACTGATCCCGCTAAAGGCTCCTACTATATCGTAGAGGGGGCGGTTCGTACAACTATTACTATAGCGTTAGTATCGTTAAATACTCCGGCTTAACGATACTTCTAGTGTCGCTCGCTAGTTTAAACCTCCGTATAATCTGATCTTGTCTAATAGTATAATCTTTATAGTATATATAGTCTTTTCTCGGTAGCCGTCTATTAATATCTAGATAGGCCTAACTTAGGGTATACTCGTTAATCTCGTACCGTATCTACGGTACTAGAGTCTTTAGGACGATATATTTAAGTACCGCGGCGATACCGTATCGTATAAGTAGTCGCTAGTCTTTACGATTAAGCGGTTCGTACGTAATGTATACCTATAATACGAGCATACTCGCTATAAGAAATCCTAAGCGAAGAAGGATAAGTAATCGGCTATACCGGTAGCTAGATTAGACCGGGCTAAGTATAGGGCGGTATTAGTACGTATATAGGATAAGGCCGCTATATAGGTCGCCTTATAGCTATTAACGCTCGCCGTACCGCTACCTCCTCGAATCGATACGTTCGTACGACCCCTAGATACGATCGAAATATCCCCGGGCGGTATCTATTTTACCTCGGATACGAGACAGTCTACGCCGGGTATAACTAGAGTAGTTAGGTTACTCGATGTTAGGTAGTTATTCGACTCTAGATATCTCTCTTAACTATCCGTATCGGTTCTAATTACACTATATATATAACCTACTTCCGTCGAATCGTATCCTATACGAGTGCCCGCTACTCGGTAAAAGAGGAAACATACGCCTACTCTAACTCCTTCTCCTACGATATCGGTATTAATACTACGTTCGGGCTTACGGCTAGGGCTTCGGGGTTCGCGTAAGCTTACTAAACGCGGTAGCTAGTATAAAGATAGTCGTAGTAGATAGACTATTTCGTTTAATATATAACCTAAGCCCGGCTATAATTCGTCTTTTCTAGCTTACTTCGGGTTTCGGCTAAGTAACGGCTACCGTTGAGGTAGTATATATATACTACGTAATATATTAACTATTTATATATTCTTATATCGCGTATATCGTAGTTATATATTGTATTACTTAACCCCGTCTTCGAACTAGATGTCTTCTTCTTCTTAATATCTAACTATTACCTACTAGTATCTAATATTCGACCGTTAATACTACTATTAATATTACTTAACCTACCCCGGACTACTATCGTAGAAAATAGGTAATTATTATCTCTTCCTTATTAATACCTTTAGTACGATATCGTAGAAGCCGCAGCCGGATAACGAGCGTATAACTCGAAGCCGTAGCTAGCGGCGCCGTCCTAGTAGTAGATATAAGTACTAAGGAACTTATAAGCGCCGAGATTCAGTGCCTAATCGTAATACTATGTTACTATAGTAGCGACTACTAAGTAGCTTCTTTAGTTCGCGTCCGCTATCCGAGTAGCCTAGTTCGCGTATACCGTTATAGTAGCCTAGTTCGCGTATACTATTATAGTAGCCTAGTTCGCGTACACTATTATAGTAGCCTAGTTCGCGACTACTATTATAGTAGCCTAGTTCGCGACTGACTATTATAGTACGCCTAGCCTTCGCGAC